>JASJET010000044.1:3900000-4500000 GCA_034092305.1 Diaprepes abbreviatus | reverse complement strand
ATTTACGCCAAAATCTAAGATAGACGATTTGTACTTCATAGTCCCTGCTTGCAGAATCCGTTTGGTGAATTCAAATCGCACCTATCTGGTTAATATGGTTGCACTGACAATAAAATGCCCTTAATTGCTTATATTGCGATTGGGCAAAAACATAAAAAGTACACATAATAAATAATTATTTCCCGTAAACTCTTCGCTTAATATTGTAAATTAGCAAAGATTTTAAAAAATCATTTTTGAACGTTTTCCGACACATCTCGATGAAAAATCGTCCAATAGGGGTCTAGAGAAACCATTTTGTAGGTTTTCTATCTACACATCTACAAATGTTCTATCGAAAATTAAGTAGTACATTCAATACTTTTTATAATGTAAGCAAAAAACCGAAAAAGTCACTTTTTACCGTTTTCATTGGTTAAAAAAATCCCATTGCTGAGTTGGAGTTGGATTTTATATTTTAGTCATCTGTGAACAGGGACCAGGCAGTTTTTCGCAAAATTAGCATTCTTTTTCTCTACTGATTGAGCTATAAGGGTTTAGCTGTCAAAAACATGTATAAGTTGATAAAATTGTATAGATTTATTATTAAGAAGATGGGTGGAGGTCTACAGAGAGGAAAACAGAGGCTCATGGTCTACGGGATACATAAGTTGGGGAACCACTAACTTAAACTGAAGTAGTTTGAAAAACAAATTATGAATACATAAAATAAAATATTTCGTCTGAAAAACTAATAATTATACAACTACATTAACATTTTGTGTATTTTTTTTTATTAGGCTTTTAACATCATTCCAATTTTTGACATTTTTCAGGTATATTTTGTCTTTAAGTAAAACAAAAATCTTAAGCCTGCTGAACACGGTTAGACATTATAGCCGTATGTATTGCTTTAAGGATTAGTTAGCATCAAAATCAGCATCAAATCTCGTATCGTCTAGATACGATGGAGAAGGGAAGAAAACTTAATATTTGTTATATTTTCTTAGGCTCTTGTTTCCTTGAAAGTAAAGATAACCAAATTAATTTTTATAGCTATACCATATTTAGGCGGCTTATACTAGAACAAATACGTGTTATTGTATTCAACTATTTCAACAGAAAAATAGTTGGATAGATACAAGAGACATTAAACTCATTTGTCATTTCAGTTCTTGTTTCACGCTTGCTAAATCATCTAAAACTTTAGTTCGTTTGTTTTCCGGGATGAACGAAAACAAAACATCAAAATGTAGGTCAGAAAGGGCCTAAATAAAAAGTGCATTTTTTTCTAAAACTAAGCAAGCTGACAGGCGTAAATGGTGGTTAAGTTTACAATACTGTACGGGTTGCAAGCTGAATTATGTAATCAGGCTTATTTCATCTGTTTGTATAATATTTTCTATGTCATTAAATTATTTTTATGGATGAGCACAAGTATTGGAAAATTCC
Source organism: Diaprepes abbreviatus (assembly GCA_034092305.1). Taxonomy (NCBI): domain Eukaryota; kingdom Metazoa; phylum Arthropoda; class Insecta; order Coleoptera; family Curculionidae; genus Diaprepes; species Diaprepes abbreviatus. Next base: position 4,498,569 of record JASJET010000044.1, on the reverse strand, counting down.
CGCTGTAAAATGACACATGTGCGGGCAAAATAACATTCTTGAACGAAAGAATTTTGTGGTTCAAGAAGTACTGATAAATCATATCGGAAGGGATTATTTTACTCTAATACCTTCCAGTAAAGTACTCTTTTTAAATTAGATGATCATTTTTCGTTTAGGCGAATTCAATAGAGAAAAGAATAAGTTCTTTTGTGACAAAAATATCAGGGTATTGACTATGATATCACACTGAAAATAATCTGTAATGGTATTTTGTTTTATTTTCCATTTTCAACAATGGTCCATTAGTTTATTATAAACAAACCAAAAAATTCCGTTTTTTTTTTTTATTTTTGCCTATAAAATCAAAACCTATGCAGCAATGTCGATGAATTATAGGGAATAAAAATGTCAATAAAATGAGCCTTCAATCGACTCAATCGGATAATTAGTAATGGAGAACAACGGAAAAAACCGTAAAATTCACCGTTTTTCAAAAAGTCATATCTCTATAATTTTTCTAGTTGTGGTGTCGGTCCTTTGCGAAATAATGTTAACTTATATGTACTTAATACTTACCCAAAACAATGCGCTGTCGATTGACTAATTTTTCATAATTGCCATTTGAAATTTTCACTGTACCTAGATTCGTCATATACTTAATTTTATCAAAGGATTTTGAAAGTAGAAGTAACATTTTACCAGCAAATATTTTCTTTTGCATCAAAAGGTCTATGATATACGTGAAAAATGCTGGTAAATATGACCGAAAACAGCCTAACGCGTGAGACTAGGAAAGTAGTGGGGGCAACGCGGCTGCCAAGCGTAACCACGTGGCTCCAACTACTCTTCTATTTTTATGCGCTCGGTCGTTTTCGTTCATGTTTTCCTGTTTTCACGTATTTCAAAAACTTTTTTATGCAACATGAAAATATGGCTTATAGAATTATATTTCTACTTCCAAAACCTTTTTACAAAGTTAGAATGAACCATCCATGACGTTTCCAACTAATGAACCGACACCGCCAGGTTTTGGCACATATAACGTATGTATAAATTACTATTATTTCACGAGGGGCCAGCGCTACAACTTCAAAAAAATGACCAAGATATGAATTGTTGAAAAAATGCTGAATTTTTCGGTTTCTCCGTTACAAATGATTCGATTGAGACGATCCAGGGCTCATTTTTTTGGTATTTCTATTTTCTACAATTCGTCTGTTTATACCATCGATATTGTTTCATTATTTTTGAGAGAGAGTCGAAAACATAAAAAATTGTTTTTAGTGTGGTGGCACAATCGAAATCATGATAATATTTTAGCAGGAAAAATTCTCTACTGATTGTCCTTTAATTTTAAGGTGGAGGTGAAAGTAGAATTTCAAATATGTTAGCAATATCCCAATAATGATCGAATTTGCGTCGCGTCAGGTATTCAAAGTTCCTGCGATATATACAGCTTTCCGGTTTGAAACAGTCTTCCAAGATTTGAGAGTAGAATTTGCTAAACCTAATGATGTATATGATTGAATATATTGCTTTCTAAGTTCGTGTTAATTAATTGACAGGTCAGTAGGTTAAGTTACTATGTCGAGCTATGCATTATTAGCTGTTCTGTTAGTTAGGTTTATTGCGTCGAAAAGTATAATTCGAAGCCAGAATTTCCTCTAGTATATTAAAAAGTGAATATTTGTGTGATAGGCGAAGTTGCGTATCATTACTTTGTTCACAAGTATTTAAAGTAAACACATAACAAGCATGTTGTCATCAGCTTTCTGTGAAGCCTAGTTAATTTTTGCATTAAGTATCTTTTTTCGCGTTTCATCGGCTAGAGTGGCCAACAAGGAGCACAGTGCGTTCGGCTGCTCATTCTTGCCGAAACATTTAGGACCGAGGTTTTAATCTTATCAAATTTTTTGATTTTTTTATACGTTAAAATAGAGAACACCTAAACCTATAATCTTAAGTTGAAAACTCCAATAAAACACAGAAATTCCTGCTATGTAACTTAAGCTATATTGAAGTGAGGCGATTCAATATAAAAAGGTTAGTTGTTGCTGCGGTATTTAATTTTGATCAAATCAGCCTCTCTGGGTAAGAGGGTTAAGGATCTGAAGAGGAATGTTATCTAATAAAATGTTATTGTTTCTGTATCTCTGTATTCCTTACCTAGATGGCCTCATAATGCCAACTTAATAAAAATATACGTACGTATGAATTTAAATAAAGGTGGCCTTGCGTTGACACGTAGCTGGATGTTTTCTTCAAAAAAGGTGGCAAGCAAAAAAATTTTTAAAATGCCGTAGCGGCCCACTCTCCCTCTTAACTAAAAAAAACAACAGATGATCTTAGGGAGAACGAAGAGGGACGTACCTAGAAACAAGCACCCTAAAATAAAAAAAAGACGGCGTAAGAAAATATAGGATTTTATTGCAAAAAAATCTCTAAATGTGTTTTGGCCTCTAGAAGAAGAACTAAAAAGGGGCACTCACAATTGGCCAAAGGCTGAACAACAAATGCCTAGCTTAAAGTCAATTTTTTTTCTCCAATTTCTACATATGACGTATAATCCAAAGGGTACGTCCGGAATAAAATAGACCAAGAAAAGACGTTTAACTAGTGGTATTCCCTACGTTTATTTCGTAACATCAAATGACAACTTGTAGAAGGAAATCAAAAACTTGTAATTATACAAAATATCGTAATATTGATGTGAAATTGCTACAACCTAGCAAAGAATTATTTGCCGTTGGGAAGGCGGGCCGCGTATATATGAATGCATAAGAAACATTTGTAGGCAAATACTGCAGTTTTCCTATTGAATTTGTTGTTGTTTCAAGTCTTAGAGGGCACCCAGTAGATGATAAATACGTAAAAAAGTACAGCTAGATCAGCACTGTTTTTTTATAAACAACTTTCAAAGTCGGAAAATTCGATTTTTTATCCATAGAATTTTCCGGTTACATTTTAGAGAAAACTTGTCCAAATGAAAGTTGTGGGTATTGAAAAGACCTTTATACGTCAAAATCTATAAATAAATTATCGAGATAATGGCGAAAACCCCCTTTTTGGCACTATTTTATAAATGTTAATAACTTTTGCAAGGAAGGCCGAAAGTGATGTATAACCCCTCGTGATAAGGCCATTATGGGCCTTTATAACTGTGCGAAAGCTGGTCAAATCGGTTTGGTATTTTATGAATAATCTTAATTGTTTATTCCAGACACTAAATGTTCAAACAATTGTTCTTGCTCTGAGGATGATTCTACAGATATTTGCAAAAGGGAATGGATTCTTTGAAGTTAAAATTACAAGCAAAGATGAAAAAACCATGGATTTTGAAAAAAAATTGTTGTTAATCGAATCGTTTAAAGAAGGAGTACCTTTTTTACGTATAAACAATTGGAATAACTTTGCTAATTTTAATGATACAAGCTTGTGAATAAGTGGACTGGTGAAAAAACGCGACTACGACGAATAGGAGCTAAGATAGCATTTTTTTTAAAGTCATATTTCTTCTGTTTATAAACATTAAGAGTCAAAATTTTCACAGATTTTAAACGAAGGTCTATATTTTATGATGCAATTGATAAGTATGAAATGCATGCATGGTTAGTAAAGTTATAGCCCTTCGAAGTGAAGGTACTTTTGCCAGTGCGTTGTAGCGAGTGGTGGGGGAAGCTCGACTTTCTCACGGTGTGCTTCTGAAATTCAAACTTCAAATTGGAGCGCGCAACAAAATTGTACGATATTTCGGGTTCCAGATAACGAAGAGCATTCATTTTTTTGAAACTGGGGTAACTCGACGAAATGTTACGAACTATTTTCATTATCATAGGAAATCTGGAAATACCGGAAAATTGACAGGTGTACGACAAAAATAAGTTTACACCGAATCGTATTTATAATTGTGATGAAACCGGCATATCTTCAGTTTCAAAAAGTAAGACTAAAATCATTGCACAAAAAGGAGAGAAACAAGTAGGAACTCTATCATCAGCGGAACGTGGTAAAACGGTTACTCTCGAAATATGCGTTAATGCAGCTGACATGTTCATACCCTACTTTTGGTTTTTCCAAGAAAAATAATGAAGCCAGACCTTCTAAATGGCACACCTCCAAGTTCTTGGGCCCGCTGGAGTGGTTGCACAAGTTTATTAAATTTTTTTCTTGTATCGAAAGACGACCCAGTATTATTGGTTCTGCCATGCATACTAAAAATCTTGCAGTGATCAATTTAGCAAGAGAGCATGGTGGAAATATGATTTTATTTCTTCCTTACTGCCCTCACTGCCTGCAGCCGCTAGAGGTATCGTTTATGAAACAATTCCGTACCTATTATGATCCAGTAGCAACTATGTGGTTACGACTGAATCGACGAAATATTTAGAAACGCATATCTTTGAACTGCAGCCATGCTTACTGCAGTGAACGGTTTTCAGAAATGTCATACCTAGTCCTATAATCTGTTGCTTTTTGATGATGACAATTTTATTGCTGCAGATACTACACATGTTACTCTAGATGTTGACGTAAATAATAAGACTATGTGTTTGTCACATAATCACGATAATGCGATTGTTACGGTTTGGCGGCGTGCAGAGGAACAATCAAATAATATTAAAAATCTTCAGTTAACGAGAGCTTGGATATCGAAAACATTTGTGACATTATTAATCCTGAAGCTACTCCCGGAGTGTTTTCACCATTACCAGCCACAAACGTCAAATTCATGATGTTGTAATCTGGCTTCTGTCTTTAAGAATATTCGACCTGGCAAGACAGCAATTTGGCATTTTCCCCTTATCAAAATGAATTGTCTGAGTTACAGAAAAATGTTGAAAAAAAAGCAAAAATCTTGAAAATTGATAAGCTAAAGAGAAAGTCAGATAAAAGAAACAAAGCTTCTTAAACTAAAAGTAAAATCACAAAAATTAAGAAACAAATTAAGGGAAAGGAGAATGACAGTCAAGAAAACTTGAAATGTCTTTACTGTACAGAACTGTATTCATAATCAACGGAAGACTGGGTTGTGTGTCAAACATGTGGGCTATGGGCCCATGAATCGTTTGCAGGCGTTGAGAATAAACTCACTTTTATATGCGAAAAATGCAAATTTTTATACTTGTCCCATCATGCGCCCGACGCTGTACCATTTTGCCCCGCATAAATGGTAAGATGGAAAAAATTAAATAAATTTAAAAGAGTAGTTGTCTTATGTGAACGATTATAAAGAGTGATGTTTTATTCCTAAAATTAAAAGATTAATAAATGTTAATTACTTAAAAAATTATTAAAGTTAATCGACCCATAAGCTTTGTCTTTTTAGGCCCTAAAGACTGTTTATCGTCTCAGTTGCAAAGCGCATTTTGGAATTGGAACGGGAGGCTATTCAGGTATCTGGGAAAGCGCGGTAGAGGGGTGTCCATTACTCGCTATGTAAACAGATTACATGACGCCGTTGTTAAAACCCAACCTCTCCGTAGAGACATTTCTGCCAAGTAGAGAGGATTGGGGGAGAGAGCAAAATCTTTCGAACAATGGATCCTGGTGGCATACTGATGAGTTTCGACAAGATGAAAGAGCTGGAGCCGGAGTGTTTGGCAGAAGCACAGGAGTAGTACCCTCTCGGACAACGTGCTACAATCTTCACAGCGGAAATGTATGCCATTCTGCAGTGTGTCCATCTCTGTGAGAGGGATATAGACAGGAATAGGGCAATAAATATATGTTCAGATAGTTAGGCTGTGATATTGGCACTGAAGTCCAGTGTCGTAACTTCGCGAGTGCAAAGACATACTGAATGGATTGACAAGGACTGGCTGAACAGTCAGACTCGTGTGAATCCCGGGTTACTCGGGCATATGCGGGAATGAGGAAGCCGACCGTCTGGCAAAATTGGGTTCGAAACTGAACTGTATGGACCCCAACCAATACTACCTGCCCCAGTTGCTATTGGCAAAAGGGAATTAAAATCGTTCCTTAGGAAGGAAAGAACTGCGAATTGTGGTGGAATTTTTAACAGGACATTGTCACCTGAGGGGCCATCTTCATAAGTTCGGTGTCGAAGTGTGTAGATGGTGTTTGGAGGAGAATAAAACTGTTGACCATGTCCTTAGAGAGTGCCCAGGCACTCAACGCACTGATACAAAGATATTTCGAAGACACAATTTTGTTACCGGAAGCAGTTAGGCAAAATCAACTAACGAGGCTACTTGACTTGTAGCTATGGTGGGATGTACAGGGTCCAATAGAGGTCTAGGTATCGATGATCTAGTATCACCGTCCCTTGTTTCATTCATTCATTCATTCAAGCTTTGTTTTATTTTAGCAAAACCTTAGCGTTCTCATCTTCCCCTAGTTTACTAAGGAATTTACTACTATAATACCGCTTACACAATATGGGCATTTTTCGCAAGAACAAGTGACTGATATGTGCAATTAGGCGAATGAAAAGATATTTTTTCGTGACAAAAATACTATCAGGATACCGACTGTGCCATCACACTTAAAATAATCCCTAGTGGCATTTTGATATGTTTTCGACTCTCTACTATGATTTATTATTTGTTAAAAAGAATTAAACCAAAAAATTGTTGTTTTTTTCGTTTCTTGCCTATTGAATTAAAACTAATGAAGCAGTCTCGATGGTGTAAACACATGAATATGTAATAAAAATATCAACAAAATGAGGATCGGCTCAACCGGATCATTAGTAAGGAAGAAAAATATCTCCGTTATTTTTCAAATTGAATCGCTCGCCCTTCGCGAAATAACGGTAATTTATATGTAATTTTTGCGTGCTAAAATCAGGCGCTGTTGGTTCATAAGTTTTTACATAATTATTATTTGAAATTTTTAGTTCACTATCTTCCAGCGCGCCTCGATGCGTCATGGGAGCAGCGCGGCTGCCGAGGGAAGTCTTCTATTTTCACGCGCTCGGCCACTTTCGGTCATGTTTGCTAGCATTTTTGACGTATTTCACGGACTTTTTGATGTAAAATCAAAATATAAGCTTGTAGAATTCTACTTTCAAAATTTTCTTACAAAATTAATATCGGACGATCCATAACGCATCGAGGTGCTCTGAAAGCGCACTAAAAATTTGAAATAGCAATTGTGCAAAAACTAATAAACGAACTAGACCCGGTTTTGCCACGCATTAAGTACATATAAAGTACTATTTTTTCTCGAAGGCCTAGCGTTACAACTTGAAAAATGATGGAGATATGAATTTTTGAAAAACTCTAAGTTTTTCCGGTTTTTCCTGGTTTTCTGCATTACTAATGATTCGATTGAGTCAATCCAAGGCTTATTTTGTTGGTATTTTTGTTCTCTATTATTCATATGTAAGCGCAAACACAGCCTTCGACTTGACAAAGTTCAAAGAATGGCTTGTGTGGGAATATTGAGTGCGATGAGGACTGCTCCCGCTAGGGCTCTTGAAATCCTGGTGAACCTGCCTCCTCTTCACTTATAAATAGAGAACGAGGCCCTGAAGATTGTTTATCCTCTTAGTTGCCTAGGGCATCTTGGAATTGGAACGGACGGCTACTCAGATGTCTAGGAAAAGGAGGTGAAGAGGTGTCCATCACTCTCCATGCAGATTCCATAACGTCGCTTTTAAAATCTAACCTCTCTCTGGAGATATTTCTGCAAAGTAAAGAGGTTTAGGAGGGTGAGCAAAATCTTTCGACAAATGGATCCTGGTGGTATACTGATGGATCTCCACAGCATGAAAGAGCTGGAGCAGGAGTGTTCGGCACAAGCACAGGAGTCAGAGAGTACTACCCTCACGGACAATGTGCGACGATCTTCACAGCGGAAATTTATGCTATTCTACAGTATGCCCATCTCTGTGAGAGATATATAGACAGGAATAAGGTAATAAATGTATGCTCAGACAGTAAGGCTGCGATAATAGCACTGAAGTCCAGTGTCGTGTCGCGATTGGTGTCTGAGTGCAAGAACGTACTGAATGGTATGACTAGGGAATTGAAATCGTTGCTGGAAAGCAAATTTATTGAATCGTGGAGGGGAGCTCCTGGAATGAAGTGTGCTAAGGAACATATAACTAAATCTAGCGTTCGGCGTACTAAGGAGCTTCTCTCCTTAGGAAGGAAAGAGCTGCGAATTGTGGTGGGATTCTTGAAAGGACTTTGATACCTGAGGGGCCATCTTCATAAGTTCGGTGTCGAAGATGACTCGACGTGCAGATGGTGTCTGGAGGAGGATAAAACTATTGACCATGTCCTCAAAAAGTGTCCAGCACTCAACAGACTGAGATAGAGATATTTCGGAGATCAAATTTTGTTACCGGAAGCGGTTAGACAAGTTCAACTAACAAGGCTGCAAGACGATCGGCCTCAAATGATCTGCAGCTATAGTGGGATGTAAAGGGCCCAATATAAGCCTAGGCATAGATTATCTAGTACTACCATCCTTTGTTTCATTCATTCATTCCTTACTTTTTTTCTATTGATTGGCCTAAATATTTGATTAGTCGAGCATGGAATTGTTTCGAGGAAACAATTAGTATTAACATACGACATCGTAGAGTTCATCATAGAGTTAATACTAGGAGAGGGGAGAACATTATGAGACGACCACTATCAGGAGCAAAGGCATATTCTCGTCTTTCAGAGTCCATACAGGGATCGGAATCATTATAAATCTATCGACTATTGGAAGAAGGTTGCACAAAGATGGTTTTGGAGCTAGAAAAGTGCTTGTCTATTCCCAGATGAGTTCTAGTGCGCCTTATACCATTCAAATAAGCATCTTTTAACCTGTAAACATTTTCGTAATTGTTGTTGCAAATAATACGTAGTATTGCACTATTTATTGGTACTTATTATTAGAAAAAATAACATATTGTTACTGATATTTTGATTTCTTCAAGAAGTTTACTCACTTAAATGTCGCGCAGTTTATATTGGTTCTGTTTAGGGATAGTAATATTTTCTATAACTTAAAGTTAAAAAAATATTGGAACTAATAAAGATAATTTTATTGCAATTGATACATAGAGAGAGGGGGGAAAGCACAAAAGAATTGCATTTTCCTGGATTTACCGTAAAAAATACTTAAAATTTATAATTTTATAAAGAATCAATTTTCGATAATTTTTGCGAGAAATTTTATCTGCAATGGTAATTTTATTTTATTAAAAAAACATTTATACTTCCTAAACAGATCTATCCCAGGTAACATAAATATAGAGATATCGCTTCCATAAACTTCCAGGAAAATTTAACGCTTTTTGTATTTCTCAAGAGGTGTGAGGGGTGAATTAACTTTTTTCTTCTGAATTTCTCTTACTGAGACCTTTCAGTGGATATCCGTATTGTCGGTTTTTTCACAATTCCCTTATCGAAGTGTAACAAAACGAAATAGTTGTTTGCGTAAAGAATTTAATAAAAAAAAATACGATGCCTTTCAGTTAAAATTCCAAAAAGTTTTTTTAGGATATTACAACTATATGTATGTTAATAAACTCAATAATATTTATGCTTAACTCATTGTTCCTATGTAATCAGGTGCCCCCGCCAAATTAACCAAACTTTGTTGAAACTAACTCAGCGTACTTGAGCATATTTTTGCACTGGATATAGATAGAAATTTTTGTTGTCAAGAGAACTTCGCAAACTGGATATAAGCTCAAAATTTCCTTATATTTTCTCTTCAATTTTTTTAGTTGCGCCAAACGCAAGTTACTTTAACCGGTCAATAATCATATGAAATAATTGAGTTTTTATATTACTTTGTTTTGTTTTCAGTCGTTATAGCATAGACGTTATTATAGACTTGTCATATACTAGTTTCTGAATGAAAATAGAATAGGAACGCTACAAACAAAAAATCACACCAAAACATTCACAAGCCAAACGGCTTCGCACTCCCTCCAGAGATTATTCACTCATACCAGGTATACAAAGATACCAAAAGTATGAAGCTCTGTGGGGACCCTTTCCATGTTATCGGGTCCTAGGTGGCGTGGTCATCTGTACTTCCTGCAAACTTTCGGACCGCCCGCGTGGTTGCAAGGAGAACTGCTTTCTGAATAGGTTTATATAGATGCTCCCTAAGGCTCAGTCCCTTGATGTTCTGCAGAAGGTTCTTTGGTATCACTCCAGTTGTTGATAGTATTATGGGAATCGTGTGGACGCTGTTGATTGCACACTGTCTGCGGATTTGCGCCTCTAGATCTCTGTATTTGGCGATGTTTTCACTGTATTTTGATCTTAGGTTGTTGTTATTAGGTATATTAAAGTCAAACAGTGTAGTTCGCCTAAAAATTTTATCTGTTAGTATAATATCTGGCCTATTATGAGTAACTGTTTAATCTGTTCGGTCCCAATATCACTTGAACTCGTTGTTTTCAAGAATAGGCTCCGGATTGTATTTGTAGTAAGACACTTTTCCTGCCTGCAGTAGTTTTAAGTTATCTGCTAACTTCTAGTGGAGTATCTTAGCGGCTGAGTTGTGTCTTTCCTTATACGTGGTTGCAGAAAACGCTTGGCGTCCTCCAGTTATGTGCTGGATTGTCTCTGGTGTTCGACAGCCATACATACATTGGTCATTTTCTATTGAGGGATTTCTGATGATGAATTTCCGATAATGCTGTCCATGAAGTCGTGAAGTGGTTTTTGTAATCAGACTTGTAACTTCTCTTGGGCTGTTCGGTGGTGAGAAGTAGTATCGTGTTCCCTCAACTGTAGCGGCGTTGAATCGTCTGCATCGCATATTGCTGGATGTAGTGTGGGAGAGTCCGCTAACCTGTGGAAATAAGAACGTAAGTTTATTATTTGTTGGTCGAGTTGGTTACCAATATCCACCAATCCTCTTCCTCCTTGGTGTCTTAGAAGCATTGTACGTTCAATAGCACTGCGAGGTTGGTGTTCGTGTGCTTTTGTTAAGAGTATTCTTATTTTTCTTTGCAGATTTTCGATGTCCGTCCTGCTCCATTTTCCATTTCCAAAAGAGTAACTAAGCGTAGAACATGAGTACGTGTTGAGCACCTTGAAAAATTTCTACTATTTTGACTAGTTCGTAACGCCCGTCTTACCCTCCTGACAAATTCGGTTGTCAATTTGGCCTTCATAGTGCGATGGTCAATTCGTTTAGATTGTTTCATACCTAGGTATTTGTATGTTTGTTCTGCTTCCATTGCAGCCATAGTTTCACCGTTCTGCATCTCAAAAACATACCTATAAATAACGTTTGGCTATATAAATTATTATCCGTATTCTTAAGTGATTCGCAGTTACGTAGGACAGAAATGTGGTAGCTACTACTTTTATTTAGGGCCGTCCCAGATAAATTACATTACTTTCTAAGAAATAGTATTGTATAAGTATGCATTGATGTTTTTTCGGTTTTCAATCCGTTCGTCAGTAGAAAAATCTTCACGACGTTTCGCCAACATCATTAACGGTTGCTCGACTTGGAATGAGCGTGCTGCTCCTCTGTCTGCCTTTTTATAGTTTGGCGCTTGCGTAGATTATACCTTGGCTTTGCCAGGTTGGTTTCCTTGCTTCCCTAGGTCTGGGCCCCCTCTCGGCTCGCCCTCCTGTTTTTCTGATGTGTTATTTTTGGTTGAGTTTTGATTAGGGTTTTCCATGTATTTGGGAGGTTTTGTGCGTCATTTCTCTTGTGAAGGTTTTTAGTGATTTCTATTTCGAGAGCTTCACTGATGATGCGCGTTCTATTGTGCTTTATGGGTTTATAGTGTGTCCTGTCTCCTGATGTCGAAATAAAGCCGATGTTGTTTGTTTATTCTTTATCCAATTTTTATGTTCTTGAACTCTAGTAGAGATTTTTCTGCTTGTTTGATCGATGTATTTCTTTTCACAATCTCTATATGGGATGTTGTACATTCTCTGATTTTCCAATGGTATTTTATCTCCAATGCACATTCCACTTTACTATTGGTAAAGCACTTCTACGGGAACAGATTCGAGAAAAGTGAAAGCAACTTGCAGAAACAGAAAAAACTATCTACGATCTACACATACAACTAAGCAGACAGATTCACCCGCTACTCTGGGATAACGTGGTAAAACTTCCTTCTGGAGGAAAGAAACCGATATGGACCAAAAAATTAACAAGCAAAAGAAGAAGTTTACGCAATTACAACAAAAATTTCCTTACCAAACTAAGCCAATAGACATCACAATGGTCGTGCATAATATCTTCAATTACCGAAAGACGAAAACTAAGTTCTAACTAAAGGCTTCAACTACGTAGTAACATCAAGCACCATTTCAAATGAGGAAATTAACATCAGAAATAAGAAGGAGAAGCAGAAATAATACGAACGGAGGCAACTCGCGAGCTAAGAACCAGCAAACTATCGAAAGCAAACATAAAATCCTGAGAAATAAAAGCTCTAAATAATCTTAAAAACAACAAAAACATCATCATCGTACCAGCAGACAAAAGGAATGTAACTGTACACTCGAACACAGAATATACAAAATCAAGATGATAGAAATCCTACCGGACAACACCTACTAGCAAGTTACAAGAGATCCAACTACATACCTCGAAAAAACGACAAAAAATATAATCAAAACGGTGAAATTAGAAGATGAAATCGAAAAGCGCATCGTTCCTCGGGAAAATGGACTACCAAAAATTCTTAAAGAAGGAACACTGATAAGACCCATAGAAAATGTAGTGGATTCACCTACTTAACAACTGGAAAAATTTCTGGCGCAAAATATGCAACCGGCGACCGAAATTGCAGACTCATACCTTGGTTAGCATACTTCAGGGGCTAAAACTGCAAAAAATAACATTCTTACTAGCCTGGACGTCAAATCATTATATCCAAGCATATCAGTTGACGAGACTCTAGGCCAGATACCTATGAACGAGGAGTTTCCACATCACATCATGGATCTTTCCGAACACTGTCTTAAAAACAGATATTTTTCCTATGAAAATAACTTCTACCGACAGACAGATAATGCTCTTATGGGATCTTCGCTATCACCAGTCACCGCAAACCTTTTTATGAAATATTTCGAAACAGAAGCCCTAAGAAAAACCAAAACAAAACTATCAATCGGGAAACATTACGTGGATGGTATCTTCATCATATGGCCACACCGAAGATCCTACCTAGACATATTTTTAAAGGAACTATACACCATTCATCACCACATACAGTTCACATTGGAGGTCGAAGTCAATATGCAGCTATCTTTCCTTGACCTTCTAATCACCAGAAAAGACGACGTAAGCATCGATTATACCGTCTACAAAAAACTCACTCACACAAACAGATACCTGAACGCCGAATCTCACTACCATCCATTACAGTTACAATCAGTCGCCAATACACTGATCTCCAGATCCTTGCGACTAATCAAACCCATAAACCGCCAAGAAGAAAATGACACATCCAAACCAAAAACCACACTACCATGTATCAATATGTATGTATGTATATATATATATATATATATATATATATATATATATATATATATATATATATATTATACAAATATATGGATTGATAGAGATGATAATCGTAGTATTAAACAATATTTAAGCAAAATATTTGGGATGCCCTTTAACAGTTCATAACAATAAAAAAAATTAATTCCATCTGCCGTTTAAATTATTACCGCTTTTTAGATTGGTAATTTCCCTTTTTCAGAATTCAGGGCTAAAACAAAACTTTATACGATCAGTTTAGATCGTCAATCTGTCTGTTTCACCTGCTAACAGTCGAAAACATAGAGGCTGTGTTTCTGAAATCATGTAAGAGGCTGACCTTAAAGTTCAAGTGGTATTAGTTCTTGGTTTATTGACCTATTGATATTCGGTTTGTTACATAATACGTAAGCGATCGATTGGCTTGTAATGTTAGAAATAAGAAACATATTCCGCGTATCTCGACTTTGTCAGCAAGTTACTTTTTACTGAAAAAACTAGTTTACTTTCCACAGCAGTTGGATATTGTGTTCAACTTTTTCAATTTGTGTTTGGCTTCTGCCAAGATATTTTGAAATATTAATCTTTCATTATATTATTATGTCAATAATACATACATAGTTACTAATAGTACTAAACTTAAATTCTGTATTATTTTTCAAAGTGCTTATCAGTTATTTATTATTATAAAGAATAAAAATACAGATAGTTATACATTTTTTTCGTTATCTCAGAGGCACCACCTCTTTTACATTGTTTGTAGTACTTTCTCAGTGTATAAAAACAGGAAATACATAGGCTTCAGGAATGATATTAAATTATCAAACTTCTGGTGTATAGCTCCACAATCAAACAGATATTTAAGACAAAGTAACTACTCCAAGCATATGTTGCGTCAGACCGAAATATACAGGGTAACTCAAGAAGAAAATATGATGTCATTTTAATTATAAACCTCATTTTTTATTTCAGAATCAGAAAGGGCACGTTTTTTTTTATATATGACAAGGTAAATATCGATATTGGTTACATAGGAAAAATTACTGTAAAACTTTAAGATGTAGAGCCCTTTCAGATCAATTGGCAAAAAAATTGTGCTGCCACTTGCTTTCGATGGTTAAATCGCAGAGAATTCGAAAATTATTCTCGCCGTTTCACGAAGGGATTTTCGTTTCACACAACCTTGTTCTGGACCTGGGGTTCTCCCACTTGGCTCCGGACTTACTCCAGTTAAAGGGTAATAAATAAAATTACGGTCAGCCATGGAAAATTATCAAGATAAACAAAACAGTCCGAAATTACTAATCTGCGATAAAGACAAATTTTGCAAAATACTGCCAATTCTATATTGTATCCACAACCGTAAATTATCATACTCTACCTGCCATGCTTGTGGCAAAAACAATAGGGTATATATCTACAAGCAATGAATGAACTACCATCGAATATAACTTCACATTTTTTGACACAAATTTGGAACAAAAAAGAAATTATTTAAATTAAAATGTTTTCTTTTATTATTATTATATTCTAATTTAATCTAAATAATGTGGTATATAAACTAAAACATTTTACAAATACAGTTCAGAAGAAAAAGTAATTAATTATGCGACCACAAAGAGTTGAGAATGAAAAAAGATATCAATATTTGCAAAACTTTATATTACTAGACTCATAATTAAGTTTTATTTATTTTTTACTTCTATTTTATCAAATAAAACTAATTTTGTTAATTAATGGCGAAAATTTTTACATGTGTATACCGAAGAACTAAATTCTTCTGTTAAATATTCAAAATCTTTTGTAGCCTATGAATGTACTTGATGTTTACTGGTTACAATTCGATTGATATTAAACGTCCTAAATTTACATTATTAAATAAATGTTCGTCAGGTAATGAATGATTATGAAAAGGTCAAAAGAATTCGAAAAAACTGAATTAAATTAAAATTTTCCATACCAATAAATACTCATATTGTTTTCTACACAAAGAATTGAAATTAAGATGTCATAAAATCGAAAATATTTTGTGTAGGTGGACGTTCAAAATTTATATTATAAATTAATAAATGTTTATCATACAATGAACTATTGTGCAAAAATCTGACAAATAATTATTTCAAGGTTCCTGGGAAACATTATATATATATATATATATATATATATATATATATATATATATATATATATATATATATATATATAAATTGCCTGTGAAAAAAAAACGAAATGAGAAGTAATATGTGCAATATTTTAACGAACTATAAAAATAATTTATCCAAGCACTTTGACAAACGTTATTCCAAAATACTAGATAAACAGCTATGTATTAAAAACAAAAAAACTCATAAATTTCTTAAGGAACATCCTAACCTTAAAATACGGAGGATTACGATACAAAAATAAAGGTTTTATTAGATGACAAACAGTCATATAAAGAAATCAACAATGATCCCACAAGTATATATCAAAAACAAAACAACGAAATTATAAAAGATGGGAAGAAAAAAATTATATATCTCCTAACACAAATAAAAATTCGAAAATCAATAACTCACAACCACCAATGATTTACGGGCTTCCGAAGCTGCATAAAAACGGGATACCTTTGATCAATTGTTTCACGTGTTCAATCGCCTTTCACTAACTTGTCTAAATATATAAAATAAATTTTAAATAACATAATAAATAAAACTACATCATATATTAAAGATTCTTGGAAATTTAAAGAAAAAATAAACAATATTATTATACCTGATGATTATATAATCATATCGCTAGATGTGGTATCACTATATACGAAAGTAAATATGGAATAGTATCAAAAAACACACAGATATTCCGTTGGACGAGTTTTCGTTGGCTTTTGAATTAACATTAAGGTCGATATATTTTTCATATAAAGAAAAATATTATAAACAAATTGAGGATTGTGCCATGGAATCCTCTATATCCAGTGTAATTGCCCAAATGTGATTGGAAGAGTTGGAAAATGATGTATTATCCAAACTGGAATATCAACTACCATTTTATTTTCGTTAAGAAGACGACTGTATGACAGCTGTTCCAAAAACTAAATATGACGACTCTTTTAACGCTTATCATCCAAAATTTAATTTTACTATTGAAATGGAGGACAATAATAAGATAAATTTTCTTGGTGTGATACTACATCATATTCAAAATACAATAAAGATGGAATGGTACACCAAAAAAATATGGTCTGGTAGATACTTAAATTACCATTCAAAACACTCCATGTCCCAAAAAAGATCGGTTATCATTGGCATAAATGACAGAGTAATGAAGCTGAGTGACACAATATATAAAGAGGCAGCAATAAAAAAGGCCAAACATATTTTAAATAAAAAACAGCTACCAAATAAATCTCATTAATTCGAGGTTAAAGTTGCGAGGGCAAAAGTTACATAATATTCCCGAACTCATACAAACCAATAAAAAACTTGAACAATACTTACTATTGTAATACATACAGGGTTTGTCGGAATAACTACAGAAGCTCTTTTCAAAGCAAAATAGGTCACAAAGGCTATAATCTCCTTAAACAGAATTTCAGTTCACCAAAGAACAAAATTTACAAAAACAAAACAACACACACTATATACCAAATCCCACGCAATGAATGCCCTGAAGTCTACAAGACAATATTTGCTATATTTACAAAACCGAGTAAATTGACATCGATATTACAAAAAAAAAACAGCCTTAAGCAATCACGAATCGACATAATCATATAAAATTAATTTCCAAGAAACAAAGATACTTAAAATCGAACCAAACCAATTTAGACGTGAAATTTTAGAAATGATTACATAAAGAAAAATTCAAACTCTATAAATAACAAAACGGATATAAAGTGCTTAAGTAAAATCTACCACAATGTTCTTTTTAATTAATATTTTAATAACAAACCAAACGAATTAGCTTAAAAGCCCCATCTTATTATTTATAATTAATAAAAAAATACTAGAAACATTTTAAAAAATAATACAGTGAAATGCAAATAACGATATAGGAGATAAACATCCAGTCAGAATTTAACTACCGAGCGGAATGTTATTTTAGAATGTTAAATTTATTCAACTAAATTACGCATTTATTTTTAAAATTGTATCGTGTGTTTAAAAAGAATTAAAATGTAGATGTATCTAAGTGTAGTTGTAAGAAAAATGATGACGAAAATGAGTCGAAAAAAAAATTTTATCTTTGTTTTTTTCATCATTGATTATGTAGCTCCTTTTGCATATAATAATAAACAATAAATGCAACGAAAAAATGAGGAACAAAACAACCAATTTTTGTATTGTTGCAGATAACTGATGAAGAACATAAAATGATGGAAACGTTTTAGAAATATATTTTAATGGTATAATAAAGATGTTTTAACATTATATGAACCTTAATCCCAAGAATAGTTTTAACAATATAGTGAATGGTTCAAGAATATATATATATATATATATATATATATATATATATATATATATATATATATATATATATATATATGTTTATGCGGATTTCACGGATTCCTCCGTGTGAGATGCAATAGCAGTGGATATATCCACATAATGCCGTTGTAGTGCTGAAATCACATTGAGCAAACGTACAACTATATGCAGCTCCGCGTATGAATGAAGTAAAAAGCGAACAGTAAATGCAAACTTCTCTCCATAATATCCTTTCTGTGTTAGAGGTTGCACAGTTAGAACAAATTATTACAAAACCCAATTTATCCTATTCCACCACCATCGAGATGATGGCCTACCTGTACCACCATACCGAGAAGAAAGTCAAAACTTACCCTCCTCGCCACAGTGATACGGCAGAGGTACATGTTTCGTCTCTACTAGACTCATCAGGGTACCGACATGCACCTGGCTGTGCAAAGGACAGATCGGAAGGAAGCATGCAAATACTGAACGCGGCTTCTCCGACCTCCCGCCGGATGGCGTATATATGTTTATGCGGATTTCACGGATTCCTCCGTGTGAGATGCAATAGCAGTGGATATATCCACATAATGCCGTTGTAGTGCTGAAATCACATTCAGCAAACGTACAACTATATGCAGCTCCGCGTATGAATGAAGTAAAAAGCGAACAGTAAATGCAAACTTCTCTCCATAATATCCTTTCTGTGTTAGAGGTTGCACAGTTAGAACAAATTGTTACAAAACCCAATTTATCCTATTCCACCACCATCGAGAGAGTAAAAAGCGAACAGTAGCGAGTCTAGTATAGACGAAACATGTACCTCTGCCGTATCACTGTGGCGGGGAGGGTAAGTTTTGACTTTCTTCTCGGTATGGTGGTACAGGTAGGCCATCATCTCGATGGTGGTGGAATAGGATAAATTGGGTTTTGTAACAATTTGTTCTAACTGTGCAACCTCTAACACAGAAAGAATATTATGGAGAGAAGTTTGCATTTACTGTTCGCTTTTTACTTCATTCATACGCGGAGCTGCATATAGTTGTACGTTTGCTGAAAGTGATTTCAGCACTACAACGGCATTATGTGAATATATTCACTGCTATTGCATCTCACACGGAGGAATCCGTGAAATCCGCATAAACATATATACGCCATCCGGCGGGAGGTCGGAGAAGCCGCGTTCAGTATTTGCATGCTTCCTTCCGATCTGTCCTTTGCACAGCCAGGTGCATGTCGGTACCCTGATGAGTCTAGTAGAGACGAAACATGTACCTCTGCCGTATCACTGTGGCGGGGAGGGTAAGTTTTGACTTTCCTCTCGGTATGGTGGTACAGGTAGGCCATCATCACGATGGTGGTGGAATAGGATAAATTGGGTTTTGTAACAATTTGTTCTAACTGTGCAACCTCTAACACAGAAAGGATATTATGGAGAGAAGTTTGCATTTACTGTTCGCTTTTTACTTCATTCATACGCGGAGCTGCATATAGTTGGACGTTTGCTGAATGTGATTTCAGCACTACAACGGCATTATGTGGATATATCCATTGCTATTGCATCTCACATGGAGGAATCCGTGAAATCCGCATAAACATATATACGCCATCCGGCGGGAGGTCGGAGAAGCCGCGTTCAGTATTTGCATGCTTCCTTCCGATCTGTCCTTTGCACAGCCAGGTGCATGTCGGTACCCTGATGAGTCTAGTAGAGACGAAACATGTACCTCTGCCGTATCACTGTGGCGGGGAGGGTAAGTTTTGACTTTCTTCTTGGTATGGTGGTACAGGTAGGCCATCATCTCGATGGTGGTGGAATAGGATAAATTGGGTTTTGTAACAATTTGTTCTAACTGTGCAACCTCTAACACAGAAAGGATATTATGGAGAGAAGTTTGCATTTACTGTTCGCTTTTTACTTCATTCATACGCGGAGCTGCATATAGTTGTACGTTTGCTGAATGTGATTTCAGCACTACAACGGCATTATGTGGATATATCCACTGCTATTGCATCTCACACGGAGGAATCCGTGAAATCTGCATAAACATATATACGCCATCCGGCGGGAGGTCGGAGAAGCCGCGTTCAGTATTTGCATGCTTCCTTCCGATCTGTCCTTTGCACAGCCAGGTGCATGTCGGTACCCTGATGACTCCAGTAGAGACGAAACATGTACCTCTGCCGTATCACTGTGGCGGGGAGGGTAAGTTTTGACTTTCTTCTCGGTATGGTGGTACAGGTAGGCCATCATCTCGATGGTGGTGGAATAGGATAAATTGGGTTTTGTAACAATTTGTTCCAACTGTGCAACCTCTAACACAGAAAGGATATTATGGAGAGAAGTTTGCATTTACTGTTCGCTTTTTACTTCATTCATACACGGAGCTGCATATAGTTGTACGTTTGCTGAATGTGATTTCAGCACTACAACGGCATTATGTGGATATATCCACTGCTATTGCATCTCACACGGAGGAATCCGTGAAATCCGCATAAACATATATACGCCATCCGGCGGGAGGTCGGAGAAGCCGCGTTCAGTATTTGCATGCTTCCTTCCGATCTGTCCTTTGCACAGCCAGGTGCATGTCGGTACCCTGATGAGTCTAGTAGAGACGAAACATGTACCTCTGCCGTATCACTGTGGCGGGGAGGGTAAGTTTTGACTTTCCTCTCGGTATGGTGGTACAGGTAGGCCATCATCACGATGGTGGTGGAATAGGATAAATTGGGTTTTGTAACAATTTGTTCTAACTGTGCAACCTCTAACACAGAAAGGATATTATGGAGAGAAGTTTGCATTTACTGTTCGCTTTTTACTTCATTCATACGCGGAGCTGCATATAGTTGGACGTTTGCTGAATGTGATTTCAGTACTACAACGGCATTATGTGGATATATCCATTGCTATTGCATCTCACATGGAGGAATCCGTGAAATCCGCATAAACATATATACGCCATCCGGCGGGAGGTCGGAGAAGCCGCGTTCAGTATTTGCATGCTTCCTTCCGATCTGTCCTTTGCACAGCCAGGTGCATGTCGGTACCCTGATGAGTCTAGTAGAGACGAAACATGTACCTCTGCCGTATCACTGTGGCGGGGAGGGTAAGTTTTGACTTTCTTCTTGGTATGGTGGTACAGGTAGGCCATCATCTCGATGGTGGTGGAATAGGATAAATTGGGTTTTGTAACAATTTGTTCTAACTGTGCAACCTCTAACACAGAAAGGATATTATGGAGAGAAGTTTGCATTTACTGTTCGCTTTTTACTTCATTCATACACGGAGCTGCATATAGTTGTACGTTTGCTGAATGTGATTTCAGCACTACAACGGCATTATGTGGATATATCCACTGCTATTGCATCTCACACGGAGGAATCCGTGAAATCCGCATAAACATATATACGCTATCCGGCGGGAGGTCGGAGAAGCCGCGTTCAGTATTTGCATGCTTCCTTCCGATCTGTCCTTTGCACAGCCAGGTGCATGTCGGTACCCTGATGAGTCTAGTAGAGACGAAACGTGTACCTCTGCCGTATCACTGTGGCGGGGAGGGTAAGTTTTCTCGGTATGGTGGTACAGGTAGGCCATCATCTCGATGGTGGTGGAATAGGATAAATTGGGTTTTGTAACAATTTGTTCTAACTGTGCAACCTCTAACACAGAAAGGATATTATGGAGAGAAGTTTGCATTTACTGTTCGCTTTTTACTTCATTTATATATATATATATATATATATATATATATATATATATATATATATATATATATATATATATACATACATATATTCTCAGATTTGAAATATACTCTAGAATATTACAAAATTCCTAAAAGATATTATAGCAAAGACTTAATAAATTTTATATAATGTGTGGACAAATAGCTCTAACAAAAAGTTAACTAAATCTATTTACTGTTTCATCGGCAATTTCTTAAAAAACTTTGGGAAAAACAAAAGATTAAAGTTGGTAAAAGAGCTAAAGTTTTTATTAGTGGTAATAATCCCTCTGAAAATCTAATTATTTGTCCGTCGGAATTCCTTTTCTTTTTGTATTTTTTTTTCTAGGGACATATAAATTAAACTGAATAAAGACATAAAAAATAATTGCATCCTTACGAGAAGGTAATTGACGAAGTAAATTAAACGACAATGTAAACTCCGTAGGTATATGTATGCTAGTTTTCCATTACATCCTGCACATAATTTTACGAAATTTCATAGTGCCGCCAAAATTTTGCTGCCTTTCTTAAAAACGGCAAATGAATATTATATTTATCAGACTCTATCTTGAAGCAAGTTAAAATTTGCGGAATAAAGTCAATATTTTTAAATATAATTGGGCACTTAAACAAAAACAATAGAGGAAAACTTTTACCCTCAACGAATAAAGTTAACATTTTTAAGCATAATCTTAAGCAAACAAATAATTTTTCCTTGGAATGGAAAATTTCAGTGTTAAGATATTTTTCACGGAAATAAAAATCAAAAATTCAGTTCTCATCGCTTTGTACAACGTAACATGGTGATGAAAGGCGAATTTAAAATTTTTATTTCAGGTGAAATATAACGTGTTACAAAAGCTAAATTTTCATATCTGGATGTATGTATATAGAAGTAAAAAATACAGTTTTTGAAGTACGCTCTAATAGGGAGAATATTTTTAGAAATGACAAAGTAAGTAAAAATAACCAAAACAACCTTTTAGACTGGTGGTAAACAAAAACAAATAATATTTAATTTAGTAATCTATATAGAGTGATTCTCCGGAAAATTTATCGATAGATTGTGGGAAAACTATAATTAGGAAGAACCTAAAAATTGGACAGTGTACTAACGTGCATGAAGAACAGTTGGCTAAAATATTTTCAAGATGGCGGCACTTTCAGTTATACCACAAGTAGATGTCAACTTGTTTATTTTAAATAGAACACACTATATATTATTGCATTTTTGATCTCTACGTAAAATTCTAGACATATTTCATGTATAACAAAACTTAACTATAAATTTTTCCTATAAAAAAAGTTTTTATTATTTAATTTGTGTGAGTTTTCTTGTAGACAAAGATCGACTTTAGTAGACTTTTTATGATATTTTGAAAATTATTAGTACAGAGTGGTCAAAAAAGAATAATAAAAATTATATTTAAGAAATCTTCAAGTGTAAATTTTTTCAAATAGAAAGCACCTATTTTTATAATTTTATCATATTAAGCATTAAAAATAAGTGTAACTTTATATAAGGTTGTCTATTCCAAAAATTTATAGTTTTCAAAATATTGGCAATACAATATTTTTCTATTGTAAAAATGCTATACGGCCTTTTTTCTTATTAGTTGGCCATGACGGCGAGGCGTGGCCAAAATAAAACAATCGAACCCTACATAATTGTCACTATTTCTTGCCATTTGACATTCATTAATAATAATCAAGCCGGGGCGATTACATCACACACATGAAGATTATTTAAATTTATTTATTATTTATGGAGAATGTGATTATTTCAAGAACACGCAATACATTCGCGATCCGATATTCGCAGAAACAGAAACCAACACTACCAACTGTTAAAATGATTATAGAAAACTTCAAGAACTCTGAATCAATAAAAGCAAAAAGGAATTGAAATAAATCAGTTGGTAATAGTGAAAATATTGAAACTACAATTTTAGAATATTGCGCCTCATATCCGACAATATCTACAAGGCAAGTAGCATTAGAGTCTGGATTATCTGAAACATCAGTTTTAAAGATTTTATGGAAACACAATTTTTATCCCTATATATATTCCATAGTAGAATATTTAAAAGGCACTGATCTTCCACGAAGAGTAGAGTTCTTTCAATTTATTTTACTTCGATCACAAGAAAATGCTGGTTTTTTGGATAATGTTATTTGGTCGGACGAAGCGAAATTCACAAAAAATGGATTGTTTAATCGACGCAATTCCCACTATTGGAGCGACTCGAAAGTACATCCATTTAGAGAATTAAATTTTCAAGAGTCTTGGCGGTTTAACGTGTATTGTGCTATAACAAATGACAGAGTCGTCGCCCTAGAATTCTACCAAGATAATCTGAATGGTAAGTTATGCATTTTTGAAGACTTCTATATATAAAATACATTTATTAGCTTATAGGTGAGCGCTACTTCGACATCTTGAGAAACTTGGAAGTGAACAATTTAGATAACTTGCCGCTCTCTGATCATAGAAATCTATTTTATGAACATGATGGGGCGCCTCCACATAATAGTCATTTAGTTAACAATCATGTGCAAAACTTGTTTTATGATCAATGGATAGCCAAGAATGGGCCACATCTTTGGCTACCTCGCTCCCTCGAACTAACAGTACATGATTTTTTTATTTGGAGGATAATCAAAAATAAAGTATACAGCACCGCATTAACCACTATGGAAGATTGCATTTGAAAAACTTACTCCTCAGTTAATAAAAAGAGCCACTCATGAAAAGTTCCTGCTTAGGTGCGAAAAATGTTTGGAAGTTCAAGGGCATCAGTTTGGACATTTAATCCAATAATTTTTGTAACTTTATTTTATTAACAACGTGTTTCTTTCTATTTTTTTTAGCTTTTATAGATCCAAAGTTCTCGAAGTTTTTTATAATCTTTTTAACAGTTGGTAGTGTTGGTTTCTGTTTCTTCGGATATCGGATCGTGAATGTATCGCATGTTATTGAAATAACTCTATCACATTCTCCATAAATAATAAATAAGTTTAAATAATCCTTATGCGTGCAATTTAATCGCCCCGGCATGATTATCATTAATGAATGTCAAATGGAAAGAAATAGTGACAATTCTGTAGGGTTTGATTGTTTTATTTTCGCCACGCCTCGCCGTCATGTCCGACTAATAACAAAACATGTTAAAAAATGGTGCTAGGCATTTATGTTGTTTACCAAAAATACACAGTGAAATGAAAAAAAAAATGAAATTAAAATCCAACAAAAACACAAGATCTGGCAGACCGGATAAGAAAATATACGTAAAATCATTGTGGGATGAATCCACTAAGTAATTATACCAAAAACCACTTAGGGAAAAAATACAAAACAAGCCATTAGACGAAAGGGATGGCATTAGTAACAGCTGGGACAAACTAAAGCGAAATATCAACGAAGCAGCCACTGAAGCACACGGAACACGAAAAACAAACCAAGGAAAAGAAGGACCCAACAAGACCCCCTGGTTCTGTAAGGAAGTTAAGGAGCAATGTAAAGAGAAGAAGAGAGCCTACTTAAAATACAGGACAACGTAGTTTTCTTATAGGAAAAATTTATAGTTAAGTTTTGGTCCGCAAACGTCATTTTTGACATACAAATTTAAATATGTCTAAAACGGTGAGACCTAAGTATAAAACATTATACATAAAATATGTCTAGAATTTTACGTAGAAATCAAAAATGTAATAATATATTGGATATTCTATTTAAAATAAGCAAGTTAACATCTACTTCCGGTATAACCGGAAGTGCCGCCATCTTAAAAATATTTTAGACGACTGTCCCCCATGCGCGTTAGTACACTGTCAAATTTTCAGATTCTTCCTAATTATAGTTTTTCCACAATTGATCGATAAAGTTCCCGGAGAAACACAAGTGTAATTGTTCATAATTCCCCAACAGATTGCTTAAATTTCAAAAATTGATATAACTTAGATAGAGAATTTATTTTAGATGAGATATAACTTCTTTATTTTTTTTTTCATTTCTGGTATCCCTAACTCCATTTACGACACCTCATACTTTGTTTTTCAAAATGCAACGCTCAATATATTTATCTCGCCTGATTTAAAAAATTAGCATCGGTGAGAAGGAAATTTACATTCGCACTTTATATTTCAGGAATATAAATTCGGAAATTAGGAAGAACTGTAGTAGAAAGCATACAGGAGATAAATGAAAAAATAAAATATGATGCTAAAACAAGTATATCAATATTTTTATTTTGTTTTTGCAGAGTTATTTACCCAAACAGTTATTACTCCACGTGAAAATTTACAGAAAATAAATTGGTTTTAGGACTGAAATTGAAATTTAAAGTCCTAATTCTTAAAGTAAACTATTACTTTTTCTAAAATGTTTTATATCTATTATTTGTCGATTTAAAAAAAGTTAAATTTCGAAAATGGTTGAAATGCTTAAAAAAAAAATTTTATGAGCAAAAATTTATTCCAGGCCCCTGTTAATAATTAATATATTGAAATTTTCCCCATGTTCCCATATTCCTTATACGGGAATTGGGCAAAATTCGATAATATTCATAAAAAATATACTAAAAAGCATACTGGTGTCTAAAATGTATGGGTGAAAAGGAGTTAAGCCAAATAAAAAATAATTTCTCTGGCGCTATTTTTTGGTAGTAATAATGGCCGTCTGTGTTATGAATTAAGCAGAGCCATTAAAACTGCTGCTGCTATCCGGGTATCTCGAAAATATATTGGAATTAAGGGAACAACGCTGCTGATTAAATTTTTAAGGAATGATTTATAACTCTTTTAAACCAAGCCAGAGAAATGCATTTGTGATTGTTGAGGTTCAAAATATTTGCAGGCATTAAATTAGTTCGGACTAGGTATGATATCATTGTAATTTTTGGAAGTAAAAAGTGGTAATAGAATTGGTTGCATTTAATTGGAATTATAACAAAAATATTTTCGATCTTCATTAGGTACCATTTAATAAATTTAAAACGAAGATAGATATTAATTTATAAAAATATATATCTTTTTGCTGGATATGTTTAAGCAAATTTTTATTATCTTTTTTCTATTTTATTGAGAAGTAATCACGCAGCAATTTTATTGACATACCTTAGCATATGTTAAAAAGCGGATTCAAAATGGCAGTTTAAAAATTTCAGTACATCCAATTTCGATCAAAATTGGCATCTCGGAAGATTTTGGAAATTGTAGATTACGAATCTTTTACTATATTTTAAAAATTCAAATTTTCAAAATTCAATGGTTTTAATTATTAAGAGCTCGAAAATATTAATAAATTTTAAAAATTTGTATTGATTGGGACTTTGGAATTGCAGATTATGGTTGATACAGTACGGTAAACTGGGATGGGTTGAAACAGGGTATGGTTCAAGCAAGGCTAAAAATGTAAAAGTGAATAGCAGTGGGGGGTATGGGCAAGTACAAACCCACGCGGCTTTCGTGTCGGAACCTTCTCATCAAAGTTCACTGTGGGTTCGAGCGGCTCACGTGTGTGTGGTCACTTGTTGCTCTTCTTTTGCTTTTTGACTCAAAACTAGGCTAAGTAAGGTTATTATAATTTTTAATTTAAGAACTTTGATTATCGGAATTGAAATAGGTGTAATCCTTTTTATCTAAATTCTTTATTTTAGAGGTTATAACGAAAAATTTTCTAAAAATATGTTCCTAGTAGAATAATAATTTTTTCAGGATCAAATGAAACATTTTAACTGGCCCCATGTATATGAAAAAGATAAAAGATATAATTTGTATTTTTAGATGCCAAGAAAACGTGCAAAAAACAATTAGAGAGCGGAGTAATATATCACAGTATTTGGAAGAATACGAAGATGTATATATTTAAGTAAATCAGTTGAAAAATACAATTTAAACCATAAACGGAAGAATAATGAGGATGAAACTGGGACATTACCTTCCATGGGCTACGTGGCATATAATAAAGTGTTCACAGATATACAAGAGAAGATCTTAGCTAAGTAGTTGATGCGTTGAAATTAATTTTGGAATGCTCTTAAAAGAGTGAGAAAATTAAGTTATGAGTTGACTATAAAGTATAACTTAAAACAACCAAGTTCCTGCGTGGAAAACGAAATGGCTGAAGACGATTGATTTAATTCATTCAAGAATAGAAATCCAGAATTTTCTACAAGAAGTGCTCAAGTCACTAGCAAGTCAAAGGCAACTAGTTTGATTAGGATAAACATTAATGCGTTCTACAATAATTTACAAACTGCTCTACAGATTCCGGATAGAGTAGTGACCTGACCTCTTTTATCTGTATTCTCGCTTGTTCGGTATCAGGACCGCTTCATAAGAGATAAACCAATAAGCCAATAGGAATAGAAAACCCTCCAGGTTGGTTGCAAAGCGAAGGTTTTGTACTATTTTTGAAACATTATCAAAAATACTTAAACTCCTCAACTGCCCATAAAGTATATTATTTGTGTTAGACATCATTGATTTCACATTCATATTAGTGCTCTGGATTTCTGTAAAGAAAACGGAATTGTGTGACTGTCGTTTCCGCTTCTCTACTCGCACAAGTTGTAACTACTGGATCGATCAATATATAGATCATTCCAAAAATCCATAAATTCGCAGTGTGACATTTGAATGCGGAACCAACCTAGCAAAATAATGAGTAGTTATAACGTAGCTGCTATTATCAATATTCGGGCTGGTTTTAAGAAAACAGGTATTTATCCATTTAACCGCGATATATTTAATGGCCTTGATTTCGCGCCCTCATATGTGACTGACTGGCCAAATCCAAATGAAGTGGATTTGTATGATGACAATAATTTGTCGGTAATAAGTCCTTCTGTTTTGGACGGACAGCCAAACTTTTATGTAGGTGATGTTGAACAAACGCCAAATCTAATTGATACCAATTGTGGAAATAAAAATGAAGCATGTACAAGCGGAAGAAATTACTCAAACAAATTCGACCCTAGAGTTTGTTCAGTTTTTTTTTAGTTTCTTCAATAAATCCCTCATACATATAAGTAATGAAGATACTTCAAGAGATTCGCCGAAATTATCAACGAGTACTGAAGTCTTTTCACATGAAATAGTAAAACCTCACGCCAAGGCACCATCTAAACTGACGGCAAAAAAAGAGAAGGAATAAAAGAGATTCTACAATATACACAGACACGCCAGAAAATGATGCAATACGAAAAGAAACTGAGGAAAGGGAACGAAAAACGAAGGCAAAATTAATTAAATTCAGTTTAAGCAAAACATCAAAATAGTCCAAAAATGAAAACAATATAATAGTGGTTTTCCATATATATATATATATATATATATATATATATATATATATATATATATATATATATATATATTCTCAACAATTCTGCTTCTCTCTCCACAAGCATTTCGACAACCTTATTGTGTAGTCAGTGAAGCTGTATCGAACCAAGGGCAACATTCGCAGGAAAAAGTTGTCTACAGAAAATATAAATTCCGAGACATGTCGGCAGGATATTAAAACCTGCCGACTTTTCAATGTTACATTGAAAAATATCATCAGTCGAATGACATCTGAACATTCACCGGAGTAGTGCAAAACGAAATATATTCTCCTTTCAAACATATATAGGCAACTATTTGAACACGGCAGAAAAATAGATTTATTTATTTCTTACTAAAATATAAATTTTTAAAGAAAATACTGTCTTCAAGTGATGATGAAGAGAAGGAGTATTTGCTTGGTCTGCGTTAAAAGTTATGGCACTAGCAGGCAAGGAATCCCATGAGGATTGTACAGCTGGAGATTTTTATTTTTCGTGTCATAACTGTGAATCTAACTAAATCATGTTACATTTTGTTCATTATTGTTTAATTTGTTTTGCTGCAGAGCACTATCTTTATTACTTTATGCTGATTTTATTAGATAAATGTTAATAATAGATTTGTTTTCCCACAGAGAAGCTGTTTTTGTTTTGTTCGTCGGATTTAAATAGTTTTTAATTTTAAAGTTAAGTTTTTAATTGAGATTTGTAAACTTTAAGCTTAGTTATTTCTTCAAATAAGAACTCAAGTAAGACCTTAATGTCGTGTTTTATTACTAACAATATCGATAAATGTTCATATAATGTAAAAACATAATTCTCTTCTAATTCTTGCTAGTGTTACAACTCACACGATTCACTGTTGTAACCGCCCCGGGTAAGGTGTTGGTTAAAACATTTTTATTGCTTTTTAAAATACCCTCAAATATTTTTGTAATGCAGATGGTGTTACTATAACTTCATCCATTTATAGACTTATGAGTAAGGTTCAATTAAGTCATATGGCCAAATATGCTGAAGTCAAAATGTTGCTACAGAGAATCATTTTGTGGAAAATTCTACCATTTCTGTATCTTAAAAGTGCTACGGTATTTAATATCTTATATGAATTTTTTAACTTTGGAGCAATTTAGTTACTGGCGGACTAAGAGCTCTTGTCAAACTTATATGTCGGTTCTTCTATTAATAGAATTTATGGTAACAAACTAGACTAACTTTCATAGACTTCAAAAATATTGAGTGTAAGTATTTCCTCCTTGTAATTAATTACACTGTAGGAGTAAATTTGTTTTTATTAAGTAATAAATAAATAAATATAAAATTGTGAAAGATGGCAAGAAGTTTTTATACTGTTTAAACAATAAAAATAAAATTGTTGATTATAGGTTATAGGAGGCAATTTACAAAACTTGAATAACTCATTAAAATCAGTTTATCTAGTTTAAAAACTTCCATTTATAAAAATTTCGGCAAAAAATATATATATTTTTAACGAAACCCTCGATAAAATATAAACTTTCGGTTAGCATATAATAGAGTTTGTTGAGCCACTGACTACTTCAAAATACGCACAGGCTATATAAACGCCATCCTCCTCGATCTTTAATTAAAAGAAGGGCGGTAAGGAATCATGGCTTTACATTTAACCCGAGATTTAATTTCTTGGGAAAATCTAAGGTCTCGTTTTATTTCACCCCAGCGAATAAATATAAATAGAGCGTAGGTCATGTAATGTACCGAAATCTGTTGACTATAAATTCCGAGATAACTAAACTTAATACAATGAAGAGAAGTTTTATTAGGGTAGGTATTTTAGGTTTTATTGTTACGGAAGTTAAATAATTAATTAAGTTTGTTTTATGAGTGTGGGGTTTTTCTTTATATTTAAGTACCCATGTTCATTTTAATGGCCATTAAATCAACTCAACATTGAGTGGAGAAGTGTTAGGATAATTTAAACTCCCACCTTTATTATAAATTGCTATATTTAACTTGGAAATATATAAGTGAAAGGTGGGTATAATACAAGGCTAAACTTTTATCATCTTCACAGGTAGGTACGAATATTTTGGCGTGTCTTATATTATTAAACACGAGGCGTTAATTAAAAACGTAGAAAAACTTCACAAGATTGTTTATCGTTTAATTTTTGAAATAAAAAGTTCATATAGTAAATAAAAGTTAATCCTTTAATTAAATTCAGTGAGCCTTATATTTTATTGCCTAGCTCAATTTATAACTGCGTTGCTTTCTGTAATTTTCTATGGAATATTTCTTGACCATGATCCATTGTAAGAAGAGCAGTAGCGTCAGCAAATGTAGCAACAACTCTATCTTTTGCTACTATTTTATACGAGGTGTGGCTATGAAATACCGAGATTGATGCTTCTACAGAAAATGTACGAATGCGTTAAATGCGAACAACTGAGAGTGGCGTAGAGTGAAGCCTTCTCTTTTCAATACGGTGCCTCCCATATCAGTAGAAAAATCAGTCTGGCCATTGTGTTCGATTATAAAAGTTGAAACTTATCTCTTATTGAAAGAAGTGTATGAGAATGAATGTTTATCACGTGTCCGAGTTTTTAAGTCGTTTAAGTGTTTCCAAGCGGGCCGAGAAGACGTTGAAGATGATTCACGCCCGATTGCCCTTCCATGTCAGAAATGGATGAAAATATTAGAAAAGTCAGTAATCTGGTTAGATCTGGCTATCAGCTAACTATTCGTGCGATTACTGAAACTGTAAGAATTGACAAAGAACGCATAAGTCAAATTTTACTTAACAATTTTAACATGCAAACAGTGTGAACGAAATTATCCCTAAAAATATCGAACAAAAAGAAGCTCGTGAAAATGTCTGTACTGACACTTAGAATGCCGCTGAAGATGACCAGAACTTATTGGAAAGAATCATACTATGTGACGAATCTTGTTTTTTATTTTTTGATCCTCCAAATTCATTGAGAGTTAAAAACTCTAATAAGCGTTGGTTATTGTTTTTTTTCGATATTTATAGGATTGTGTACCTTCACTCGGTTCCTAAAGATCAAAGAATTAATCAA
Source organism: Diaprepes abbreviatus (assembly GCA_034092305.1). Lineage (NCBI taxonomy): Eukaryota > Metazoa > Arthropoda > Insecta > Coleoptera > Curculionidae > Diaprepes > Diaprepes abbreviatus. The sequence continues at coordinate 4,466,572 of JASJET010000044.1, read as the reverse complement.
TATTACTATCTTGAGGTTCTTGCTGAATTGTGTAAAAAATAAGAACAAAACGACTCGGACTGTGGGAAAACAAGACTAAGCACAATATTACAGTGTTAGATCATCTGCCTTATTTGCCTGACATTGCACTATGTGACCTTTAGTTGTTCCACAAGGTCAAATTTGCATTAAAAAGAACAAGATTTTAGTACGTTGAAGCTGTAAAAGAAAACGCATACGAGTCATGAAGGAGCTCACAAAAGGAGCAGTGTTTCGAACAACGGAAAATTCTCATGAGGGATAGAGGAGAAATGTATATTGAAGGTAGTAATAACTAAATATGTATAAAATTTAAATAAAATATTTTACAGCAATACCCTTACACCTTATTTTATAGCCACACCTCGTCTATATGATATTAGGATATCGACGTATTGTTTTGGTAATATGTTGTTGTAGTTTATTTATCAAACTTTCATGTCATATCATACCATCGAAGGTTTGCGCAACGTCCAAAAAGACTGCAGAATGCACTTTCTTCTCATACACATTCAATAGTTTCACTTATTCTATGCAGTTGGTCTATAGTTGAGTGTTTTTTCCTAAAACGACATAGAAAATTTAGAATAAAGTTACCATTTTCTATTAGAGGTCGTAGCGTTTTAAGCAGTGTTATTTCAAAGAGTTTTGACATTTTTGGCAGTAGAGAGATCGGCATATACAACTTAACGTCGCTTGATTGTTTTACTGGCTTTGGCAACATCACTTCAGCAATTTTCCAACACGTAGGAACGTATTTTAATATGAAAGCTGCAATGAAAAGATAAATAAGTATGACTATAATTTTCTAGTAATTTGTTTTAAGATATCACCTGTAATCATGTCGAAACAAGGTGCTTTCTTCGGGTTTAGATTAGTTATTTTCTCCCCAACTACTTCTCTCTGGGTAACAGCAGTGGTCTCCTTAGATTCTGAGTTGTACCAAGGTCTCAGCATAACAAAACTTCGAAATTCTACTGATCTCCAATGCAAAGATGTTGGGTTTGTACAACGGTAGATTGAGTTGCTTTCAGTAAAGAATGCTGCTTATATTAGTGATTGATTTAGTGGGAGCATGACCGTGCCCCCAGATACGAAGACCTGTTTCAACTATTCATATTACATAACTAATACAGAAATTAAAAAAATGTCGAATAGAAAATAAAAATATTGCCCAAATGGGGTATTTCATAATACCCTTACCACTGAACTGTGCTGATTCTGTAGTCAGTTCCTTGAAAAGCATTTTTTAAATATTGTTTGTTTTTTAATGTAGCAGTAGTTTAACAGAGATAAACTCTATATATGTGTCGCTCTGTGAGGGCTTTTTCAAGAGTACGTTTAATACAAAACATTTTTTAACATTTACATATACTCTATATTTATTGTCTATTCTAAAGAATCTAACTTTATTACTGTACATCTAGGAAGGACAACGTCAAATATTCATCTATAACTGGGGTTGAAAGAATGTTTTGTTGGTCATTGGTAGCAAGATGTAGGCCATTTTTTAAAGATTTTTTTATTTCGAGTTGCTCTGGCAAATTTAATATTTTACTTTTATTTTCGGAATAGAGCAATGTAATGTTATCTAAATCTATGAAATGGTAATGATCTATACAGTATGAGGCATTCCTAATTTCCTAATATTTAAAATTGCAGTTCTGTATTCTTTAAGTTTAGTTTTTATACTTCTACCACTTTGACCTATGTATTATAGCATTTATATACTTTAAATCTATTAAGTTGTAGTGTAAATTTACAAATTTAAAGTTAACTGGTTTTATATTACACAGGCAGACAAAATTAGACCCTTCAAAATTGTTTTTCAATGACTCCGATATTTTTTTACTCGCCGAAATATCTACTGTTGGAAATATCAAATTTAGTGTTTTCGTTATTACATGAAAATAGAATAGCTTTCAGCAGACAGGTTAACAAAACGAATTTGCTCAAAAAACAATGCTCTAAAACATGCATAACCTGGAAGCAACAAGAGCCACGTTCCCAATTCAACAGATAGAATAACGATGTGAATTTACTCACAAACTCAGGCTCCCACACCCACACAACCTGGGCCTAGCGAGATGTGTTGACGAAAACACTAATATTTTCAACAGTAGATATCTCTGCAAGAAAAAAAGATATCGGGGCCAATTAAAAAAACGATTCTGCATCATCTAAATTTACCCAGTAATACTGGTTTTCTGTTTCACACGTTGTATTTTAAAGGATGTGAATCTTATAGAAATATTATATTAATTAAAGAAAATTCTATTGAAAATTCACTACCAGAAATGAATCACCATTAGCTTAACGTATTAGTAGAATGTAATCTACAAGTTCTATTGCGGTTCGTCTATTCCTGAAAAATATACTGATTACTATCATAAATATCTCTACTATAGCAAGTATCTTTTTCATATGCCTTTCGTACATATTTCTAACAGATCTTCTTTATTTTCAAATTTTTTTAGACTCAATACTCATGTCCACTTTACTTAAAGATTGAGAAAAACAAAATTATACACTTTAAAAATGGTTTACTAAAATGAAAAACGCAATTTTGATGTAAATTGTATTTCTGCATCTTACATAAAATGGTTTAAAACATTGTATTTGAAATTCAAATAAAGTGTCTGTGTGGCGTTTGAAGTTTTATAATAATTGTAAATTCATTTACATCTAATTTAAATAGGATTAATCTTAAAGTGTTTTCTCGAAATAACTCTATCATTTATTTAATTAAAAATGAGTTTTTTCTAGTTGCAAAAGGAAATCCAGCAGAAAAAATAAGTAATTTTTTTACGGTTTTGAAAAGTTCGGATATACATTGCACATAACGAAACAATCTATAAATTCAATTTTCAATCATTGCTAATAGATTTTTGGTACTACTTTAATTTTTTAAGGTTAGTTTAATAATATGTGAAATAAGAAATGGTGGTTTTTCTTCAAAATTTTAGTGCATTAACTGAGAAAATTAAAATGAAATGAAAAAATTTTAATATATAAAAAAAGAGCTTTTGCATGAATTTCCTCCTCTAAGGTTTTTTTACAGCTTGACAATAATCTCTCATACTGACAATTAAAGTTCGTATTTGGTTCTGATCAATTTGATCCTAGATTTCGATTAGTCTCAAAAAAATGTTATTTATCGATTTGGGGGTTGGGCAGTGGTCATAGACGCTCGCCACCTCGCATGATCCCATATGTACACAATAGAGTGGAGATGAGGAGTTCTCGTTGGCCAAGTCATGATAGGAAACGCGACCTCTTAACGATATAGCTGTACTATTCTTGGAACGTGTGGTCGGGTATTATCTTACATAAGTATGAAATTTTTCCTAATATATGGTACATATGGCACGACGTGTGCTTCTAAAATATCTGTAATGCACCTTTGTGCTATAAGTCGTAATCTATGTACCAGAATTTACATCCTACGGACTTCCAACTTAATCATACTCTATACCATTACTGACCCACCACTATAACCGAGACAATATTCGGTACTACTTCTGCTATCATAAAAAAATACAATAACTGGATTGTCTTTGTTTTCGATGCTCTATGGTAAGTAATGGACCCGTGGCTGCCCATCTAGGCATAATGTCAATTTCTGCACATTCTCTCCTTGTTGTATTTGAATTGATTCTCAAACTGTAAGGCTACAAAAAGTCATAATCTCCTGTCCGCGATGGTTTTTTTCTTTGCTAAATTGAATGCATTCCTTGATGGCTTCTATTTCCGCCTGGTGCTTGCCCAAGCTTTCGTGGTTCTGGGTGAAAACTCCTATTTTAGTTACCCCTATTATTTTGGAATCACCCGTATAACATTTAATAGAATTTATGTTAATTTTTTCAATTGTATTTCGGACCCATTCCCTTTTGCGACTCAATTTTGTGTTGAAGTTTTTCACAACGAGTAAATGATGTTAATTTGTAATGCTTATTTCAGTAATTAGCCTAAAGTGGATATTTCTAAAATGTACACAGATGCCAAAAAATGTATTATTTCCAAATATTTTAAAAAGTATAAAAAATAACCAATAAATTTGTTTAACAAAAAATATCGTCCATGAAATCTGCATTATACTAACTAAAAATATACAAGGTGTTTGTTGTGTTTGAAAAAATTAAGAAACAGTTCTGAAACTTTCAAAATTCGTAAATTAATTTTGGGCACCCTGTATATAAGAAAATCTTAAAAATAAAATCAAGATATGTTCATACTCTCTATTATAAAGTTCCCTTAAAATTTTGCTATAAAATATTTTTTTAAGAAAATAGCAAATATTTAAAAAAATTTTGTTTAAAAAATTATTACTCTTAAACAAGACACTGAAATGCCGCAATATTCTAGGAAATAATTAAGATCTTCCAGATATACAGAAACATACATGGTCCATTTAAAAAAAAAGTTAACCTTAATTCCGAAACAATTTTTGGGACATCCTGTGTACCAAAAAATAATTTCATAGAATGCGTCTTTATTAAATGTTTAGATAAGTATTTAAACGAAATTCGTAGCTTGGCACGGAAAAAGTGCCTTGGAAAACAGATGCGCTGTTGTAGGACCCTGTATAGTTATTATGTTAATTCACAGATGATTAGTTTATTTGTAAGATTTGTTTCTAAATGAAAATAGGCAATGTTTGATTGGAAATATAAAATCTTGACAATTTTATTAAGCACGTAGTCTTTGGTACATAAGTGCGATTTGTGACTTGAGATTTCTTCAAATATTTAGCGAGAAAGACTGTAAGTGAATCGTAGTGAAAACATACATCTGATCATTAAGACAGTACATTTTTATTGGTTAAAAAAAACTGAACACTAACCTGAACTAACCTGAACACTAGTATATAAAATACGTTAAAAAATTACTGACAATGAATTTAAAATAATTATGAAGACTGTTCGCTATTTGTATTTTTTTTAATTTTTAACAATATCAGTAACACAAAATCTAGACGTTCCGTAGGGATTTAAATATCATTTCTTTAACATTTCATTCAGGGTCATAATTATTGGAAAAAGTTGCATTAGTCATGTTATTAATATTATTCTGAGAAAAATGAATTCTAGTTGATAATGATTATATATTCGAAAGATTTAAAATTTTAAATATTCCATTGTCTTCAATATGTGTTTATACAAAAATACTATAATTTACAATAGAAAAACTGTAATAGATTTGGTGAACAGCCTGTACAAAAAACACTCATTTTATATATTTGTTACCCAAATCCAATCTTATGGGCGAAAAAAACATGGAAATACTTGAAATTTCAACAAAGCGCCTTTTTATTCAAAAGGCAAATAGCTACAAACTCAATGGTACTTAAGATTTGACCGATTTTGATCAATCCAGATCTAAACTGGTTAAGCTTTCGTTTAAGGATGCTATTGCGACTGTAGGATTTTTAGGAAATGCTTGGTAAATAGAAATGGATTTTCTTGTTATACCGGAAGTAAGTTTAAAACTTAATAGAATAAATATTTTTGATTTTTTAAAGTTTGGTGATGGTATACTCGTACGTGCACTGTTCGTAGACATCCTCAAAAAATTAATTGTTCAAAGTATAATTTGGTTTTTATTACGAACGATGACAAAAGTCCGTGACATAAAAAAAAGGAACTGAAAACTTTTAAATACAGTGTTGGGCATCGGATTAGCCTAATCGTTTAAGGTGCTAGGAATGAACGGGATGAAAATGACCAGCGCGAGTTCAATCCTCATGAATGAAAACTCAAGGTTAGTTGAGTGTCAAGGACTGTGGTTTGAAACTCACGTAAGTCCAGTATATATATATATATATATATATATATATATATATATATATATATATACAGGGTGTCCAAGATAAGGATCCTAAGCATGGGGATCTCCGAAACAGTTGGAGATACGAGGTCGGTTAAATTAGAGAAAAGTTGCGCAATTTAGTGCTAAATTAAACGCAGTTAAAAAAATTTAAAAATTTCAAACACTTCCGGAGATTTCCGGAAAAAAAACGAAATTTGGCAAAATCGTTTTTAATTTTTGCAGGCTTTATTTAAAGAGATATCAGAAAATAAAAGGTAGATTCTCATTGCCACTTTTTATTTTTTATAATATGGTCTAAACAAAATTTAAATCCGACGTTTCGTTTCTGAGATACCATCATGAACTTTCATTTTTTATATGGAACAAAAAAAAGTATCCCATGTATTTGATAGCATTTTTTATTACAAATTCAACGATGTATCACCCTTGCATATCGAATACGTAGTTCAAGTACTTTCCATAAGAGCTCCATGAGAGCGAGAGAGAAAGGTATATCAGTTTTATAAAAGCCAATGAACTACACACTTGATATGCAAGTGTGATACACCGTTGAATTTGTAATAAAAAATGCTTTCAAATACATGGGATACTTTTTTTTGTTCCATATAAAAAATGAAAGTTCATGATGGTATCTCAGAAACGAAACGTCGGATTTAAATTTTGTTTAGACCAAATTATAAAAAATAAAAAGTGCCAAGAAGAATCTACCTTTTATTTTTTGATATCTCTTTAAATAAAGCCTACAAAAATTAAAAACGATTTTGCAAAAATTCGGTTTTTTCCGGAAATCTCCGGAAGTATTTTGAATTTTTAAAATTTTTAAATTGCGTTTAATTTAGCACTAAATTGCGCAACTTTTCTCTAATTTAACCGACCTCGTATCTCCAACTGTTTCCGAGATCCCCATGGTTAGGATCCTTATCTTGGACACCCTGTATATATATGTAAAACGATTCTTGGGATTAAGTTTCATATAACGTTAAATCCTCTTTATTATATCTTTGAAATATATTTACAAAACGTTTCGACCATTTTATGGTCTTCATTAGCTATCTGCAACAATACAAACATCGGTTTTTTCCCGTCTTTTCATTACATTCATTGTTAATTATTATTTTTGTTTCTATTTGTTGACCGTGTAGATATTAATTAGTTTTTACTTTTTTGGGTTTCGGTCATATTATTACTTTATAAAAGAATTAACACATGTTTTTTCTGACGTTTCGGTTTATTTTATTGATTAAACCATCTTCAGAGAATTACTGTAAATATGAAAAGGAATATGTAAATTTATGCTATATAAACTGAAAATTTTACTTTCTTACCTAATGTTAACAGGTGGTTCACTTGAAAAACTTACAACCCAAAAAAGTAAAAACTAGTTAATTATTATGTGCAATAAGTATATTATACACATATACATGGCACATTACTATTAATAGCACATCAGTTAAATATGCATTTTTAAGCTGAGATTCAGTGATTACAACAATTGGGATGTTGACTATTTTTGGGAAAGTGTTTAAAACCATGCATAAGTACCTAATGTAGCCCAAAATATTAAATTTTTTTTAATACAACTACTACTTTAAAAATCATAAATTTTAAATTCCGTGTCAAATTTACCTCCAAAATGCCAATACTTGTCACTTTATCTCTGTGACGTCACTAGTTTATAAACACTAGTAAACTGATAAGGAGATATATTTTTTTCGTAATTTCTGTAATAAAAAATGAGTTCTAAGTTATTTTAAGTATTGTGCGCTGCCTCTGTGTACAAGTACTACAATTAAAACACCTGAAAAGTTATTTATTCAGGTTCCATCTTCGGAAAATAATAGGAAAATGTGGCTTCAGCTAGCCCGCAAGGATTCGGCACTATTTGTTTTATTTTAGTTTTGAGCTAATGAATACCTATGACTACTATTATGTATTCATTATCAGTTGCGGAAATAACAATCCTTGGTAAATTACTTATATGGAAGTTTTCACCTTTCTAAATTCACCAGAGCAGAAGTTGGCCACTATGAAATAATCAATTCTCGACAAATTCGAACTATTCGCCTTAATAAATCCACTTGCCATCATGGGAAAATTTCTTAGAATCGTTTTCAAAGGAAAAAGTAAGAAAATTTCGAAGAAATTACATGGAAATGACTATCAAATAATAACCAAACAAAATAGCCATTTACAGCGATCTCGAATGTGACATAAAACCAAAAAATTTAAATGTCAAGTTCGTGACAGCGATGACCTTTGCTGTATTCTTTAAACTAATTATCAAATGTTCAATGTGAAAAAACTGATAACTTACTTTAAATATACATTTACTTGTCATTAGGTCGAATTGATCATGATTACTTCAAGTGATAGAACTGAAAGTAATAATGACTCAACAGAATAACCGTATCAGGACGGAGTACCAGCGGTGACGTTAGTACGGAGTGACATCATTCACTTTGATTGGTGTTCATTGTCGCGTGACTGGAAGGACATTAAATTACATTTTGATTATTAAATAAAAATTAAATTCCTTAAAAACAAAGAAAAATATTGTGTTATTTAGGATATCTATTATTGAAAATACCGTTTCGCGGCAAAACTATATTTTTATTTAAATACAGTCAACATCCCAATTATGATTGCATTAATGTCTTTGCGAGCTGAAAACTATTCAGGTTGCAAATTGTTAATGACGTTATGGCGTGTACTTTCGATACTGCGGATTTGCATCGGTATATTGTGTTCTGTCGCTTGGATGTAACAGCCAAAAAGGTAAAATTACTTTATAACAAACTATATGCATATAATTCTAGACTTCAGTTTTAGTTAGTTTCGAACAACTTTGAATAAATAATAACTAAATATAAGATGTAATTATTGAATGCGTTCATCTAATTTTTAGATTTTTAAGTACCACATAACCCATGAGTGCTATAAAAAATATACACATAAAAAACCTTAAATAGTTTAAAAGCTAAAAATAAAAATATAAAAAGGGAAAATAATGCTCTAAATAAAGATAATATAGAGGACTGTAAAAAGTCAGGAATCAGTATCAACTCAATTATCAACGAGACAGTCTAAGATTTATGAAAAGAGATTGATTGACTCGGTCATTGCTTGGTTGAAATTGAAATCCGTATATTAGTTATGATAAAGTAAAACTCAAAATTGTTTACTTATATTTCTACTGTATTGATTAATTATTTAACATGTTTCGCTAACACTGTAGTTATATTTAGTTATACTTCTGACGATCCTACAGTGTTAATGAAACGTGTTAAATAATTAATTACTACAGTCGAAATATAAGTAAACAAATTTGATTTTTATTTTATCATACCTAATAGGTTATGTGACAGATACTAACAAATATATTATTTAAAATTATATACAGCTTCTCGAATATTTAAGGATAACATTTACAACAAAACAGTGTTAATGTTTTCACCAGAAAGTTTATTAACTGTGAAAATCCAGTATCACGATCAATCCTTTTATCGTATGGAAGGAAATATATGGAAAGTAATAGAATTTAAAAAATTGAAGCTGCGCACCAACACATGCAAAAATAGTTCTAAATACTGAAGTTTTTTACACTATCGTATCCTTTATTTTCTGATAAGATGCTTATAATATATATATATATATATATATATATATATATATATATATATATACAATTTTAAAAAACAAACAAACACTTTAAAACAGTATTTAAATTTTTATATAAAATTTTAATTTTATCGGTACATACCTTGACATTGTTTATAAATTAATTATGAAGTGCGACTTTTACGTGGTCTATTTAGGTACTGAGGATATATGGAATGCGAGTGTGTTTTCTTTTTTATCTATTTTTTATATTTTACAATGCACAAAAAATAAAAAAAGCATACATTTAATTTTATGTTAAGGGGATATTCAATATTTTATGTTTATTAACAGGATCGAATATTTAATATTTTTCTTTAAATTAGGATGGTGTAAATGCGGCTCAAATTTCCTATATCCGTGCTGTCGTTTTTATCTTAGCGAAATGAGTCTCTAATTTTCGGGTAGGTTTATAGTATCAATAAATTTTCTAAAGGCGAATGAATATTTAATAAAAAAAATGTTTTTTTTTGTAATATTTGAAATGCAATCCGATAAGAATTTTGATAAGCGATAGAATGGCGATTGTACATAAGAAACAATGGGTCTTTGTGGTATATCATGTTAATGTAATTTTGGTAGGCCGTATATTTTTGGTGGAATAACATTGTGAATGGTTAGCCTTTTTGCCTCTTTTTCAGTTAGTTCTTTGACATTTAGCACTTTTTTTTATGAAAGTATTATTTTTCTTTTGATTTAAGTTGGTTGGATCACTCTCAATATTTTTATATGTATTTTCGTCCTTAAGTAAGTTATTCATTTTTGTTTCGTAATCTGCCTTGTTCATAATTACTGTTTTATTGCTTTTATCAGGCCTTAGAACAATAATTTGAGGATTGTTTTATTATAAATTTTTTTGTTCGATTCAATTTCTTTTTTAAATTTTTTTGGTGGCTGTTGTCTTATTTTGATTTTATAATTAGTTATAACATTAGTTAATTCAGCTCTAATTGTGTCCTTTTTGTCATCTGGTTCATTGCTAATAGTAGATTCAATCGAGGCTATATATTCGGTTATTGGGATATCTTTTTCTTTTGTAACGTGTAATGAGAAATTTGGACCAAAAGATAAAACTTCGTAAATTCAGACGGTATAAGGGTATCAAATATATTTTCGATCCATTTGGACCTGTCATTGTTTGTTTCATTATAGATCTCACGCTTTTTAAATAATTGGTTTAATTTTATTTTTGGTGTCCTTTTTCAACTTTTCTATGCAATTTCTCAAACTTTTTGTTTTTTAACAATAATTACCTATCTAATACATTATTTGTTAAGTATCACTTCGCTGTTTTAATGTTTTCCCTAATGGATGTATTCATAATACTATATTTAGCTTTCATAATGATATGAAACCTTTGTTTTATCTGTAAAATGACAACTTAAATGGGACATGGGATACCTCTTAATTTTTAGCAAGCGTGATTCAAAATTTAATTTTTTTTTGAGATATCTTGTATTTCTTTTAAATCATCGATGATTTACGTTTCGATAGCTGGTAGCGTTTGGTCATAAACTAGAAAACGATTACTAAACTTATTAAGGTTATAGGATAGACGATTACCTGTTTAATGTTATCAAAAGCATAATACATTAATCAGATTTGTATTTTACTTAATTCTAATGTAATAAAACTAGCATGCAAAGTAATAATTAATCAAGAAGGTAATATTTTTGGTTCATAAACGAATTAATTTTAATTTTACCCCTATTACTAAAAATAATTTAGCGAATCTTGCGAATCCACTTTCTTATTCGCCATCGTTTTTCTACAAAGCAGCCATTCATTTTCGTTTGTGTAGTAAGCCATGTTATAAGAACATGGCTTTTCGTGCTATAGCCCGATCAATAGAGATATTTTTGATGTAAAAAAATTTAACAGCAAACTGCCTATACTATTACTTGAAGGGTCGTCTATAGATGTCTAAAACTAAAAATCCAACTCCAATTGAGTATTGAAATTTTTGGTCATGTGCTTATAATATAGAAACTATTAAATGAATCACATTATTTTCAATCGACCATTTGTAGATATTAAAAAATCTACAAAATGAATTTTTGAAGACCCCTATCGCACAATTTTTTACTGAAATAAGTCGGACAAACGCTTAAAAATGGCATTTAAAAAAGATAATTTCTTTGATAATTTAGAATATTAAGCCAGAAATGATGGTTTATTTTGTGTACTTTAGACAGGCTGGACATGAAATTTGCCACTTTAGTAGTTTTTGCATAATTGTAATATAAACAATTTAGAGCGTTTTTTCGTCACTGCCACCGTATCAATCTAACAGGTCGGAATTGAATTTACGAAGCGGACTTAGAGGTTATCAACTACAAATCGTCTTTCCCGTGCTTTCCGACATAGCATGATACGCGTGAACTCGCGTCCGAAGCAGTGGTAGTGGGGGTTGCAAGCAGCGGAGGGAAATACATTCGCAGGCGAGCTGCTCACGCCAGATACTACGACTATATTTCATATGTGCAAGTGCACACCATAATGGACCTATAAATAGATAAATAAAAAAAGAATACATTTATTAACTTATATTTCAAATACATTTTTATGTATATTTAAAAAGTATTTTTTTTAATGTTGTTCAAATTATATATGATATCTGTATGTATGATGTATTTGTAGTACATCTATTTTTTCATTCGATATATAAATTGTTCAATCATTATGATAATGATAGTTAATAATGTATTTGCTCTTGCATTTTCTTGAAATAAGACATATTCACAATATATAATGAAAAAATAAAAGGATATATACAATATACATACATACGACAGATTTCATATTTACTTTGAACATCATTTAAATTGAAATTTTCAAATATATTCAAAAATTTATTTGAAATAAAACTAAATAAATGTATCCGCTTATTTGTCATTGTCATGTATGTCCACATATGAAATATAATCGTAGCACCTGGCGTGTGCAGCCCATGGCTTCCTTTTCCTCCGCTGCTTGTCACCTCCCACTACCCTTGCTTGGCTGAGCTTCGCACTTGACTTCACGAGTATTACACTATGTTCTATTAGCATTCAAGAAATTTATATGAAAATCTGAGACAAACGAATTGTAATGTATAATCTCTACTTTTAGAGTCCGTTTGGTAAATTTAAATCGCACCTATCAGGTTAATACAGTGGCATTGACTAAAAAATGCCCTAAATTTTGTATATTGCAATTAGGTAAAAACTATCAATGTGACAAACTTCATCTTTCGCTTATTTGAAGTACACATAAGAAACTATAATTTCTCGAAAAATCTTCGCGAAATGTTGTGCATTAATAAAGAAATGAATTTTTTGAAAAAAGCTATTTTTGAGTGTTTTTCCGACTTTCCTCGGGGAAAAATCATACGATAAGGTCTATAAAGCATTTTGTATTTTTTTTTAATTAACTACAAATATTCCAATCAAAGACATGCAATTCACTCAGTACTTTCCATAATATAAGAAAAAAACCAAAAATGTCACATTTTTTTACCGGTTTTATTGTTTAAGAAAATTACAATTCTTAGTTGGAGTTTGGCATCTATAGATTACCCTTCAAGACATGGTATGAGCAGTTTTCTGTTAAACTTTCTTACAAAAGTAGCATTTTTTTTGCTCTATCAATTGAGCTATTGTTGCGGGTGTAGATTTCGAAATATAAGAATTATCTACCTCTTTTCAGTGCATTATTATTTTAAAAGAGAATACATAATCCACAATTCATGCCTTATTATATAAGTGAGTCACGTGAAACACCGGACAGTCCTGGCATTTCCCGTTGTATCTCAGACGCAATCATTATTTTTAATTTGAACGAATAGCACGAAGAGATTTTATAAAAGTTTACGAGTGGAAGGTATAAGCACTGTAAGTATAATTCTTAGAACAATTCATACGCTAATTTGGATGACATAACTGCTATTATGTACACTGTTAAAAATAACCTTAAATTTAATGTCCATTTTACATTACATTTAATGATTTTGTACCAAAAATCGTGAATAATTTACATTTACTTTGAATTTAAGGGAATTCATTGAAAATTCAGTTCTTTTTACATTAAATTTGATTACATGGTATCTTAAATTTAAATAAAGTAACCAAAAAGATAATTCAATTTTTGTACATTAAAATTAATTCACATATACCGTAATACTCAAAGAATTTACATTATTATTCAATATAGATTGCATGAGATTCCGGGAGATGACGCAACTTGTATTGAACTTTTGGTTTAGTATGATATAAGTTGCTTAAAGGACCTCAATTTTCTTATGATGAGGTGTACATTGCTGCGGCGTACTGAAGGAAACCAATGAATTCGAATCCGGTCTACATGGCGGACACTACCTATGGGAAAAATGTCCACCTTTTCCAGGTAGTTTCAGGGTTTTCTGAACCCATATTAATGGTGGTGTATTAAATATATGATAACATATCTTAAATTCAATGAACATTGGCTGTATAGTTAATGTACATTGTTACCTTAAAAAGTAATGATCAAACTTTAAATTTAATGTATGATTACATTAAATTTAATGAAATAAATTAGTTTAGATTAATATAAATTATTAAATTTAATGCATTACATTAAATTCATCTAATAAAATTTTGTGAAATTCCCTTCCAGCACCTTTACATTAAATTTAATGCATTTTATAGTGTAGATTAAATTCTGCTTCACCTGATACCCACCCTGGTTAGGCAAAATGGGATATACAGAATATATTTTGTTGTTTTTTTTCTTACACAGTATAATATAATTAGTGATTTTCATGCCACCAAGCGACCGTTTGTTTTAAACGGTAGTGAATTTTTAATTAAAACACAAACCATCATTGAAATAGTTTGTGAATGGTCGCAAACCGTGAGTAATGACATTAACACCTTTAAAAATTAAGCTAACATTAGTACAGTTAAAATACTTATCTGGTTATTAGCGAATTCAAGATGTACATAAATACATTAAGCATATAATAGTTTTTTTGTCTGTCAGTTGTCAATTATATACGGTTTTCAACGAACTATAAGGACCCAATCGCAAATAAACCGCAGCCATATTGCGGTTATGACTTTATGCCTTTTTTATTGTCGATAAAATATTTAATTTTTTTTACATATAAATAAAAATAAAAAAGTATTAGTACTTTAAAAATCATATCTCCGAATTATAATACATAAAAATTCACTTAATATGAAGCGATTAAATAAAATATTGTCGTAAACCACAACTCTAAAACGGCTAATAAAATTGTCTAAAAAATAGCATGTTTATCACTAGTAAATACTATAAATAACCATATATAGAACTTCACATTATAAAATGTTTAGATAGACTTTTATAGTTTAAAATCGAGTAATTTATTGTTTATCGCTTTATTATTTAAGCTTTAAAATTGATAAAGTCATAAAAGGAAATGGATCCATTAAGAATGTTTTTGTTTATGGCTAGTAAATAAATGCTGTTCGATACGATACGCAGGTATCGATAACCGCATGATGAATTATTCGGATAATCTATCTAAATATGCCAATTCCCAGTTATCAGAATTTCTCCCTAAAATATCCCACATCACGTCGCATCATTGTGCACAGGAAAGAGATTATATTGACATAAATCATAGAAGGAAATTTAAGATTTTGTAGGAACGTGAGAACTAATGTAAAAAAGAAAAAAATTAACATTTTTTTTTATTTAAATATTTATTTTTAAGTATCAAATAAAGTATACCGAAAATAAACAGAAATAATTATATGTATACTAAGCAAAATGGACTCACTTCGAAAGTTTAGTTTAAACTAAAACACATTATATTCTCAGTTATTAAACTAAATAAATAAATAACTTACCATACAAGATATGAAATCACTATTAAAAAAATTATTTTATACTAATAATGCTACTTCACTTTCTAAAAGTATATATATATATATATATATATATATATATATATATATATATATATATATATATATATATATATCCTAGCGTGGAACTCATCAGGTCATTGCGTTCGGTACAAACCAACATTTCGCAATTGTGCCCTGTAAACTGATTCTATAATTAAAAAACACTAAACAAGACACAATAGCGATATCTCGACGAATCACTCAATAACACTAGAGCAATACAAATCAATAATGTTGTATAAAACCGCTATGTTATTGCGCGACAGTTAATTAAAAAATAAATATATCAAAACTCAATACACGAAACATGCTACTCAATGAATAGAGTTCGCATCATTCGGCAACGGCGACCAAACTAACCACGAATTCCGCAGTTCAAACAAGGTGTTGCACCAACGATCTCTCCATGAGAGCAACTGCATGTTTAAAAGCCAACAAATATATGAAAAAGAGATCTTTGGTGCTACATCTTGCTTGAACTGCGGAATTTGTGGTTAGTTTGGTCTCGCCATAACATAGCGATTTTAAACAACATTGTTGGTTTGTGTTGCTCTAGAGTTATTGAGTGATCCGTCGAGATGTCGCTATTGTTTCCTGTTTACTGTTTTTAATTTTAGAATCTGTTTATAGGGCACAATTGCCAGATGATGGTTTATACCGAGCGCAATGCCCTAGACTCGGAACTTCTCCATTGTCTTGGAGTTCTTCGCACTTTTTGACACGAAAGTAATGTTTATCAACAATTTTATGTCCGCACAGCCGAGAATCTATCTATTTGTGAATAAATGCTATAGGAAAGAAAAAAATTACTCTACTCTTAATAATATCAGTCAACGTCTTCAATGGACTGAAGACTCCAAAATTCTACGAAATGAAGGATAATGCAAGAATACTACTCTTCCAACTTGGGACGGCTCAAAATAAAGTCAAATATTTGATATATCTAATTTAATTGACGAATTTATCAAACTATAGAACCAGTATATAAGTACTAAAACTGCCTTTGAAAATAAAACAAATATTGCACTTATTGTAAGTTATAAGAGAAATTTTTATAATTCCTATAGTTTGGCGCAGTCCTTTGGAAGTAAAATACTAACACAAATAATTAATTAAACCCATCGTTTAAAAATAGACAAAAAAGAGATTTAATAAATGTGCTAGGCTCTATAATTAAGTCAATTATCGGAAATTTAGATCAAGCAGACGCAGATAAATATGAAAAAACAATTAAAACATTATCAAATAACCAATGTAAATAATAGTAAACAACCTATGGAAATTAAAAGTTGTAGTAAGGAAAATCAAATAATGAAAAAATAAAATTATAATTATTATCATTTATATGCAATGCCAGACTTACAAAATGAAACATTTTAATTAATCATGCCCCATTCTAAATATCTAATAATAAATGAGCAGAATTATATTTTTCTTGACACACCCTGTAAAGAAATAATGAAGAGTTTATATGTCATGAAACAAACCCTTTTTTCGTGCGAAATTCGGTTGGTAAAATATTTAAATGATCTATCAACCTGTCATATAATGCAAGTGAAAATCGAAAATAATAGATGAATTATAGTTAGTTCCGAAAGAACTGTAGCTATACAAAAGTGCGCAAAAAATCGCGAGAATATTCTCTTAACAGGAAGGTATCTATTGGAGCTAAATCCGACAGGCGAAATAAAAATTAGTGATATCTTAATACATAGAAAAAAATCCTAAAGTGATCTTAATGGAGATACAGAGCCCTAAAGGTATAAAAAAAGTTCCTAAAGTGACCTTAACGGAGATACAGAGCCCTAAAAGGGTACCCACCGATTTACCTTATCGACTCTAAGTTTTGAACCGACTTGTATAATTTAACGAAATTTTAATATTCTATGGAGGCCATAAAGACTCATTAAACCATACTACAGTAGATGTTTTAGATCATCAGAGAAGTCAGGAACGGACTTGCAGCCACACTCGTTGGGCCTGATTTTTGACTGCTGTCATTTTCTAGAGTTTAAAACTGATATTTTAAATACTTTGATCATTCCTCTTCAAGACAGGGACTGTTAATTTATTATGACGAAACTTGCGATTTTCAAGATAAATCGGTTTATATGCGAAATACTCAAAAGTTACTAATGCTAAACGCAAACAGGTAAAAATGCATTTAATTTAGGGTGAAGAGGTGTCAGTTCCTTTAAAGGCTTTATATTGAAAGATTTTCAGCTACTAAATCCAAAAAACTTTCAAAGGGTTGTTCAAAGCCTAAGGGAAACAAGGAAAAGACGATTAGAAAATAATTGTTTGTTTGAAGGTCATAGACAACGATGTTTCTTGCGAAGTAGTAGATATCTGTTGCAGTTCTACTCTCTTTATTTGTGTTGAATATCACGACCGAACCAAATATCCGCAAGGACGAGAAAACTGCCCTATCTAACCTGCAGAATGACTCCAGTATTAAAATTCTACCAGCGGATAAAGGAAATGCTACAGTCGTAATGACTGCTGAGACATACAATCAAAAAATTGACGAAGTTTTAAGGAAAGGCAATTATACATCTCTTGCTAAAGATCCCCCATCTGCAATTGAAGGAAGAATTTACCGTGTTCTTAAGAAACATGAACGGTATATTCCTGAGAGGATCCGGACTCAGTTGACGCCACACCATAGCAAAACTCCACATCTTTATGGACTCCCGAAAATACATAAGCAAGACAGACCCTTACGACCTACCAAGAGTTCCCGGAACTCTCCGATTTCAGAACCAAATTTCTTATTCCAATCTTGAGACCATTACAAGGAAATATATCATCCTGGGTTAAGAACTCACAACATTTCGTAGAAATTATACGGGAAATAGAAGTACAACCGGAAGACAATTTTATTAGCTTTGACGTGGAAAGCCTATACACCAACGTCCCACTTAAGGAGTCATTAAAAATCATAAGAAAGAAACTTGAAGAAGACCAGAACTTAGCAGAAAGAACATCTTTACCACCGCACGCCATTATGAACTTGTTGGAAAGTTGTTTGACTAATTTATATTTTCAAGAAAAGGAAAAATTCTACATCCAGAATGATGGACTACCGATGGGATCTTCACTCTCACCGGTAGTCGCAAATATTTTCATGGAATTGTTCAAGACGTTTGCAATTGAATCCATAACTAAGAAACCAAAGTTATGGCTCAGATATGTAGACGACACTTTTATTATTTGGAGTGGAAACGACGAAGAACTTCGAAACTTTTTCATTTCAACAATATCAGCCCAACTATTAAACTCACCATAGAGAAAGGGGTAGAAAATAAATTACCGTTCTTAAATGTCTTGGTTGAAAGAAATGGCAGACAAATTCGAACTTCGGTTTACAGAAAAGCCACGCACACAGGATACCTTAATTATTCATCTAATCACTCCAACAACACCAAACAAGGAATTATAAAAAATCTCGCAGATAGAGCCTTAACTCTCTGCAATTCCAACGAGAACTTGATGAAAGAGATAGATTACATTAAAAATGATCTGACAGTCAACAGATACCCAGTATATCTAGTGGATAAATTGCTAGAACAACGCAGAAATAGGACAATATCGAGAACGAAAACCAGTATTAAACATCCCCTATGTTAAAGGCATTTCAGAAAAAGTTAGAAGGATAGGAAAACGATATAAAATCAACGTTATTTTCAATTCCAATAACTCTCTGAGAAGTCGGCTCACTAGGGTCAAACCATCAATTCAAATGGACAGGAAGGACTGTGTATATCAGATACCATGTGAATGTGGCAATTCCTACGTTGGCGAAACAAAGAGACCTCTAGACGTAAGGATCAAAGAACACCAAAAATGCACATCTCGCAGAGAAACAGAAAAATCTGGTGCCGCCAACCATGCCTGGACTCATGGACACCACATAAAATTGTCTGAAGCTAAAATACTACACCGAGAACAACATTGAAGAAAACGGAAATTGAAGGAAGCCGCGGTTATACATCAGAACCCGAGTTGTTTAATAAACCATCTTTAGATATAAAAGAAGTGTGGAAATCACTTCTTAATAATTGTAAACTAAAACTAAATGTAGCATAAAAATGGGATTTTGCCATAGCAGGCATGACTGCACCCATCTCAGTCACACTCCACTGCATTTACCTTTAGTATAAATAGTCATGTAGCTAAGGGATTTATTTAGTTTCACTTGAAAACGGATAGAGGTAACTACTAGCCGAAACGTCGTGATATTCAACAAAAATAAAGACAATGGAAGTTCATCAGATATCTACTACTTCGCTAGAAAATAATTATTAGAGTTAACAAATTACATTTTTACATGTTTTATTCAGGGTCATATTTGCTGCGACGTGGCGGTGAGGGCCCCAGGAGAACACAAGACCCTCACGTAGAGGAACAAATTTTGCAAGATATTGCTGACAAACCTTCAAACACCGTAAGAAAACTCTAACAGAACAGTACACTCTATGTCTCCAGATGATTATCCCGCAAGACTTCAATACTCCAACTAGTTTATACAGCAACATACCCTCAATCTAAATTTTTCTGACCTTATTTTGTTTACCGATGAGGCCGGTTTTACAAGAGATGGCATAATAAACTCACACAATTTACATTTTTGGGCTGATGAAAACTCGCACGCTATAATTCAAAACAAACACCAAAAGATTTATTGTAAATGTATGGGCTGGCATCATCGGAAGTAACCTTATAGGTTATCTTTGTTGTGGAAGGAAGACTCAATGGTGAGATTTATTTATAATTTTTGCAGCAAGAGTTGAATAATTTATTGGAAGACGTATTTCTTGATATTAGATTGTGGTACATGCATGATGGTGCTCCATCTCATTTTAATCGTATAGTACGTCAACACCTCTACGTCCCGAATATTATTTTATGAAATTCTTGCAGTCAGATCATGACGGATAATCTTCATAATTGTATCAAAATCTAGATGTTCTGGTATGTATTGGTAAGCAGTTTTATATTGCATTTAACAATAACAAAGATTTTCCATTACAAATTTAGAAATAACATATTTGTACGTTGAACTAGATTTTCCTTTTACCTTGTTTATTTTATAAGAATAATCTGAGGATGCAAATTTGAGACATTTTAAGTTTAGAAATGCCTCAGATGTTTGTTTTTCATCTTAGGCTTAAAGATCGCTCCTGGTATACCAAAAAAACCCATTTATTTTCGACAAATATTTTCTTTATAACGTTTATGTTTACAAATGCTTACCTTTCCACAATTTGGGAATAAATTGTTGGAAATTGCCAGAATTGGTCAAATTGTAAACAAAGAGTTATTGTTTATGATCCGAATATTTACGTTTATGAGATATTAAAAATGCAATAGTAAAAAAATTTTAAAGTCCACTTTAAAAACAGCAAATAAACTGAACTAGAGAAAACATGGATATTTCAACAAGAAGATCTTGAATTTCAAATGGAGTGCAATTTTTGTCTTGTCAATTATTGAATTAGTCATAATTAGTACTTTTTTAATTGCAAAATAGATATTTACGAAAATGCCATGTTAGAGTTTGAAAGAACGTTTATTAGTAACGAAAAATCACTACAAAAATGGAGAAATTTTACAGTGGCTATTCGCAAGTGATTATATTGGTGCGCATAATCAACCATCGTGGTTCACTAATACAAATTTTATTGAAATGTTACTTGTTATCATGAAAAATCGGTTAAAACCATCGCGGCTGTGGGGTGTCACTATTGTAGAATAACTAAACCCCCTTTATTCGGAAGAGCTCCTAGGAACTAAACTTGATGAGGCAAACTTTTATCTCAACTGCTTCATCAAAAACCAGAATTATTGTATCTGGAGAGCAGAAAATCAACATGCCTTGAAAGAAATTTCGATACATATCCAAGAAGTGACGGTCTGGTGTGACATATGGCAAGAGTATCGGCGAACCACACTTTTTTGAAAATAATGAGGGTGTCTCCGAGACTGTCAATGGTGATCGCTACAGTGGCATATTAGCGAACTTTTTTGGGCAAGAATTGGATGAAATGAACATAACAGAGATATAGTTTCAACAGCAAAGTCCCATTTGTCAAATCATAAGCGAATTAATGATGTCGTTGCCAATGAACTTCCTAGGTCGTGCCACCTCTCGACCTAAACTGGCCGCCAAGAAGATGCCATTTAAATTGTTTGAATTTTTGAGTCTGACAGTGAGTTTAAAAAAAATAAGGTGCTTGTGAACTATTCGTGAAATCCAATGGTCCTTACACCAAAACATATTCCAAAATTTTATCGAAGAAGGCTAGAGACATTTGACTGGCATTTTTTCTCTCTGATTTTTGGCCTTACAAACCTGTGTTTTAGTAACGGATTATATTAATTATGATAAAAAGAAAATCAATATTGAGATATGGAAACTTGAGATGCGAAAGAAATATGTACAGAAGGATCGAAGCATTTTATCGAAACAAAATACTGAGTTGACCGGATAAAAAAGGGTTAATATAAAGGGTAAGTAAGATTTAGTAAATTTGCTTGAAGACATCAACGTTTGGGGATTGTAGAATTTAGGAGAGCCAATTAAATCTCTTGCATCAAGAAGTTGTTATGAAAATTGTTTAATAGATGGATATTTTGGTTGTAGCTAAACAAAAACTGATGGAATTACCATATTGATTATATATTATTGTTAAACTTGGATAGTGTTGAATTCCTATTTTATTATGATGTGAAGGAAATCTGTAATGGTTATGCAATAATCTTCTTCTTTATTTGTTTTTTTTTTCACTCATTTGAGCCTTGGAAAAAATGCGATATGAATATTAATGTTATCAGATAAACTGTCTGACAAATTAGTAGATTTTGCAATTTGGCATGCAATAATATTGCCTTCAATGTTGGTATGCGATTTAACCCAAAAGAAAAATATACTTGTCTGTTTGTTTAATTACGGGATTCTATAATTTTAACGATAAAATGATGTAGGAACAGATTAAGATTTATAAGAAAATTCCAACTTCCTGAAGATTGACTGTGAGATGGAGCATAGTAATATGATGGTAAATTGTTGAGCAATAGCCTAAGGCATATGATATAGCGACTGACATTTTCTTTCATGTACAGCGTAAATAATTATTCTGTATATTCCAATAAAGATTTGTGCTATTAATTCAAACACATTTGTTCCCAGAACAAAATGAATTACTTCAATAATCAAAGTATTGGCCATCGTTAACTATGATCATCATAGAATGGATTCCGCGTCAAAAGAATTGTTCGTTTTTTAAAGCCAACCATTCATCAAGCCAAATTTTCACTTCTTCGTAAGAATGTAAGTGTTGTTTTGAAAGTTCGTGCTACATTGATCGAAATAAATGATAGTCAAGTGAATACGGCGGGCGAAGTAAGACGTCCCGTTTAACGTTTTCTAGATAGTTTTACTGCAAATTTTGCAACGTGGGGCCGAGCATTGTCATGTTGAAAAATGACCTTATCGCGTCTTTCGGCATATATTGGCCATTTTTCCTTCAATGCCCGTTTTAATTTTATCAGTTTTTATCAATATCGACCGCCAGTAATTGTCTCACAGGATTTATTAGTTTGTAATATTCAGCTTGTTTATCATCCCACTAAATATCCAGCAAAGCTTTCTTTCCTGCACTAGATGGAGGCTGGCCTGGATCTACCCATGATTTTTGCGCTTCAAGTTATCAAAAGAGATCCACTTTTCATCACTTGTCACAACTTCATGCAAAAACTCTTTTCTTTTCTGTCTGGTAAGCAAAATTTGTGTGTGTTTTTTTTTCTTGATTAAAACAAATGTTAACATTTTAGGGTAATCAATGGAAATCTAAGATACAAATATACAAGAGGTTTTTTCCAAGTTGTATCATTTGACCATTGTCAACTCGTTAAATATTAAAAATTGTTACAAAGTATTTAGTTAAAATATTCATATTAATCTCGATCTAGCTTGTTTTGAGATACAATAAAACGAACCAAAAACAATGGAAAGTTGAAGTGATTTTCTGAAAAAATAACTTCTTACCATTTACTTCATCTTCTTCTTCTTTAGTTCCAGCATAAAATACCTGTTTTTTCTTCATCCCCTCCGCGTAAGCAACTTAATGGTGATTTGTTACGTGCTACCCTAACTATTCTCGAGTAGTCAATGCTACTGATGTGGTTGTTCCATTCCATCTTTCTCTTCAATGTCCAGTCGTCCACATTATCTACTTCACACAGTTCTCTGATATTCTCGCTTCTCTCTATATTCATTAGTATTTTTTCAGCTCTCTTGCGTAGTACCTTCATTTCCGTTTTTTCCATCATCTGCTGAGTTTCTGTTGTGTCAGGTCGTGTTTCTGCACTGTATGTCATTATTGGCTTAATCGTGGTCTTATAGATAGATATCGATGTTGTGATCTTTTAGTTCGTTTAGAATCTCGTAATCTTTGTTATTGAAGGCCTTTATATTCTATGCCGTGACGAGTATGATGCCCCTCTTCTTCCAGCTGTTTGGCCAATTCTTTTCGTGAGTTATCATCTTTGTATCACTCCTGTTCCAAGGCGAGGTTTCGGTTTGGATAAAAGTATAACTATGTAAAATTTTTAATGTGTATCGCAACATCATTCAAAGAAACAACATAAGTTAGTATATTCGCAAAAATCTTTAATTCACCTTGTATAAACTACAATTATACATTCAAAATATTGGTGTTATTTTTCGTCCCTCAGAGGGAATACCAAATTTTAAATGTCTACGTGCCAACTTTAATTTTCGCCCTCAGAGAACTGAGTTTTTATCCCTTGTGTATTTTTCCCGACCTTAAGACTTTAGTAGCTATAAATGCGTAATAAAATAATACTGGTGTATCACTTTTTCTTTTGTTTAATAATGGAAGTTTGTCATCTTTCTATAACACAAAGTAAAAAGTAGTGTTTGCTTCTCTAAATTTCAGTTGTTTTTTTTATTAACCTAAAACCGTCCATTCTATGACTACGTTAATCGAAAGGCGTTAATCCATATATCTGTGTCGTATAAAATTACTTCACCTAAATAGAAATATTGATTTTTATTGAATTTCAAACCGCATATTTTAATTTTTCGTGTTATAAACTAAAACTAGCTTTGAAAAAAGGGCGTTAAGTTGAAGTTACAGTACTGGGTAGCCTATAAAGTATTTTCCGTTGCCATGTAACTGTTTTGAAGAATGCCTGTCTATAAAGAAAGCGAAAATTTATTGCAGATATTTGAAGGTTAAAATTATAGAAGGGGGGGGGCTAGATCAGCTCTGTTTTTTAATAAACAACGGTCAAAGTCGGAAAATTCGATTTTTTGCCCGTAGAATTTTCTGAAGACATTTTTGGGAAAAGTTGTATTAATGAACGTTGTAGGTATTAAAAAGACCTTTAATTTCATGCTTTACATGTCAAAATCGATAAAAAATCTATCGAGATAATGGCGAAAACCCCCCTTTTTGTTGCACTATTTTTTAAATGATGTGTGACATATAATACCTTCATAATGAGGCCATTATGAGTCTTTATTTATAAGTGTGTGAAAATTCAACCAGATCGGTTGAATAGATTATATTTAATGTCAACTGTTTATTAAACACACTAAAATGTTAAATAATTGTTGCTCAGAAGATTATGAATGCTTTTAGAAACATTTTTAAAAGTGAAATGGATTCTTAAGAGGGAAAGTTAAAAAAATAGTATAATTATTCGAAAATTGTTGTTAAAAAAGTAGTTTAAAAAAGAGGTGTTTTTTTTTGCTTATGAACAATTAGAATAACTTTGTTATTTTTCATGGTACAGACTAGTTTTTAAGCGGACTGTAGAGGCGGTTGAAAATCCTTGATAAAAAAAGCGCTTTACGACGAACAGGAGATAACAACTTTTTTTAAAATCATATCTCTGTTGTTCAAACATTAAGAGTCGAAATTCTCACAGATTTTAAACGAGGACCTATATTTTATGATGCAATGAATAAGTATATAATTTACGCATTGTGCATGAAGTAATAGCCCTTAAAAATGGAGGTACTTGCAGAAATGAACTGGTGGTGGGGGAAGCAGCTCTGAGCTCCATTTTCGCTCGGCTCGAAACTTCAAATTGGAGTGCGTTGCAAAATTTAACAGTATCTTGGGTTCTAGGCGACGTAGGACCTTCATTTTTTTTAACTGTGCTAACTTGATAAAATATAAACAGTTGACTCATTTTCATTACCGTGGAAAATCAGGAAACGCCGGAAAATTTACATGTTTTATTAACCAAAATTTATTTGCAACATAATATATATATATATATATATATATATATATATATATATATATATATATATATATATATATATATATATATATATATATGTTTATGCGGCTTTCACGGATCCCTCCGTGTGAGATGCAATAGCAATGGATATATCCACATTATGCCGTTGTAGTGCTGAAATCATATTCAGCAAACATACAACTATATGCAGCTTCGTGCATGAATGAAGTAAAACGCGAACAGCCAGGTACATGTCGGTACCCTGATGAGTCTAGTAGAGACGAAACATGTACCTCTGGCGTATCACTGTGGCGGGGAGGGTAAGTTTTGACTTTCTTCTCGGTATATATATATATATATATATATATATATATATATATATATATATATATATATATATATATATATATATATATATAGGTTCACATTAAAATATGTTTTTTCATCGTTTTGACGTTTCGTTCTTTATTTAGAACATCTTCAAAATCAATCGTCTAAAATTGTTTTAAATGTTGAATTTTAAGTGTGCGTCATGGTTGTATTTATGTTATGTTTATAATTCACTTAAAGTTTTAAACGATTATTTTTGAAGATGTTCTAAATAAAGAACGAAACGTCAAAGCGATGTAAAAAACATATTTCAATGTGAACCAAATCCCAAGAAAATAATAAAAAATAAAAATAAATATCAATGGTTCAAGAAAATTCAACTCGGAAATATTTTATAATGAGAATAAAATGTTTATAGCAAAATTAAAGTAGAAGTAACAATATATTGCAAAATTTGAATATTTGCGTTAATAAATTTTGGATTATAAAGCATATCAATTTTCTGGCGTTTCCCGATTTTCCACGGTAACAAAAATTAGCCAGATATTCATATTCCGTCGAGTTAAACCATTTAAAAAAAATGAAGGTCTTACGTTGCCTAAATTTCAAGATACTATTAAATTTTGCAGTGCGCTCCAATTTGAAGTTCCGATATCATAATAGTGCCGCGAGAAAACGGAGCTTCGAGCTGGTCCCCCACCACCAGCCACAGCTCATTTATGTAAATACCTTCACTTCATGCGCAATGCATAAATTGTATACTTCTTCATTGCATCATAAAATATAAGTCCACATTGATTGTTTATTTTATGATTAGATGCTTATACTTAAGAAATTGAAATATATGTATATTAAAATTTGTTTTAAGTATTCATGCAACGATCAGCGAAAGCTATAATGAGTTATGTACACTAGGTGAGCGCCTGTAAGTAGATTTCCACTTTCTTTCATACACGGCGGCGCGTACGTTATAGTCAATGAACAGCTATTTGCTCATAGCATTAAAAAGCAACACAAATATTACATTTGCGCATTGCAATTAATCTCAACTTGTAGTTGTTGACTTGAACTGGACGTAAAATTTGAAAGCATGTATTTAATCAGAAGTTATTCTTGTTGAAAAACTGCAAAAATATAATTTTTTTAAACGTTTAACGATTTTTAACGCAATTCCAAGATACACTTTTTGCTTGGAACCGGCCGAGGAACTGGAAAATATATTTATTTTATAAAAAAAAAACAATTCTAATTATTAAGATTTTTATAACAAATTACCTGACCGTACAGCATGTTTTCGAAAAACATATAACAGAAACTCTTTTTTTTTAAGATTTGAACTAGACACGACTCTTTAAAGCCAAAAATCCTTGTTATTTTCTGTATCCCTTTTAATTTTTCAGATTAAAGATGATAAATCTTATTTCGTACACCCGGTAGAGGGTTACTGGAATAGCAGACAGTTGAAATTTTCTGTGATGACACGTATTAAAGAAAAACTTTTTGACAATAAGAAGAAACCCAAATTTTGATACCGCATAAATATGAAAAAAAATTAAACATCTTCAACTCTCTCTCCTAACAAAAAATTTAACTTTTCATTTTCTTGGGCAAGACATCTCGTAAAGAATACGAATATTTTAAGACTGTAATTCAAAAATTCCAACTTTCAGTTTAACTGCGGCCAAATGTTTTGTATTTTACTTTGAAGTAAAAGGTCGTCAAAGGAAAGTAAAGGACAAACGTAGCGTATAAGAAAATAAGAAATGATTTCAAATCTCGGATAAAACACAAAAACCTTTGACTGTTGATCCTTGAGCGGAAAA
Source organism: Diaprepes abbreviatus (assembly GCA_034092305.1). NCBI lineage: Eukaryota > Metazoa > Arthropoda > Insecta > Coleoptera > Curculionidae > Diaprepes > Diaprepes abbreviatus. The sequence goes on along the minus strand of JASJET010000044.1, from coordinate 4,438,719 downwards.
TAACAAAAATATTTGTGCAACAATGGTAACGTGAATTCATTCCGTTTTTTACATTTAAAAATTTTTTTGAACCAAATGAATAAATTTTTGTATGAAAATTTATACATAGTTTTCCATTTTTGATTAAAAAATATTAATTTAACGCCCATAAAAAAAGAGAATATTTCCTTTTTTTAACTTAAATATAATTTGACTTACCTAACTGATATTTTTTGTTGTTTTGGTTGTTAACTATTTAAAAAATTATATTCTATATGCTATGCATGTTATTTTCTTTTAAACCATAGCAATGGCCTTGCAAATACCTTTTCTTAAGACCATAAAATGAGTATTGTCGAACTTTACCTAAAACAAACGAAAAAAATACGTTAAAGATTATTTTGACTACATATTAAAATCTTTTATTCATAGAGAATCTTTTGTGCGAATAATCCTACGAATTGTAGGTTTGATTTTTCGCAACTATAATACTAAACATAGTACTAAAAAAGTAAAGCCGCAAAGTGATACTTCGATAGAAACGTCTTTATTTTAGACTTGGCTGAGGTCGACATTGCTGTTTGCTTAAGCGAGTGTAATAAATGTACAAATATTTAAAACACAAAAACACCATTGCAGTATGTATTAAATTTATCTAAAGATACTAAGTTTATCCCTATTTATCCAGCAAAATACTCTTGCATTTCACCTTAAACTTAGATTCTCTAATTTATTGATCATTATTTTCGAATTATACACTTTAGGAGCTATTTAAGAAAAACAATGTCGAAGCAAAGCGGTTCGGTGCTTAGGTAGATTTAAAAGTTTATTATTACGTGTCGTACGACTATGAATAGAATAACGAAATTGTTTGTTTAAGTTCAACACTAAGATATTGTGAAATATCAGTATCAAGCAAACGATGTAAAAACAAGAAAAATACAATCTAAAATTTTAAGCCATTTTAACCGGACAGCTTATAACTAACATGGTCCCTATCTCTTAATCCGTAAATGAAGCCAATACATGAGTCTGAATGCATTGCAATCTGTTCCCACATGGCAATTGGAGACATGACACATAGACAACGTTGCAGTAATTAATGTCGAAAAGTACAAGTGCTTCACAAAAATATTTTTTTTGAATTGGTGTTAAGATAGGTTTATTTTTATATATATTTTTAAGACAAATATAAGATCTTTAAACGATACTACCAAACGGTAACCTAAATCTAAGTTTAATATCAAATATAACACCCAAGTTTTTATACTCTTTCACAGCTCCAGCCATGTCCAATTTCATATTTTTAGCTACCCAGTTTCTATCAGGTCCAAAATATATTACTGCCAATTTCTTGAGGTTTAATTTTAAACTATTATTATTGGAATAGTCGAAAATTGAGTTTAAGCATTGTCATACGTTACCTTTGCTTCTAGAGCTCTGGATTTATTAAATCTGATACGTAATTGTGTGTCATCAATATATCTTTACATACCACAGTGGCTAACAGACAACCTGTGTATAAGGTTTGAAACGAATTAAAATATTTTTTGAGAGATTTAATCCGTAAACAAATATAATATGCCATTTTTATATGGATTTTTTATTCATTTATTCTATTCACAAATAGAAACAAATTCTTTGAAGTTACTGTAACAGTTTAAGAACAAATTATTTAATATTTTGATTAGTAAAAACTTTTGTATTTTATAAGATTCGTTTAAGCTATTATTCATTTGCTATTTTAGATTACGAACCTACAAATTACTTGGCAAAAACCCTTTGGGATTGTTGTTATAATTTAATGGGATCCCAGATATGGACAAGTTCTGTTTAATTTTGTTCGAATTTTGACTGATAATAACACTTTCAAATTTTTGTACCCATTTTATATTAATGGTAAAAAAACTTAAATGGGAGTGAGGGTAACTGAAATATTGAAATTCGAAAATCCGTGATTTTTTCATTAGGCGTTCGTAATTTGAGTTTCTATCAGGTCCAAAATATATTACTGCCAATTTCTTGAGGTTTAATTTTAAACTATTATTATTGGAATAGTCGAAAATTGAGTTTAAGCATTGTCATACGTTACCTTTGCTTCTAGAGCTCTGGATTTATTAAAGCTGATACGTAATTGTGTGTCATCAATATATCTTTACATACCACAGTGGCTAACAGACAGATTCCATTCAATTGTGCAGATTACAAAGAGCAGAGGTCCCAAAATTGAGCCCCGCCGGTATACTTTTACTTACAATTCTTGCATGAGAACGATTGCCTTCCATCACCACAAACTAAAATCTGCTTGCCAGATATTTCTTGATAAACTCGAGAAATCGAAATTGAATGAATATATATATATATATATATATATATATATATATATATATATATATATATATATATATATATATATATATATGATATAAAAAAGGAGAACTATTATGATGTAGTATGTGGAAGGAACAAAAACGAGTTTAATACGAATTGCTATTCTCATATTATATGTGCCGGGTAAGTAAGCTAACATATAATAATAATGAGTCTTCTTTGTATTTAAGAAATATAGAGAATAATGTAAATTTTTATCCTAGCAGTTTGTGGATATGTGTTGGCTTTAAGAGTAAACGGTATGGTATGCCAAAGGTTGTGTCTTATAATAAAGTATCATTGGAAGAGCATGAACTTATTGCCAATGCTTTTGCACAGTATTTCAGTTCAGTGTTTGAGTTGTCGTCAGTGTCCAACGGCGACCCTATAGATATTAATAGCTGGGGAGATTTGGAATTTTCTATAATATCATAGGAGACTGTATAAAAAAGTATAAAAAAACTAAAACCTAAAAAAAGCACAGGAGAGGATAATATTTCCTCATATATCTCTAAAGGCTGCTCAGACTTTTTAGCAGCCTCTGTTGCTCACATTTTTCAAATTGCCGTAAAAACAAAAATTTTTCCCAATAAACTAAAAACAGCAATTATTTCTCCCATATTTAAAGATAGTAAACAAACAAATGTTGAAAGTTATAGACCAATTAGTATACTTAATTCACTTGCTAAGATATTTGAGATGATCCTTTCAGATGCCATTATGACGAATCAACATCATTCATAAAATAGTAGAACAACAACATGGATTTGTAAGTGGAAAGTTCACAGGAACAAATTTATGTGTGTTTACAAATCATGCCTTGGAGGCTATTGATAGAGGGATTTGGATACAGTGTATATTGATTGTGCAAAAGCATTTGATAAGGTGGCCCATCAGGTGTTGCTGGGCAAGCTTGTTAAGTTTGGCTTTTCTAGGAATGCTTACCTCTTTATGAAAAGGTGATCTTTCGTGTAGGCTGCACATGGTAAGAGTGGGAGGGTTATTTTCTCAGGCTTTTATGGCAACATCTGGTGTACCGCAGGGTAGCAATCTGGGCCCACTTTTATTTTTAATGTTTATAAATGATTTACATAATAGTATTAAACATTCTGATGGTCTCTTATTTGCGGATGACTTTAAAATATTTAAGAAAGTAACAAACAGTAATGATTGTAGTGCACTGCAAGCAGACCTAAATTCAGTAAAGGAATTGTTTCGATTAAATAAAATGTTTTTAAATACTAATAAATGCTTCTTTATGTCTTATACAAATAAAATAAATCCTATTAATTTTAATTACTTTATTTATGGAGCAAAACTACAAAAAAAGACTGAATGGGGGTGCACTTCCAGTCTAATTTGAAATTTAATACCCACTGTCGCACTATTATTCATAAGGCTTTTAGGGTGCTTGGTTTTGTGATTATAAATACAACTTAGTTTAATAACAATAATATAATAATAAAATTGTATAATGCACTTGTTCGTCTTTATCTAGAATATGCTTATATAAGAATAATGAAATTGACTGTTTTAATTGTACCAAGAAATTGCTATGCAACTTATGCAGTGACCTTTAGGTTTATTCAGGTTGTTGTCTGTGCTCTCTTTGTTCTGTGTTAGTTCAGTCTGTAAAATTTCTCTTACTTATAATTACCTTGTACCATGTTATGTTTAGGTGTTTGTATGAGTATCAATAAATGAATAAATAAATAAATAATTTCTAATCTATTTGTAGGTAGTGAAACTAATGGTTTATAAAAATTTGGATGTTTTGGTAAAACAATTTAATACATAATAAACTTAAATGTTTCTGCATTTGCCATTATAGTTTTTATAAATATTAAAATAAAAATCATATTTTAAATGTTGAACCTCTAAAATGTCATAAGGTATTCCATTCTGGAAACCATATATGAAGACTTGACCCATCTGTCAACATCCAGTGCTGTCATAAAGAAAACCGAATGTCCTAAAAGCAGTAGAACACTTACACCAACCTTAGGGGACAGTCAATATACTAAGGAGAGCCTCGTTGGAAAAAACTTAGAGGAATAAGAGCCTGTGTATAAGGTTTGAAACGAATTAAAATATTTTTTGAGAGATTTAATCCGTAAACAAATATAATATGCCATTTTTATCTGGATTTTTTATTCATTTATTTTATTCACAAATAGAAACAAATTCTTTGAAGTTACTGTAACAGTTTAAGAACAAATTATTTAATATTTTGATTAGTAAAAACTTTTGTATTTTATAAGATTCGTTTAAGCTATTATTCATTTGCTATTTTAGATTACGAACCTACAAATTACTTGGCAAAAACCCTTTGGGATTGTTGTTATAATTTAATGGGATCCCAGATATGGACAAGTTCTGTTTAATTTTGTTCGAATTTTGACTGATAATAACACTTTCAAATTTTTGTACCCATTTTATATTAATGGTAAAAAAACTTAAATGGGAGTGAGGGTAACTGAAATTTTGAAATTCGAAAATCCGTGATTTTTTCATTAGGCGTTCGTAATTTGAGATCCGAAGTATAGTATATGCGAGAGAGTAAAACTGTATTTTGGAATCTTACATGAATGTTATCTAACCGTAGCAAGAAATGCTATTACACCGGACGAGAAACCATTACGACCTACTTTTGTAACCTTTTTTGACCCAAAAGAGATTGACCATCAGTGAGTAAGATCATTAAATGTCCCGACATAATGGAGCATTATGTCCTTATATACTATTTCTGGAAAGGCCATTGAGTGGAATCCGGTAAATGCCGTTCTGGAAATTTATCACAGGCAAACTACTTCGGCTGCAGAAAGAAACGCCTTTAAATTTTTTCCTTCGTATTAGTGACCTTTCTACTTTAAGTTTCGTAGTAATTAAAGAATAGCCATGAAAAAATTTTAATTATTTAAAAATACGCCATATTAATCTTTATGTTCTAAATATCAGTCACATTGGGGATTTTCCTTATTACTTATTTTGTATATTTAACTGCATATCTATTTTTAAAATTATTCAGTGCCAATTAAAACTATTTAAAGAAATATGTGCTGTTGGGTTACAGTTTTTTTTTATCCACCATCCATCCATATATATATATATATATATATATATATATATATATATATATATATATATATATATATATATATATATATATATATTTCTCTAATTTTTTCTTGGGTGTAGGTTCTTTTCTTTTTAGATTGAAAGACGACAAAGTTTTCAATTTACCTGACGTTTCGCTTTACATAGTGAGCTTTTTCAAAGTTTTTTTTTATTTATCATATATACTTCTTCATATCTTGATAGTAGTTTAGGCTAGTGTCAATAATTACTTTTTGAAATGATAAAAAAAAGTTTGAATCGAGCGGGAATCGAACCTTCAGTTCTCGGAGCACTGGTAAAGCGTTTACCTATTTGCACTACGACCGATGATGTGAGAGAGCTTCTAAGAGTATCACACTTGTCAGCGTATAACGCGTTCGATATTGAAAATTTTTTCACAAAAATAAAAAGAGTGATGGCACAAATGGTTTTGGGAATTTATCTAGATGACCTTTGTCGGTACTTCTTTTAACTTGAGAATAAAATTACTAATTCCAGTGACGTCCCAGAGGATAATCTAATTAGCATTTATAAGAAAAATCGTTGTACGCCACTGTTTTTTGTATGTTCATTTTTTTTAGACTGAGTAATTAAAAATACGATTTTTTTTGGTTTCTTCAATTTTTTTCGTATTTTGATTCGTTTTTGAGAAAAAAATTTAAAACAATTAAAAATTGGAACAAAAATCCTTAAAATTTATTATAATGTGTACTATTTAAAAGAAATAAAAAGTTGAGTGTCCCCGCTTTTTGTAACAGGAAAAAACTTATTTCCGCATGAACATTATCATTCAACATTAGAAAAAAAAAAGGAATTGCGTCTCAATTTTTGAAATTTATTTTTTTATTTTATTGCAAAATAGTTACTTTGAAAAATTTAAAAAAATGCTCAAAATGACCACCATATTTTTCAATGCAAATTACAGATTATGCAGCTGCTTGACGCTCTACTGCTGTGATTTCTCAGGCTGATTAAACAATCCTTTCCCGAAGAGTACCTGCGTTGTTGATAGGCTCAGCATAAACTTTGGATGTCATTGTACGGCATACAAAGAAATCCAAAGTTAGGAGAGCGTTCAGGCCAAGAAAAAGGCCTATCTTGACCGCGACCAATTCATCTTTCCGAAAAATAGTAGTGCGGCCATCGTTAAACTGGAAGAGTGTAATGAGCAGGCTAACTGGAACCATTTCTTTACTCTGTGAATTACAGGCATGTCATCTAAGACTACTTGAAATTCATTTTCTAAAAAATTAAGTAGAGCTGGGCCATTTAGTCGTGGAGGCAGAAAATATGGATTAATGAGTGAGTCGTCGCATAATGTCATCTAAACATTGTACGAAAATTCATGTTGAAAATTGCAAATTTGTCCTGGTCACGATATCTGGGTCCTGGAGGGACCATAGATGTGGACCCTCATGATCGCGGAACGATGGTGCCACAGGGAAGAGCTCGGATTCAACCCAGACAAGGCCGAGGTGGTACTCTTTACAAAAAAAAGAATGATGGGGAGACTTTCCACAATTACATTGGTAGGAAGTGTTCTTCGCTACAAGGAGACAGTTAAATACCTAGAAGTAATTCTGGACTCACGACTGAACTGGAATGATCATATTGAGGCTCGAACCAAGAAAGCCATATGTGCTTTCTAGGCTTATAAAAGAGCCTTTGGGTGAACATGAGTGCTGACACCTAGAGTGCTATTTCGGATATACACTATGATGATCCGCCCCATCATAACGTAATATTGTATGGTGGCGTAGTACAACAAAGCGCAAACACAGCTTTCAACTTGATAAATTTCAAAGAATGGCTTGTGTGGGACTATTGAATGCAATGAGAACTGCTCTCACTAGGGCTCTTGAAGTCCTAATAAACGTACCTCCTCTTCACTTATACATAGAGAACGAGGCCCTCAAGACTTTATCGTCTCAGTTGCCTAGGGCATCTTAGAATTGGAACGGGCGGCTACTCAGGTGTCTGGGAGAGCGCGGTGGAGAGGTGTCCATCACTCCCCATGCGGAAAGATTACATGACGCCGCTTTTGAAACCCAACCGCTCCCTGGAGATCTTTTTGCCAAGTGAGAGACTGAGAGAGAGAGCAAAATCTTCCAAGAACTGGATCCTGGTGGTATACAGACAGATCTCGACAAGATAAAAGAGCTGGAGCCGGAGTGTTCGACAGGAACACAGTAGTCAGAGAGTACCATCCTCTCGGACAACGTGCGACGATCTTCACAGCGGAAATTTATGCCATTCTGCAGTATGCCCATTTCTATGAGAGGAATATAGACAGGAATAGGGTAATAAATATATGCTCAGACAGTAAGGCTGCGACAATGGCACTGAAGTCCAGTGTCGTCACTTCGCGATTGGTGTCTGAGTAAATGTACTGAATAATATGACAAGGAAAGGTGCACAATCAGACTCGTGTGGGTACCGGGCCACTCGGATATACGCGGGAATGAGGAGGCAGATCGTCTGGTAAAGTTGGGTTCCGCAACTGAACCATATGGATAACAACGAATTCTACCTGTCCCAATTTCCGTTGGTAAAAGGGAATTAAAATCGTTGCTGGAAAGCAAATTTATTGAATCGTGAAAGAAAGCTCCTGGAATGATGTGTGCTAAGAAACATGTAACTGGACCAAGCACACGGCGTACTGAGTAGCTTCTCTCCTTAGGGAGGAAAGAACTCCGAATTGTGTTGACAGGACACTGTCCCTTGAGAGGTCATCTTCATAAGATCGGTGTCGAAGACGATCCGACGTGCAGATGGAGGATGAAACTATTTGCCACTCCTCAAAAAGTGCACAGCACTCAAGGAACTGAAACAGAGATATTTCGAAGATATAATTTTGTTACCGAAAGCAGTTAGGTAAGTTTAACTAACGAGACTCACAAAGGCGATCGGCCATGAATGACCTGCAGTTAGGGTGGTGTATGAAGGACCCAATAGAGGCCTAGGCATCGATGATCTAATATCACCACCCTTTGTTTCATTCATTCGTTGATTTATTTAGCCAAAAGGTTTTTGAGTAATTAATAAAAAACCAATTTTTTCTAAAAACTTTGATACCCTGTATTCGAAAACGAATCCAGTTAGGACATATATTAAGAAAAAAAAATTCTATCTTTACCTAAAAAATATGTCTTAACGTTTGGCAGCTCAACCCTTGGTCATCCCGTATATCATTTCAGAGTGATATTTATAATTTTATTTGGTACCACTTATTATTTAGTTATCTAAAATCACTTTTCTTTCTTTAAATTACAAATTCGTATACGCATTATTTTTATTTATAATTATATCTTTCTAAACATTTCCACTGTTCAATATTTTCTCATAAATATTTTAACTCTTTATTTAAATATTAAAACCACTTTTAAAGGTAAAACTAAGTACTGACAAGCAGCGTTATTCAATTTCTCGATTTCACTTGGTTCACTTTATGCAAAATTTAAAATGAATTTCAGAATTCTGACCTCTACACTCGATAAAACTTTTACAATAAAAGCAAAACGATTTACTGTAGAATATTGGCCATCATTCGATTTATTAATGGATTTTAGGTGTGATGCATCTTTGAGTAGTTTATATTATAAGGAAATATGGGCTTGATATGCAGGAGCAAAACAATACTTAAAATACAAAAGCTAGATTACTGATATAATTTATAATTTTTTGTTTTGAAATTAACAATCTTTTACTGTATATTCTTCTTTAAAATTTATAAATATAAAGAGATAAACTAATACTTTGCTTATACGTAACTCCACCATAATAACTAAAAAAAACTGAATTGAAAATCCGGGGCCATGGGAGACCTCATTTGAAGTTGTGAAGCTATAAGTGATTAAATAAGATTTATAATTTTTTACTCATACACAAACAAGGTCTGGTGTGCTATCCTATGAGTCCTCCTGTTTATTCGAAAATTTTCCATTTATATTTAATAATCTGTCTACTTGTATTTCGAAACCAAAACTTAAAATAACTTTGATCAACTATAAACTTTTCAAGTTTCTTGTTTGTTAAAAGCATGAAATTTTACGCTATTGTTAAGAATTTCTAGGCGAATTACACTTATGGAACTTGAAAGCTGCGTTTACATTTTATATATTAACTTTAAAGAACAGTCTTGATATATAATAAATATAAAATGAATTTTGTGAAATGGCTTATGACTGCTACGAAAACTCAAGAAATACGTTTGTCATTTTGTTTCTATGTGGAAAACATATTTTTGTTAAAATACAAACAATAAAGTATATAAATTATTAACTAACTTCTAAAAGAAAGAGGTTCCAAATCTGACTGCTATGTGAAATATAACATATTACAGTTTCATCAAAATCGGAGCCGTTGTTAATTGAAATAAATTATGGATATCATAGCGAATTCAAAACTAAAAATCGAAATATAAAATTTTTATAAAGAATTTGAACCTACTTCTAAAAATGCGCTAAAAAGCAGAAAATAACAATATATATTACTCCATAAACTTGAAATCTTTGAAGTCGGTGCCAAATCATTACCGAATGAAAGTAATAATACGAGATACATACAAGCTATGGTAAGAAAGCATTTGCAAATAAAGCATTTATCGATCTTTTTATGTGAACTACATTTTGTCGGGTATTAATTTGGAGCTGATCTCAAAAATTTCACTTTCATATAAAATTTTTTTAGCTCAAGTTTTGAAGTTAATTCAATTTTATTCTAAAAATTTTATTCTTGGGTTCAAATTTGTAAACTAGAGCAATGCTTTAACGATTTTTAAAAAGTCCAGGGTAAGAAAGACAACGCCAAAGAATTTCTGATTAAGATAGCTAGGTATCAATAGTTGCCCGAAGAAATTCAAAAATATCTCGAAATACTTTAAGTATGGAACTTGCACGTCTTGACGAGAATCGTATATCAAAACAAAAAATCTCACTTGCTTATAATTGAGATAACGTCATATACTCAGATGATACTTCAATTTGCTCAATGGCAGATTCTTGTTGTACACTTGTTTGGAGAGTTCCAGAAAGACCGACCGGATTAGTTACAGTTAATTCTCTTGTTATGTAACAATGGAACATCGTGATATTTTGGGGTGGAATAATGAGACGTGCTCAAATCCCTCCGCTTGTTTGCGAGGAGACGATAACAGGACTTCTTTTAGTCTACGAAGTGCTTAATCCTATTGTGCATTTATTCTTTGGGAGATTTGGCAAAAGTGGTGTACTTGTTCGAAACAATGCACCTCCATATCGTAGAATGGCAGTAAGCATTTTCTGTGAAGAACAAGATAAAACCTGATTTTATGGTGGCCTAGTACAACAAACGACGTCGCCTTCAACTTGACAAAGTTTAAAGAATGGTCTTCTATGTGATATATCTTACCCTTAGTTTTTGTGTAAGCATGTTTCAATGTATTTGCAGAACATACATTTATTTTGGTTTCTAACAATAATCTTCATTTTACAGCAATTTTTTCTAAAAGATACTGACCATTGTCCTATCTAAGGTTCCTGAGCTGCTAGAATGCTTATTTGAGAGAGCTTAGCTGACAAAAACTCCACGAAGCACATGGAGTCCAAAACCATATGAAAAAGGATACTTGAGTTCCAACCTACTTCGTCAGTAGGACTATGGATGAGTCTTAATTTTTATTTTATATCTTTGACTTATTTGAAGCTTATCTTATGAATTTCCAAGGTTAAGGAGCTCAGCTATTCTCACCTTATCGTGTCTTTGCAAAAGATAAATTATCTTAAAATATCTTCAACCGTATAGTCTTGAAGTAACAGGCTCTAATTAGATATATTTTATTATATCCTTTCTCTCCAAGTAAACATCTATTAGAACGTACTATTTTTTTTGAATTCCGCTAATGTTTGACCAACTTTTTTCTTTTATTGTATTACTATCGTCCCTCATATTATCTCTCTACTATTTTGAACTTTCCTTCCTAAATATCTTATTAATTTAAAGAAAATCATTTATTTTTTTACATCCTGCACGGTTATTACAAATACAATTCTTTGCTTTTTTTTAATATCCATCAACAATTTTTAATTATGACAACACATATTGTGTTGTAGTTTTCAAGTTAGGGGTACTAACATTTTTCTATGCCATTTAAATTTTTTTTTTTGGTATAATCATTTTCCCACTTATTATTGATAAATTGTTTATTGTTCTTTCTGACTTTTATTTTGTATTCACACACTGTTTCTGCCTAACCCTACATTTTCTAAATTTGGACTGGAATTCCCTGAGTTTTACGATCAATAATTTTTAGGAGATTCAAATTTAAAAATAATGCCCTTCACACGATTTTACACTTTATTGTGTAGGAATAAATGTAGAATTAATAACTACAAGTTCATTGCTTAAAATTATTAAATTATAAAGGAAGAGTAACAAGTTTTATTGCTTTGTTATATGGTTTGTAGCAACTTTGCTTTAGAGCTTTTTCCTCTATAAAATCCTGAAAACCAAATCACTCTTATCAAAAGTTATATGTGAACAAACATTGCAAAAAATATACTCGTCGAATTGATGACTTCCATTTTATGAAGTAAGTTAATAAAAAGGATTTGTTTAGTGTCCCGAAATACTTTAATCTAATATATTTGATATTTAAGTATTGTTACTCCAAAACGTTTTTGATGAATAAAATATTTTATATATTTTTATCTGCCAATTCTTAATCTTTGGAAACTTGGCAATTAGTTTCATTTACAGCTTTGTGCTATAATCAATTCCGGAATGTTAAGACGCTTTGAGTTAAGACAGCACCCATTGCATGCCAGCAAACTTAGTAATTATAAACTATTCGCAGGAGTTTCCTTTCTAAATGCTAAATATTTCCCCTTTGACGTGAAGTGGAACTCATATTTCTTGTTGAATGTAAAAAACGACGCACGCTAAAATGCAATATCACAAAAAATCCATTAATCAATTACTAATGGCGGTAAAAATTTCTTAGAAATTCGTTTTTAGATTTAGAGTGAAAAATTTTAGCAGGTGTAGAGGGGTAAAGCAAATAGAAATATTTTTAGTAGATACCTAATGTTTATCCAAAAAATAATACTTTTTTATTTGAAAACTGCGAAATTCAAAATACTTGATTAATTTTCCAGTATTCTACGGCTTGGAAAAATATATTTATTTGAAAATGTAAAAATTTATATTAAAGAAGTTGGCTTTGATTTAAAACCTTGGAGTACTGCGTATTAACTGGGGGAAAAATATATATTTTTAATATTCGTATATGAAAAAAACTAGCATTTTACCCGTCGCTGCTTCGCCGGCAAAATATTTGTTTTATCGTATAAATAAATGGATTATAGATTGTAGAAAAAGTTTCGTTCATATATTCAAGACTTAATTATGTTTAGAATAATAAAAAGAGTTTAAAATCATGGTTCTTGGGTTTAAACCGTGTCAAATTGGAATTATTATCCGACGTTTCGCCTACAATTGCAAGATGCATCTTCAGGAACAGCAGACATTTTGGTATGGAAAACGAAATTTAAATAATAAATATTTGATGAATTTATGTTGCACTCTCGCAATCCTATTGATATGGAATGAGTGGCGTGGCGGCCAGATTACTGAATAATATTCAAGTATATTTCTGCTGTTAAAGAGCTGTAGTGTCTTGTGGTAAAGTCCAACAATTTGAATGCCCTGCTAATATTGGTATCTAAATAACGATTAAACGATAGGCTCTCGTCAAATATTATGCCCTAGACGTTTCTAGGAGTAAATTACCAATTTTACAATTTTTAGGTAGGCGTAGAGAGAGATCCTGTAAAAATAGTGGTGGTACACTTTACAATGATTCACGTTACACCATTGCACAAAGCGATTCATTTCAGACTGCAGAGCAAAGCAATCTCCCGCGCTAGCAATGAAGAACTTCTAGTCATCAGGGAAAAACAAAAAGTTACTATTCATAAAACAAGATCTGACGTCATTTATGGATAAGAAAAACAATACTGGAGCAATATGAGAACCTTGCAGAATCCCGGATGTCACTTAAGCATCTCGAGAATCCGAACCCTTCTCAATAACACCGTGATAGCTACGACTTAAATAGAAGCTGATCGATTTCAAGTAACCTCAAAAGCAACCTGTGACAGACACTGTCAAAAGCTTTACAAAAAGGAGCTATAAATAACGTCGACCAGATGACTCGCTTCGACTAAAAAAAAGAAGATAATTCTGATATGTGGCCAGATTAGTTGCTCTAGAACAACCCTGATAAAAACAATGTCGGTCTGGAAAGACATAGTTTTTATAGCTGGAAAATATTTCATCAGTGATGATAGCCTCAAATAATTTTGAAATTGTGAAAATAATAGATATGCCCCTATAGTTGAAGACGCCATCCTTATTTCGCTACTTGTTCCAAGCATGTACCCGTTACATGCTTGAAATACTACGAAACCGATGGAAAAGTTCTCTTATCAAAGGATTTTTAAAAACTTGCGTTCAAAGGAGGCGACAAATATCATAACAACTCTTTAGAAAAGTTGGTAGTAAACATTCGGAATCAGCCTTCTTAGTGGAGTCCAATCCAAATCCGATTTTGGGCGCAACCTTCTCCTCAGAAAAATTCTAAGATGTCAGGGATGATGAAAGAGGCAACTGATTAAAGTGCATCACTATCTACATGATCGGAAGCAGAATGAATATTAGAAAATGATCTGCAAAGGCATTAGCTATATCAAAGGAACACTGAACTCCAGGTAGTTGCATGTCATCAGGTTCGGCAATACAAAATATTTTTTTTATATTTTTAAAGAATGGTCAAAAATATTTTACATTCTGAAATATTAATTGTTAGGAATGTGTAACAAATATTAGATAACACCAGTCAATGCGAAATTAAACTTCATATCGTTTGTTAGAGTAGTAGTTCTTTTATATATTTTATAAAATTTGCTTTCTTCGGCAATTAGCTTCTGAAGTGTGTAATCGAATCAATTTGGATATCTATTGCTCTTGATAATCGTTTTGAGTGCAAATCGATGCTCATCAAGTACAACAAATATCCAACTTAATTTGACGACACACTTTGGAAGATAATTGCTGAGAAAAACAAATTTTATCTGCATCGAAATACGTTTAAAAAAAATAGATATTTTTTGAACTCTTACCAAAACCAAAAAATCCTTTAGTGAAAACAGTAAACTTAAAGGAATTTTTTCTTCTGTACCCAGAAACACTGGTCAAATTGACAATCTCTTTCTTTTTTGATGTCGCTCATTTAAAGCTACGTTATGCCTAAATGGGCACAACCTTCTCCAACACTCATTTATCATTTAAAAATATTTGATATTTAAATAAGATTTGCCTCGTGTGTCACTACAATGTGAGCCACATGTTTTGTGAGATTAGTAAGAATTTATACATCGCAGAGCAAAACGGATAAACGATGACATTGTTTTGTTTACAGAAGTAAATATGATGACAAAGAGAAAATTTCTAAAAAGATTTTTTTCTAAAAAGAAAAATCTGTTTTAGCTCATTATTGTTGCTGTGAGTTCTGAGACTTTAAACCCGGATATCATTTTTAAATTTATCATTTCTTGAAAATAGATAGTTAGATATTTCTAACCTAAAAATGAATTTTTAATTAAAATCCAATCAATTTCTATAAAGGATGATCGTATAGTCAGGGCTAAAGGATGATGGTATAGTCAGATTCAAATTAAATGGATATAAATTAACAAGTTACTTTGGAATACATCAATGCAAAGGAGGAGGAACAGCAATTTTCCTAAAGGAAAACCTTCAGCCACCACTTTATGATAATGCTCAGCTACCCGAGGCAGCTAAGAAACAGTTTGAATATTGTTTAACTAAATGTAACATCAATAAAGAAAGTTTTATTTTCATATGTATCTACCGATCTCCATCAAGTAATGCCGAAATTTTTTTTGATAATCTTATTGAATTATTAGATGATTTATACTGCCCAACCAAAACGTTTATAGTAGATGGGGATTTCAACTTTCACTTTCATAATGCTGAAGACAGTAATGTACAACCACTAGTATAATTCCTGGGCAGTTGTGGTTTAAAACCTCATATTTTTGGGGCTACCAGTGTAGCCCAGGATCAGTTCAGCTCTCAACTAGACAACATTTTTGGCAACATACAGAATGATAATATCGATTCACAGATACATATCAGCAATATTTCTGACCACTGCGGCCAAGTTTTGCAAATAGACGTAAATAGGGAGTATCAGCAGACTTATACAAAAAAAAAGATTTTTCAATAACCATAATTTATTACGTTTTAAGGACTACCTTGTAAATGAGTCTTGGAATGAGGTAGATCGAGCATATGGTGCTAACGAAAAATATAATATATTTTTTAGAATGTTCTATCATTATTTTGACCTTTCTTTCCCGACCAGTATAAGTAGAATCAAATATCATAAAGTAAGCTGGGTAAATACCGAAATCCGTAACTATTCCAACTACGTCAAAGACCTGTATATGGTACAAGCAGACAAAAAGTCAAGCTGTGTATAGAATATATGGGTCAGAGAGAAAGATTTATCAAAAATACCTATCTGATTATCGGAAAAATTTGAATGATAGTAAGATTATGAATTCCAAAAATACAATTAAAACTGCCTGGAATATTCTTAACACCGAATGCAATGGGATCAAAAAGAATTATGACCTAATACTAAAAATAAATGATCATATTCAAAGTGACTCGAAAGATATTGCTGAATTATATAGCAAACAGTTCAATGTACATATCAATTCAAACCTTAACTTTACATTTCAGACCGAAGTTAATTATCCTACAATATTTTTAGCACCAGTAAATTTCGACGAAATTATTCGAACATGACGTGACCGTATATGTTTTAAAATTTGTCGCACACTGCATAAGTAAGCCCTTAGCAAATATTGTTAATGAAGGTTTTGCCACACAGGACTTTCCTACTAATCTCGAGACAGCCAAAGTGATTCCTGTATTTAAAAAGGAGGATCGTCAGTGCATCAAAAATTATAGATCAATCTCCATGCTTTCACCGGTGTCAAACGTTTTTGAAAAAGTTATATATACTAGAATGTTTGAACATCTAAACAGACTCAGTATACTGAGTAATAATCAATTCGGTTTTAGACCTAACAAATCCACCGAAATGGCAATATTCAATACAAAATTAAATAATTGGCACAAATATTAAAGTGGCAAGCCTATATGGTGTTTGCCTTTGACACTGTGGATCATAACTTTTAACAAAACTTGGTGCGTACCGGGTCAGGGGTGTTTCTGCCAATTTACTTCAAATCCTACTTATCGGATAGGCAGCAAACAATCTGCTTTACTAAAAATAATCATCATTACTTTTCATATAGAACTAAATTGTTGCAGGGCTCTATTCTAGGACCCATATTATTCTTAATATATGTAAACAATCTGGGAGATGGAATGGCCGCGGATAGCGTTTGCCAGTTTGCTGATGACACATCAGTGATTCTGGCGGATACTTCTATGGCGGGACTGTCTCAAAAGTGCACAAACTGTTGGGTGTCCATTTGGATCCCTCTTTCAACTGGGAACATCATATCTCAGCTCTTGGGGCTAGGCTTAGTAGCTTGTGTGATGTAGCCCGAAGCCTTGGTGACGTCATCACTGCAGAGACTATTAAGCTTTTCTACCTTGGGCAAATACAATCTCTTGTCTCTTATGGTATATCCTTTTCGGGATCATCAAAAAAGGCTATTAATATATTTAAAATTCAAAAACACATAATAAGATGCATCTTCCACCTACATCCGAAAGCTTCATGTCGATGATTTTTTACTCAGTTTAAGTTGCTTACTGTTCCCTCATTACACCTTAGATCTTTAGTCATGCTTGTCAGAAGGAATACGGAATTATTTCAGCTAAATAGACAACTTTATGGGGAAAACATGGTAATGACTACCAGAGGAGCGAATGACCTAAGGTTGTCTTTACATAACTCTACCTTCAATAAAAGAGGACCATACTATATGGCGATTAAAGCCGTAAAAATGTTACCAAGAGAAATCTGGCTTATTGTGTCGATAAACTATTTTAAGAGACGCATAAATGAATGGCTGTCTGAGGTGCTTTTACTCTTTCAATTTTAATGAATAATCTTTATAATATCAATATTTTTAACTTAATATTTTTTAAGTTGGTGTTTCTTATGCTTTTCTTTTTAAATTGTACTATCCTATTTTACAAATTGTAAAACTTTTAAGTTTACACTGAGTCTTTTTTTAATACTATTGATCTTTTTTAAATTATTTTGTATCTGTTTATTTTTCTCCTTTTGTTTTTCTTTATGTAAATTTCCTATCGAAATGTCGATTAGTTTTATCTTAATTGTAGTTAGATTAATATATTTCTAATTCTTAATGTTAAACATTTCTTTCTTTGACCTTGCTTTATTATGTGATCATAATTTTGTCGGCAAAAAAAAGAATATTATTATTATTAAATAAACAAACTTTCAAATACCAAATACTGATTATATCATGCAGTTTTATTCATTTCATTTATCTTGAATTTCGAAAAAGAAATTGCCCACAGTATTTGAGAAATGAGTAATTAAACTTGACGCTTCACATCTTTATTCTTTGTTTTCTGAATGCTTCCATAAATTAAATGCATTATTGCATATTTTGCATAGGCTCCTTTATTTAATTTGGATTTGATGGCTTTGACGCCCCATATACACTGCCGAGAATTTTCCGTACATTCCATTTCTGCCACGAAAAATACGGGTTCACATTAAAAAAAACAACTTGACCTTGAAATCATCCTTAGAAGGTCAAAGCCAAGATCACTTTTTCATTCGGCAAAGAAAAAATTAAGTCAACTTGTCTTTAGCAGTTTAGCGGCTCTTATCTATAGATTGTTAAGGGGTAATAATTCTTGTTCACTTTGTTATATTATTGGTTGTTCGTTTGAAGGTTGTAGACAATGTTGAAGATTGACTAGCATGTGGTTGTCGGACTTGCAGCGTCTTTACCTTTGTTTATTTTTACGACGGCTACGAGCTTATATAGGGATTGTGTCCATTGAAGCGCAAAGTTTCGCTTCACTGTACACACCTCAATGATTTGATGTTACAAAGTAGTGATTGCCAAAGATTAGGTATCTCCACACTGGCTTTACTGAAGATTCCATTATTATTTTTAGTGTAAGCTGCTGCTATAAAGTTTTTTTTTTCATGTTGGGTTCCATATATATATATATATATATATATATATATATATATATATATATATATATATATATATATATATTGCCGCAGCTTCAGACTATTTTATATGGTGTTAATACGGGATTGCTACCACTAGCAATAAAATTGAACGCATGTTCTAGTCCTTTTAAGAAAATAATTTTTATGGAAGAAGTAATTAAAAAAGAAAATGGGATTCAGTGGTGGACCTCACAAAATGACGAGTCTGAAATGTCAAAACAGTTACCAGTAATAAAGGAGTTCCTGTGTGCAGTTGTTTCTTCAGCGTCGGAGCATATGTTTAGAACATTTCGTTTTGGGCACTCCGATGTAAGAAATAGATTTGGTTTTAAAAAAAGTGCAAAATTAGTATTTCTATTTAAATTTTACAATGAAAAATCAAATAATGATAAATTATAAGTTTATGATTTTTAGAAATTAAATTATTTGATTTAAAGTTTATGACATTTAGGTAGTTTGAGGTAACGATTTTCTTTTTTATGCTCTTAAACGTTGCATGGTAGCTATTAAGTCATTTGTGATTTTTTTCCGCAAGTTGTTTGAAATATTATAATAAATATTTTTTTAACTAAATCAGGATTTTTATTGAAAAAAAAACGAGTGGTTTAAATCGTGATTTTAATCATGATTTAAATAATTTGATTAAAATCAACCTAACCTTGTCTAAAAGGGATTTGAAAGGGGAGCAGTGATAATGGAAATCATAGAAAATAGTGCCAAAAAATCCTTTCTTCAAATTCAAAGTGAAAAATAACTACAATCTGTTCAACAAGAACGTAACCTCTGTTATTCAGAAAAAGGATACCACAGCGCCACCTCTTTTTTTGTAGTAATCTTTCACTCATTCCCTAATTCGCAACATAACTTCTGCCGTTGTTTAGCATTATTAATTCTAGTGAATTTTTTATTGTTACAATGAGTGAAAAATACTTGAAATGGTACGAAGCAATGTCTCTTGTTCAACATGCTAAAAGACCGATTATCAAGAAATGGGTGAAACGCTATTCAGATGTTGGGATTGTGGACGATCTGCCAGAGAAGGGATCAAGCCAAGCGACAACTAAAGAGCAAGATAAAGCTATCCGTGGTTTTTTCAAGATACTCCATGCATTTCACTGCGTTCTGCTCATCAAGACTACGACAGAAAGGACTAGATATATCCCTAAATACAATCCGCAGTCGCCTACACGAAAACGATGTATCTATTCGAACTACTTTGAAGAAACCTTTGTTATCTGAAAAGCACGTTCAAAAGCGAGTCAACTGGGCAAAGGAAAATTTGAATCGAGATTGGAGGAACGTTATTTTCACAGAAGAATCTTATTTCTATTCGTGGTCTTCTCTGTCGAAAGCTTGAACAGGCCGTATAATAGGTTGCTTCAACGTACAGTAAAACACCCTATAAATGTCATGTTTAGGGATGCTTCACCACACGTGGATTTGGTATCTTTTTTGTGTTTACCGGTATTTTGAATACTGGAAGAATGTGCATCATTTATAAAAATGCTTGATGAGGTCTGCAGAAAAGTTTTTTAGGTCCGACACAACAACCAGGATGCTGTAAGAAGTCAAAGACCCAAAACATCGTAGTAAACTGTGCATTGCGTGGAAACGGCAAAATAACAACCATAGAATGGTCGGCAATGTCTCCAGATGCAAACCCTATAGAAAATGTGTGATCCTACATCAAATTGCAACTCAGATGACAGCTAGAGTATACGGAAAAGTAACTTGCTTATCAAGTTAAAAAGATATAGGGCTCTTTAACATCGAAGTACGCTGAAAATTTTGTTGAAAGCATGGAAAAAAGGTGTCAAGCTATAATAAATAATGACGACGATGGGACAAAGTATTGAGTAATCGTGCAATAACCAATAACATGTACTTCAATAAAATATATGAAAAAAAATTGTCAGATATATTTCTTCTGAAAAATAATGGTCACGTTCGTGTTGAACAGACTGTATTTATCGCTTATAGACCTAACCTAGTTGCCGTGGTCTATAGCCACATTCTAATCGTGCGTATAAAATGACGTGAGAACTTATTATCTTTTACAAATCATAAACAATAATTAAAAATCGTACAAAGTCGTGCTATTAAATGTTTAAGTATTATGGAAACTTTTTTGCAGCAAATAAACTTCGTTTTTTATAACATATTAGAGTTGCTTATATAATTTCTAAAAATTAATTTTTAAATGCTAACACGATCTATGATAAGACGAAATTTCTCACACGCCAGCCAACTTTGTTATTACAATCTCTTTGTATGAAGTTCCTTTCTGAATTCTAAACATATAATCTTTGGCATTAAACGAAGCCCATATTTTTGGTTGTATATGAAAATGGCAAAAGCTCAAATGTGATGTCATAAAAAATCCATTTATCAACTGAATACTGGCCAAAATTTCCAAGTAAATCGTCCTGACTTTTAAACTAAAAAGTTCTATCGATTCTCGAAGACAGGTTTTTGAAATTCTCTTTGGAATAGCGAATATTTTTCAACACAACGTTTTATTGATGCCAGAACTTTACATTAAGTGATTTGAAGAACATTAATTCTGAATTTTAAGTATTGATCCTTTAGGTTTTTCAGTTTACTTTATTTGAAGGATATTTACAAAATAATTTAATATCGCTGAATAGAAATTCAAAAATGCAATTAAATATGGCGTATAATATTTTTTCAAGTAGTCTTATTCACGAAATATAAGTTTCCAAAATTATGTAGAGATATCAAGCCCGATTTAAGGATTGCGACTTTTGGTGAATGCGCCTAACAAATTTTTTTTTCAGTCAAATATCAATTTTGAATTTGATATGCCGGTTTCATATTTAATACAACCTTTGTATCGGTTAATATTTAAACTTTTGTTTAAAAATTCTGTCTTAATTTGTTTTAGGTAAAAATCTGAAGTTTTACTATGCTATTCTGTAATTCAGGTTAGACTTTAATAATTTGGAAAATTTCAATATACATTACTAAGTAAATCCTTTTAACGAAAATTGGTACTATAATTTTCGACAAAAACCCACTATTTTTAATAGAATTATGCTAGAACATGCTTTCAATTAACTTAAAGACCGATGTGCTAACGAACTGATTGATTGATTGCATGACATAGCAAGCTAGAGTTGAAAATCCCTTACACTGCAGCCTTCAGACTTATTGTATTGCCTGCCACATTCATTCTAGGCGAACAGGTTGGTTGCCTTAATCAGGTTTAATAGCCTGCTCACTAGTTTATCCTCTGGTTACATGCCTTCCGGACTAACCTAAAGGTGTCTCCAGTAGATCAAAGCTTCATACTTGAAGCTGATGTGTGAAGCCGTCTCGTCCTCTTCATCACATTGTCTATATAGTGGTTCTTCGTTGAAGATACTCATTTTATATAGATGTTTTCTCAACCTGCAGTGGCTTAGTTTGCCAGATGGTCTCCTCAGCAATAGCTTGCTGTGTCTGTGGCCCGCAAGCTGCTTCTAGTGGGTCTAGTTTTGTTGATTTGTCCACCAAGACTGCCACTCACGAATAGCAACCTTAGTAATTCCCAGTGCTAACTCTGGTCTAATAAATGGAGTGACAGACCCTTGCAAGTTGGTTCGTTTTTCATTGCTGGAGACACCCTTGTGCCCTGGTACTCACGCAAGGGTAACCCGGTTGTGTTTTACTAGAGCGATAAGGGTTTAAACACAATTTCAGACTTGTTTTGATGAGAACGCTCCTGTCTCTGTAATCCCTTCTAAAATTCTCCCGTAGACACAAATCAATAGCGAGAATTTTTGTCTGAAATACTGTGATATGCTGCTCCAGTGGTACACCCATATTGAGTCCAGGTGTAACCCTATCTATTCCGGTACCTGTACCATGGTCAGTTTTGGACCCATCCGTGTACCAGACGAGGTTTCCTCACTGGTCGGTCAGACCATGCGTTCCAGTCAAGCTGAATGGTGTAGGGTCTGTCAAAGTTGTCAGTTCTTCGCATTGCTTCACTGCTCATTTCTAGCAATGAGTTCGTTACCACGCCATTGATACTGCTGTGTCCAAAGGTAGGTCCAATCCAACAAACGTTGTTTCTTTCCTCAGCTTTAACTATTATATTAAGGGGAGGGAGGTTTAATAGGGTTTCCGTGGCTGCGGTTGGGGTGCTTCTCATGTCATCCGTGATGCATAGGCAGGCCGATCCCCGGAGTTTGGAGAGCTCCAGAGTGACCCGTCTTTGCATGATTTCTGTCCACCACACAACTAAGCCATAGGTTATCACAGGTCTTACCACTGCAGTGTACTGCCAGTGCCAGTGCACAATTTGTGACTGTAATGCCCAGTGCCCTTTTTGCTGCCATGATGGACATTTTACCTTTAGAAATGTGTAAACGAAACTGCAGAAACTAAAAACACCAATACCTGCTATGGAATGCTTACATAAGGCGTGTTTGAAACGCATTTAATCTGTTTTATTGAGTTACGATTTCGGTCCAAGAACTGACACATTGAATTCAGCATTTTTAAACATCAACCCATATTTGACATGACTAAGTTATTTTGATATATTGTTATAAATGATTATTAAAATAACATAAATAGAGTGCTTTTATAAAATGATTTTATTTTCATCAAAGTCATAGACTAAATGGTATAAAACATATTTCTGTATAAAATATGGTCACAAATATACGAAAAATTGTCATATATAACACCGCACTACGTATATTGAATAAAAAAAGTCATTTTTTGTAGATTTTAGGTGGCTAAATTCGAATTCGACTCTATAATTGCTCTATCACATCAGGTTTTATAATTATTCTAACCTAGAAGTGCAAAAAACACGATTTTGGCCTATATTTGAAGTTATGTATCATTGCGACGTTTTTTTTTGCAAGAAACTGTACCAAGTATCTTAAAATATAAGTCTTATTCTTGCAAAAGACAAAGTTTATAGAAATATCTTTCTTTTTCTTCGAGATATTCAGTTTTGAAAATTTTAGATGGCATGAATTTTTCAAGTTTTGGAAACCTTTTTAAAATAAATGCTTTCATTATATTTTACAAATATCAACACGTTTAAAGAAATCGTTATCGGTATTATATTTTGTGGTGAACAAAATCATTTTTGTAGAGAAGTGTATGATCTACAACTTTTGTCTAATACATTTTTATGATAATACTTACCGTTTACGAGAAAAATGTGAAAAACCAATATTTTTGACCTTTAATCTTGAATAAAATTTTTAGCGGATGTAGGATCGGTGGGGACTTTTTGATATTTTATTTGGATTAGTTTATATAAGACCTATACCAATTTTCAGCTCTAAGGCAAATGTCTATTTTCACTTTATTGTTTACTAAACTCACTTACACACTTTTATGAAATATTCAAAAAACTGTATCTTAACTGTGTCTTATTTTGTATTAGAACCTCCCTTTATTTTTTAAACCCTATATATATATATATATATATATATATATATATATATATATAAATAGGATATAATATATTAATAAATATAAAAACGATCACCTCGGATTGCACTATTTAACACATAATTAATAAATAGAATAAACGATCGTATGTAAAATTCTAAAATTTGTCAAAATATTTAATCATTTGTCTGTTATAATCTATAAAATCACTCAGCATTACTTATCCTTCCTTTAAATTATCCGAAAAATCACACCGACAGATATTGTATAAAAACAGTTTTTAAATATATTCCCCGGCAAACTGACGAAAGCAGTTAGTACGTCGTGAAGGAAAAAACAGCTATGGAAGGAAAAAGGTTCAACATTTTATATCCCTAATGTGTGTTTTTTTAACAGTCTAACACAGTGAAAACAGTCAGAGGCATTGGAAGATATTTTAGTCCACGGGAGATTCGGAGAATATTGAACAGGAAATATGAAATTAGCAAAACAATAAAAAAATCCTTCGTGATAAAAATGATGTAAAGCCAATATAGAAAAGAAATAAAAAGAAATGTAATTTCGGAAAAATAACACATAAAAAATAATGGGTGTCAAACACAATGTATTGAAGAAAAGTCTAGATCCGATGGAGACAACGAAAAGTGATATTAGAAAAGAACTGATAGAGTATAGTTTCTCGATGCGGACGAAATTCATCATTCTATAATAAACAATTTGACCACATTTTAAATCATGTATTTGATGCTTAGTAGATATATATATATATATATATATATATATATATATATATATATATATATATATATATATATATATATGTTTGACACGGTGCAAATTCCATGCCATTGATGATGGAAGTACCATATCCATGGAAAGCGTTAGTATGGTAACTACGATCATAACAACCAATTTATAATCTTATTTTCAAGAACCTAGACGTTCATCATATTTACCAAGCAGTCTAGGCAACTTAAATATTTTCTAGTCTGTGTTTTTTATGTATCTTCTGAACTTCTGATTTTTCCTTGAATTATAGACTGTTCCGTTTACTTTAAAATTTACAATTTTAATCACGAATTTGTGGTTATTGTTAATTTAAACTATATCCAAAAAGTTAATAATTATGTAAATGGCATTATTTTTAAATTTACGTCCTCTACAAATTATTGATAGTAAAGCTCAAGGGATTTATTTTAAATGTAGAAAAAGTCAAGAGCAATAACAAATAATTTATTAATAATAGATATAAATGATTAAAAACAAATGATAAAATACTAGAAGGTGAATATTCCTCAAATTGTGCAATGCTTATTACACAACTTGCATTCAAAGTTCAATTTCTTTTAAATATTATTAATAAACAAGAATTAATAATTAAAATTTAAAATTAACAATAATATTCAGATACTGAAAATTGCAATAATAATAAAACAAAATAAGAAAGTTGGTCAAACCTTAGCCGATTACAAAGAACAATGATATGTTTTAACAGATAATAGTGGGTCTACCTTTTGCTAGTTATACCAAATATATAACTAAAGATAAAAATAAATTAAAGGCATATTTGGATAATAATATAAAGCATGTTGCCAAAGTAGTTCAAGATAAGTTAGAAGACAACTTATTTTGAATTACTTTGACTAAGATACAATAAGATAGGATAAGAAGAACAGTGAAGCTCCTTAAACTCGGAACAAACTAGTAGGTGGAGTCAAAATTCTACAAATAAACAACTTATAGGATCAATTTACTGTGTTTGTCGAGGTTTCGTTTGGAAAAGTTGCTATAAAATGAATATTATTCTTTAAATGCCAAATAAACTTATACTCTTCAGATATATTTAAACATTGTTAAGCAAAAACAAGAGATAATTTGTCAGAGAAGATATGTTCAATTTTTTTAAAAAAATTAGGATAACAAAGGAACGTAAGTCCAGTCGACGAACAAAGACCCTGAGTCCATGATTCGGGACTCTCACCACAGAAAATTCCTCAAACATCATATGTTTGACAAATTTTTAGTGGAAAAAACCAACTAAAAAAACTTTTAAACAAAATTATAAAGAAATTACTGTTTTCTTTTCACTAGAACACTCTTTTGAACATAAAATTCTGACAAACATGAAAAAATGGATCAATGAATAAATTTTACTTGAGATCGATAATCAATCAGGAATATTAGCTCAATTAATCATGGAACGCTGGAACTACTGGGTATTTACATACCCTCTTACGGGTTTATAACAGATGCAAAAAAATTCCATAACAAGACCCAAACTTCAACTTCCCCAAAACCGGAATATTTTCCTTAAATCAGAATGACGATGCTGTAATATTTCATTTCTCTTTCCCCAATCTGGATTATTTGCTAACTAAACAGACAAGAAAACTTCCTCAAAATAAATTTTGTTCATAGTCTGGTTAACTCCACAATGTTGCCCTGATGTGTTAGCATGCAATTGTTTCGAAATATACTAATCTCCAAATCTTACTTCAAGTATTTGAAACAACTAACTAGAATTTAATTTCCTTAACCATATTGGTTTTTTTTTTCAGAAAAGACTGTTTTGCATATTTTCATTTTATGATGAAATCCCGATGAACCTTAATTATTTAGCTGTTCTTGTCACAGTTGTTCTCTATTCCAGTCGTGATTAGTGCTTTTTTGTTGACGGTTTTCAGCATAAGATTTTTGATAATGCATTTGTGTTTTTTTGCTCCTTTCATGCGTTTCTTTATAACAGGCAGAGTTCAAACTTTGACAATAAGTTATAAATTCCTATGAGCCACTAAAATTAGTTTCAGTCAAAGTAACTCCCCTGAATTTCACCAGCAATTAATTTCAAACAAAGAGAAATTTTCAAAGATTATTTTAACGTGAATGTCTCTTTCTAAATTTATTTTGGCTTATTTTTAATTTGTGCGTGTTCATTTTTCTAAAGCAAAACTAAATGCTTACACTTCTGTAGTCTTCATTTCAAAAAATTTAAAGTCACAATTTTGTTACTCTTTAAAATAAAACTTCCCAAATTATTCATCATTATGTTTTCCTGTTATTCTTTAGACTGTAACTATTATAAACAAAGCTAAGTTAATCAACGTAATGAACGTTAGTCAACAAGTTTGTTTTTGCTTATTAACTGCCTTTTTTATACACTTTAATAACTCTAAATAAATGAAGCATTAATTTATTTTTATTATTTCTTTCTAAATAAAAGCCTACTAAGTTACATCCTTGACAAGATTAAGTTTCTTTTTTTAAGTAATTTTTAAAAAGTATTCATCTGCTGTTTCCTACACGGTGTACAAATATCGTATGAAAAATTAGGGTGGTCAAAATAAGAAAAAATTTTTATTATTTAAGAGACGACAATTTTTCTGACGTTTCGCTCTACAAAGTGAGCTTCTTCAAAGTTATGGTATATTTATCTGGATTCTCCATCCTGAAAATAGTTTTGTCTTGTGTAGAGCGAAACGTCAGAAAAATTGTCGTTTTTTAATCTTCAAATAAGAAAACCTATACCTAAGAAAACATTAAAGAAATATATATATATATATATATATATATATATATATATATATATATATATATATATATATATATATATGTATATATATATATATATATATATATATATATATATATATATATATATATATATATATATATTGTTTTATTTCTTAGAAATAAGGTTCTTTTTTAAGAAGAGATATTTTTTCTTGTCTAAATCATATATTCGACGCTTCGACACGGTTCGTGTCTTTTTCAACAAATTTACAATGGCAAAAGAACAATATTTAAAACAATCTTCCGTTAAAAAGTTTACATCATACTTACCTTACAAATTACATTTCAATTACCAGAACACACAAAACGTTTTCATTTTGGCGTCTCAAATTACATTTAAGTCAATAAAACAATTTACAATTAAAATAATTACAACGATACATATTACTATTTGCCTTTTGCCGGAGGTGTACTAACTGGAAAACCTTGCTAATATCTGAACACGTCGCGATAAAAATGATATTTGATTTTTTTTTGTGGGTAATTTTTTTCCGTTTGTTGATGTCACGGTTTTAATTAATTTTTAAGAGTATATATATATATATATATATATATATATATATAATAGATTATTAGTTTTTTTACAATAAGTTAAAATAAATTTTATTAAGTAGGTTTATGTCTTTTTTGTCATTTATAGAATGTTTACTTTTTTTTTGATTTCGATCGCCTCGTAGATTTCACTTTTTTTTTGTGAGGCTCAGTCTTTATATATATATATATATATATATATATATATATATATATATATATATATATATATATATATATATATATAGGTCCCAATTCTTCCAAATAGTATTTCGTCCTCCAGTATAAGATTCGATAAGAAGAAGGACTTACCTATTAACCTCATTCTCCCCTTCTATCTTCAGTAGTTTTCCATATCTAAAATTTTTAATGTTACAGGCTGACTGGAGATAGGCCTTAATGTCTTCAGAATGTATAAAGACATATATATTTTTATTTATCAAACATTGTGTTTCATTTACGTGAACAGTACTCTATAACTATTTTACCTCATTTTGTCCCAAATAAATGATGCCTTTTTAGGAACCCTTCTAAAGTGGGCGATAAAAGCCTAACAGCAGGTGCATAGTTAGCATTTAATAGAGCATTTGCTATCGCTTCGAACTCTTAAAACTAAAACACAATCTTGTTAATAAGTCATTCGGCTTTATGGATAAATACTGTACTTTTAGGTTAACCAAAACTTGAAGTTGTACAAATTTTCTTAAATTTTAAACATTCCGCTAACAGGTGCCCACTTAAATATTATGGCGAAACCGGCATGTATCTCATAAAGGATTGTTTTTGATGAATTCGGCTGAAATTCATGGCAAAGAGGGGTAAGTATAGGAATCAAGACTTCTATATTTTTTGTTGATTTAAGTAACTAAGCTACCAACCTCTGGATTTACGGCCTGTTGTAGTCTAGTAAATTAAAATTGACATCATAACAGGTGGTTCGAAGAGTGCCAAGGCTGAAACATAGATGGCGACTCTAATAACATTTCCATCCAATTTTTAGTTAGTACCATCCTTCAAACGATGCATTTCAAAATTGGATTACATTTCGACCATTAGCCATCGAGATATTGAAATTTTAATGACGCATCTTTTGATATTTTTAAAATAATTTTAAAAAGAGTTTCGTACATTGATCCAATGCCGTTATTTGATGGGAAAAAATATCGTTCAAAATTAAGAACGGCTTGAAAAATGTTATAAGGAATCTGTTCCGTCAATAACAACCATTTGTCGCTGTTCTGTTGAATTCAAATGAAGTCGTATACACATAAATGGTGCTGATCGCTTTGGATGCCTAAATACACATGAGATAGCTGACAACGTACATATATCAATGTATGTATGATGTATATTAAATTTTGAACCGGTATTTGGGTATTCGAAAGCTCCGTTCAAAGTGGGTACCACGTGTTGATTATTTAAAGCGCTTTTTGGAGCTGTTTAAGCGAAACAAAGAGGATTTTTTCAAGCGGTGTGTAACAATGGATGAAACATAGATCAACCACTACATTCTGTAGTCAAATCGGCAGTCAACTGAGTAGACATCGAAGGATGAAAGTCAACCAAAGTGACCAAAAATGCAACAGTCGGCCGGCAAGCTTATGGCATCCGTATTTTGGGATGCGCAGTGTATAATATTCATCGACTATCTTAAACAGGGAAAAGTCATCAACAGCGAATGGTCTGACTTTGAAATGCTTCCACATCCACAGTACTCTACAGATTAGGCCCCCAGTGACTATTATCTGTTCGCAAACCTTAAAAAAATGCTTGCCGGACAGAGATATGGCTCCAATGAAGAGGTAATCGCCGAAACTGAAGCTCATTTTGAAGGGTTGGGCAAATCGTTCCAGAAGAAAATCATAGAAATGGTAGAGCGACGCCGAAATAATTGTATAACTTCAGAAGGAGACTATGTGGATGAAGAAAATCGAATTTTGTCAAAAAATTTTATTTTATATGTGGTCTCCGGACATTTTATAATTTTGTGACATATGACTTACCAATTTTGTGATTGAACTTCAATTTCTTGGGTAATTGTTTTAAAATTTATAAAGATATATGCCTATAAAGACTTTCACTAAAAGTTTTTTGAGACATTAGAACTAAAGTAAATGAGACATTTAAGAAAAATTGGAAAAAAAATCACTGTTATCACCAATATATCCACTTTTTTCTTTAAAGTGTTAATAACTGAAAAATTATGCCTTTTTCTTAAAGAACAATATAATAATTAAAAAATGTTTTATTAAAATTATTATATAAACTGTTTATCAAAAAATAAGCGGTAATAATTTGCATACCTAAAAGTTTCTGTGTATTCAAATCCATCTCGATTGTTAATAGGAAGAAGCAATGTTTCAAATTATTTTTTTTTCCAAAAGATCAACATATTAACAAAGCAAGAATATAAGTTATATCAACAGCTTAGCCATTAAAAATATAAAAAAATTTACATTCAAAGACAACTTTTATGTAAGTCTATTTATACTTTTGTTATTCAGAAATATAATTTATTTTGGATTATATGTCATTATCATAAACAATCTCAAAACGTTAATTTTTATTCAATATTTTTTTGGATTAAAACCCAAAGTTCTTGCAAAAATAATAGTCTTAGGTATTGAATATAAATTTCGTAGCAGTATAGTGGCCCCTATATATATATATATATATATATATATATATATATATATATATATATATATATATATATATATATATAAACCGTACTGTCAAGAATATTATTTAGTACCATATATATATATATATATATATATATATATATATATATATATATATATATATATATATATATATATGGTACTAAATAATATTCTTGACAGTACGGTTTAATTGAGGTTGTTTTCTGTTTTTGAACAAGTCGCAATGCCATCCTCCAAGGCAGTGAGCCCAGTTTGCAAGAGGAACTTGACCAAATCGCGAAATACGGTTCAATGTGCGGAAAAATGTAAACAGTGGTTTCATCTCGAGTGGGTGGGATTGAATGAGGTTGATGTTGAATTGATGAAGAAAATGCAGAATAAATGGTGCTGTACTACGTGCAAGGCAAAAGTTGAAAACCAAATAAGATCTGATAATGTTCGAAGAAGTCTTGGAGTACATGGTCCTGAGTCATATGGGGATCTGGTTCAATCAATAAAAGACCTAAAATTGGAAATACGAGATCTAGTAAAAGATATTAAATTCTATGCTGAACAGTATGAGGAACAAAAAATTAAAAATGATGAATATGAAAAGGAAATATCCAATTTAAAGATGGACAACAAAAGACTTAATGATGAAATTAGTAAGCTAAAAAGAGTCGCAGCTTTGCACGACAAAAATGATAGAAGGGCAAGTATCGTCGTTGTGGGAGTTAAATATGAAATTGGAGAGGGGGTAAATGTATCCAAAACGGTTGTACCAAAAATTGAAAAAGTAATGAAATATGTGAATCCAAATCTAAAAAGAAATGATATTGTTATAAGACTATCGAACACTAAAAAAGAAAACTGTCCAGTTATAATCGAGTTCAAAAATAAGGATGATAAAAGGGAATTTTTGGAAGAAAGAAAGCTCAAGGGACGAATTACTTCAGCAGAGTGTGGATTACCGGGGGAAAACTTGACTCTCTACTTCAATGAAGATCTATCACTGGAAGAGCGTAACCTCTTCAAAAAAGCACGAGGACTCAAGCAAAAGGGATTTAAATATGTTTGGGCGAAAAATGGTAACATTCTTGTTAGACAGAGTGATTATAGTCCAATTATAAAAATTAAAAAGGAAAGCGACATTGATAGCTTAGTGGATCAGTAAAGTTATATAAGTAAATATTAATTTAGCGATTTATTGCTATTAAAACACGACTATGGCTGTGTACGATATATTGGACGATTATCAGTCTGTAAAAACTTTTAATTGTGATAGTGTAAATGAAATGGACCTTTTGATTAGCTCTAATAGTCCTGAAACATATATTAATATTATTCATTTTAATATACGTAGTATTTCAAAGAATTATGAAAATTTGGTGGCTTTCCTTGAGTCATCATCCTCTGAATTCGGCATAATCGTACTTTCAGAGACGAGGATTGTGCATGATTTGAATTGTTTCGCTTTAGACGGATATGATATTTTTTATAATGATAGTCAGCTAAATAAGTGTGATGGAACCATTGTCTTGGTTAAGTCTGATTTGTTCCCAAGTTTTGAGGTTATTACGGTGAGAAACACAAAATTCTTAAGGGTTATCTTGAGACAAAATAATATTGATATGGGAGTGACTGCAGTGTACAGATTGCCTTCTTTAAATGCCGACGAGTTTGTAGCTGATCTACAGGTTTTTCTTGAGGGACAAATGTCAAAAAATCCTATTGAAGTGTTCTGTGGTGATATAAATATAGATTTGAAGGATGTAGGTAGTGAAACTACCTGTAATTATCTGAATTGTTTGAGTGGCATGGGATATGTCAGTCAAATAAATAATATAACTAGACAAGACCGTTTCTCTAGATCATGCATTGATCATTTTTTTATTTACAATAAGCTTAATTACAGTAATGTAAAACTTATTGTATTGATTTCTGGCCTTACCGACCATTTCCCGATTATACTGAACATTGACTTTAAAAATATGAATAATAAACCCATTATTACTAATCACAACTCTCATCCCATAATAAAAAGAATAGATCACATAAAATTACAAAATCAAATCAACAATGAAAACTGGGATTCCGTTTACGGTTCTGATATTGATTCATGCACCGAAATTTTTATTCAAAAAATAAAAAAGTGTATTTCTCACTCTACTAAACAAAACAAATTAAAAATACAAAGAAAAAAAAAAGGAATGGATTACTATGGGTATTATTACATCTATTAAAAATAGAGATAAACTTAAAAAGATAGCGGACAAGAGCCCAGAGAATATCGAAGCCACAGAAAAATTTAGAAGATATAGAAATCTGCTTACAAACCTTATTAAAAAATCGAAATATGCGTTTTTCAGAAGCAGGCTGGTTGACTGTAAAGGTGACATTAAGAGAACATGGGAGGTGATTAGGCGAGCTACCAATGAGAATGGTGGGTCTGGGGGAATATCACTGATTAAGGATGAGGGTGAGCTTGTTTGTGATAGCCTGCGAATTGCTAATATTTTTTTGGATTATTTTGGAGGTATGGGCAAGGACTTGGCGAAAAAAATTAAAACAAACAATTACAATTTCTTTAGTAAACGTATTTCGAATTCCATGTTTTTGCATCCCATAACTGAGAGTGAGCTAATTACCGTAATAAATTCTTTAAACACTAAAGCGGCGGCTGGTAATGACAATATCTCTCCTAAAATATTGAAAGATAATCATATTTGCCTTATAAAGCCTCTTTTACATTTAATAAATTTGATATTTGAAAAAGGAAGATATCCTGCAATTTTAAAGAACGCGGTTATCGTTCCAATTTATAAATCGGGGGATAAATTAAATAAGGAAAACTATCGACCTATTACGATGACTAGTTCGATCAGCCGACTTTTTGAGAAGTGCATTAAACTCAGATTGGAAGATATTTTGAAAGAAAATAAAATTTTGTCTCTTTCCCAGTATGGATTTCGGTCGGGAGTAGGCACGGAAGATGCAATAGTACATGTAACGGATTATATAATTCGTGGGTTTAATACAAAATTCAAAACACTGGGGATATTTGTTGATTTGGCTCGTGCATTTGACACTGTGACGCACCAAAAATTACTGAGTAAACTTGAAAGTATTGGCATTCGAGGTATCGTGTATGATCTGTTTGAGTCATATATAACTAATCGAACACAGAAAGTGAGAATAAATGAAACACTAAGTAAAACAGGTAATGTGGAGTTTGGAGTACCGCAGGGTACAGTATTGGGTCCTGTCCTGTTCTCTCTATATATAAATGATCTTTTTACTGTTCTTCCAAATGAAAATAGTGAATGTATTTGTTATGCCGATGATACAGTTATTTTAATTAAAGGTAAATCTTGGCAGGAGACATTTCAGAGAGCAGAGGATTACTTTTCGAGGGTACGATTGTGGATGGATCAGAATCTTCTGACTATTAATGTCAGTAAAACTGTCTACATGGCCTTTTCTATGAATAATAGAGTTAATACTGTATATCCTAATCTTTTAATACATAATTATGAATGTCTTAGGGGTGAGAAACAGTGCGGATGTATTGAGTCTGTAGCAGCGGCGGACAAGGTTAAATACTTGGGGGTGTTCATTGACCGGAATCTCAGATATGATGCTCACGTAAACTATATCACTAAGAAACTTCGAAAGACTATATACAAGTTCTACCAACTGAGAGAATTCCTGTCTTTGAAGCTATTGCGAATGACTTGCCAGGCTTTGATTGAGTCAGTCCTCGCATATGGTTTGAATGTTTGGGGCAGTGCATGTGGTAGCATTCTTTACCCGTTGACTGTTACTCAAAAGTATATAATAAAAATATTCTTAAATAAATCAAGGCGGTTTCCATCAGACTTGTTATTTGAACAAGCTGACCTTTTAACTATTAGACAATTGTATTTTAAAAATGTTTTAAAATTTATGAAGAAGTGTGATAAATATAAAAGTCCGATTATGCACAATGTTCATACCAGGTCTGTTCACAATGGAGGCCTTACCTTTCCTGTGGCATTATACATGGCTTCGCAGAGGCATATTATGTATATCGGTCCAAAGATATTTAATTTGTTACCTTTAGAAATAAAATCTATTGTAAATGTATATTCTTTTTGTGTGAAAATATCTACGTGGATAAAGGCAAACCAACATCAGATTGTTAATGCAGTGCCGTTATTAAATTAGTATTGGAAATGAAGATGATTTTAGGTATTGTTTTTTTGTGTTAATATTTTTTAATATGATTGATATGTATGTATGTGATGTTTTCTCTTTAAATAGGTATAAGTTTAATTTATTTAATTAATTTTAATTTGACTTGAATTTTAATTGTTTTATTTTGTGACAGTGTATTAGAAAGTAAGCGTTTGTTATTTGACATCCAGACAAGCTGCTTGTAGCTTATGGATTCAAAAAATACATGGATGTAGAAAATTATTGTAACTATCTTATTTAGTGGTAATAAAATTATTATTATTATATATATATATATATATATATATATATATATATATATATATATATATGAAGTAAAATGCGAACAGTACAACGGCATAATGTGGATGTATCCACTGCTCTTGCAACTCACACAGAGGAATCTGTGAAAAGTCGCATAAACATATATACGCCATCCGGCGGGAGGTCGGCGAAACCGCATTCAGTATTTGCATGCTTCCTTTCGATCTGTCCTTTGAACAGCCAGGTGCATGTCGGCACCCTGATGAGTCTAGTAGAGACGATACATGTGCCTCTGCCGTATCACTGTGGCGGGGAGGGTAAGTTTTAACTTCCTTCTCGACATGGTGGTACAGGTAGGCCATCATCTCGATGGTGGTGGAAATGGATGGATTGTGTTCTGTAGCAATCTATTCAAACTGTGCAACCTCTAACACGGAAAGGATGTGATGGAACGAAGTTTGCATTTACTGTTCGCATTTTACTTCACTTATACGCGGAGTAGCATATAGTTGTACGTGTGCTGAATGTGATTTCAGCACTACAACGGCATAATGTGGATGTATCCACTGCTCTTGCAACTCACGCAGAGGAATCTGTGAAAAGTCGCATAAACATATATATATATATATATATATATATATATATATATATATATATATATATATATATATATATATATATATATATGTCATAGACGAGTGATCAGATTATTTAAAAAAATACCTTTATCATAGCAACACCACTGACAATAATTTATTCTGAATTGGGCTCGCTTTTTTACAATGAACTAATATTTACTGTTAGACTTTAGATTTTAAGAAACGTGTTATTAACAAAATAGTTACGGCTTTGCTCACTACACTTGCACTGATAAGCGCCGATCGAGTGCAGGTAATTATATCTTTGTTACAAAACAATTTGTTCTCACGGCATAGAAGTTTTTGTTTATGATATTTGAAAAAGTGTAATTTTAATAAGAATGAAGTCAGCATTTTTATTAAACACCTGCATTATTAATGCGCAAATTAATAATATTAATTATAGGACGAAATAGCGCTATCGCCATCTTTCGGAATCAGAGTTTTTCCATACTTTGGAGTACTCCGTACTTTTTAACACGAGAATGATATGGACTGACAAATTTCACGTCCGCTTAGCCAAGATTTTATTCTATTTTAAATTATACGGACAAAAAATTTGTCTATATATATATATATATATATATATATATATATATATATATATATATATATATATACATTATCTCCAGATATATATATATATATATATATATATATATATATATATATATATATATATATATATATATTATCTCCAGTTAATTTTTTTGCAATTTCCGCTTGAGCAAAATTCTTTTACTTACCAGCAAGTTATTTCACATTACGAAATTGATTTTTACCCTTAAAATTCTTTAGCCTGGAGACAGGTGGAAGAAAAGGGAGTTGGAATTTAAAAAATGGAGCATATTAAAGTCGTTTCCATTTATGTTTATTTTATTTAAAATTGATAAATTATTTCTGAGGAAAAACTAAATCCGAATGTTATTTGCACCAATACATAGCGTTTTTGTAAATATCATGTCAATTGGTTCTTTTATTATTTATTTTAATGCCCTAAGTATCTAATTCAAATATTAAAATTTATAAGAAGGCAACTTGAAATTTACTGTTGATAATTTTATAATTATGTTTTTTGCAATTTTTCTTAAAGGCATTATAGAGGAAGACTTCAACCTAGAAGCAAAGTTTCAATCAATAAAATCTGAATCTTTAAAATAACTGTCTTACTTGGTAAAAACTTCAGAGCAGTCAAATATGTTATATGTATTGTCCGGTATGTATTATGGCCCCCTGATTACAAATATCGAGAGTGGATTCCCGAAAAATTGTTAGTTAATTTGTTATAAACAGTAATCAAAAGAATTGGTTCTTTTGTAAAATAATTATAGCAAAATAGTTTTTGAGTTAAAAATCGTTAAACATGTGAAAAATGGCATTTTTCCTTCTTTTCAACATGAATAACTTATGAAAAATAAACATTTTCAAATTCTGCGTCCAGCAAGTCATTGTTCAAGTCAAAAACTACAAGTTAATATTAATGCTAATCCTAGAATGTGCTTTGATTGTTTTTGAACGCTACAAATAAATAGCATTTCATCATCAATTATCACATACGCGCCGCCGTGTATGAAGGAAAGTAGAGGTCTGTTTACAGACGCTCACCTAGTGCACGTAATCCATAATAGCTTTCGCGGATCATTGTATTAATACACATTTTAACATACATCTATTTTTATTTATTAATCATAAGCATCAAATCATAAAATAAACTATACATCAGCATAACAAACTTCAGTTATTATAACTATTTGTGAGAATGGGCAGATTGATGTGTGTTCTGTATAATTCGTACGATTCCTATTTAAAATGTAGGAAAATGACAATATAATATCGTACTGTAGTATGTTATACTCATTTTATTAATAGCACACCAGTTAGACAGTATTTTTAAGCTGAGATTCAGCTCTGTTAGGATTGACATTCGAAACGGACAATTTCTTGAGGGTAGCAAATTGCTATCGAAGAAAATATTCTGAATTACTCAGAGATATACATCTTGCAATGCTTTGGAAGCCAGGAGGTTATATCACGACAGATATCCTAATCGCACCCTTCTAGTTCAGAAAAAAGAAAAGAGGATGGTAAGCGATTCGATTGAATAAGGTAATATTAATAAATTTCTATATAATATTAGGAAATTTTGGGAAAAGAAGTACTGATGCTGGTCGAGGAAGACCAGTACGTACGCCGAAATTAAAGGAAAATATTTTAAATGCTCTTGATGACCCTCCTTCAACGAGCACTCGAAAATGATCAGCGCAATTTAATACATCGAAAACAATAGTACATGAAGTTCTTCAGAAACAGCTGTTATATCATTAAAAAAAAAATACGTGAACTAATTCCTGAAAATT
The DNA here is from genome assembly GCA_034092305.1 of Diaprepes abbreviatus. Classification (NCBI taxonomy): domain Eukaryota; kingdom Metazoa; phylum Arthropoda; class Insecta; order Coleoptera; family Curculionidae; genus Diaprepes; species Diaprepes abbreviatus. Next base: position 4,400,342 of record JASJET010000044.1, on the reverse strand, counting down.
TTCCTCGTATAATGCAGTTTGCAAACTGGATATTGGCAACAAAATAATGCAAACTTCATTAGCACTATCCCCTTTACGGATGAAGCAGGGTTTCCCAAAAATGGTATCATAAATTTACACCCCACATGTATAGGCTGATGAAAACGCTCATTAAACTATTTTTTCGCATCATCAACATCAGTTCCGATCAATTAATGTCTGGGCAGGAATCGCTGTCAATTTTTTGATTGGACCATTTATATTGCTGGTACGATTGAATGGAGAACTTTATTTGGAGAACGTTTTTTATGATTTAGTAGAGCACTTACCATATGAAACCTGCCGAAACATGACGTTTTTTCGAATACGGTTAATAATGAAGACTACTTAATTTTTAGTCCATAGTTAATGGTATGTAAAAAACGTCGTCCAAAGCTCTTATCATACTATGCGTAAAAAAAATAATGGGATCATGAATGTCACAGCTAGTCCATCCCTGCAGCTGTGAATAGTTCACAACACTTTCTTGGATAGTGGGTCTTACCTGGAATATACTATATTAAAAAAAATTGAAAAATATCTGGTGGATCAATAATTATGTGTAAAAAACTTGATTCCATTGCAGCTCTTTGAGAGCCCATATCTCTGAAAAGGAGGCCTATACGAAAAAAGTTTATGTGAAGTTGTAGTATTCCTTTCACGTGTTTTTTTTTTTCATATCCGGGATATTTCCCCCATTTTTTGGACACCCTCTATCTTAAAATATGTTTAAAGTATTAATGCAACAATCCACTCTCGATATTGGTAATCAAGGGGTCAAAACAGATATAAAAAAAATTTTGTGTAGTCATATTTGTTTATTGACTATGATAACTCGCTGGGCTTCCTCACTAATATGAATATGAGAATATTTCATGCAAATCACCGTTTTTTATTTAGAAATGTGCACCGTTATAGCTAAAAGTGTATAAAAGAAAATATATATCACAATTTTTAGTTTTTCTTTCCTTTTTCTATACCAAATTTCTAAAGCTATGGGAAGCACATTTGTTCTGTGATGATCAGTGGGCGATGAATGAGTAAAAAATGGGAAAATTAATGTTAAATCGAGTACCTAAAGTTGAAGCTTCTACTCATCTCCAACGCTCAGATGTGGGGTACTCTAAAATTAAAAAGTATGTAGATTTGCTCCAATTTTTAGGACTCAAAGGATTACCTGCTCTCCAATTCAAAAATATTGTCAAAAATTGCGGCAACTGCTTAAATAATTCTCGAATAAAACAAGACAGAAACACAGGTTAAAATGACACCCTTAACGTTGTCCCAGCATCTTTCTTTAAAAATATTTTGCGAATTCATGATTTTTGACTTACACATATAAATGTAAATCTGCATATTAAAAATAGCTTTCTACATGTATATTGTTTTAAAAAGTGGACTTACGTACGTGTGTGAATGACGAAATATGAATTTTGTGCACTTGAAACTACATTATGGAAAAAATCCATTTATCATTTGAATGCGGGCCCAATTCCTTTCTAAATCGTTCAAGTATTTTACTGAAAACCGGCCATCAAGTGCAGGGGTCAAGATCCTAAAATTCGCATTGAAAATTTACATAAAGTAATGGTAGAATAAAACGCTCAAAGAGCGTCGCTGCTGGCATTCAATTGAACTGAATTATCTCGAAGAATTATTTGAAGTTTAGGGTTATTATGAACTAATTTGCAAAAATGTTATTAAAACTAACTAGTTATTTTTTTGCTCTCGAATTATAATTTGGTTTTGTGAACATACGTTTTTATACATTTCTAGGTATTGTTTATAATTTTTTGCAAAGCAACTTATTTTTATCATTTTATGTGCTATAAAATTGATTGTCAGTGGTAAAGTTTTAGCTTGTGTGATAGTTGACCGCAAATCAATAAATTTTATTCTTCTATTTTATTATTTAGAACTTTTTTACAAACACATACAGTTTTTCTATTTGCCAACTAAACAGCTAAATTAAATTTTTACTTTTTAGTCCAGTGCAGCTAGCCTAGGTCTAAGCTTAAGTTCTAAGGGAAAATGAAGAATTATAATGTAGGAATATCTTCTGAATGGATGGCTATTAATTTAGCTGGACTATGCCTAGAAACAGAGAAAGGCAACAAATACATTTAGGTTGATATTGACTATTTCAGTAAATAGCCTGAGGTATTTTCTATCCCTAAACAGGAGTCTTCAACAGTAGTCTTAGTTAGCAAAGTGTTCAGCAGATTTGGAATTGCTTTAGAGGTACATTCTGACCAAGGATGTAATTTTAAATCTAAGCTTATTCAAAAGCTCTGCAAACTACTTAGCATCCATAAAACCAGGACAATGGCTTTACATTCTCAGTACAATAACGTGGTTGAATGATCTAATAGACCCGTTGAAGAGCACCTGTCAAAGGTTGTGGACAGACATCAGAAAGATTGGGACAAGTATTTGCCTAATGGCCTACCGATCAGCAGTTCATGAAACTACCAGAATTACACCAGCCAAGGTGTCATTTGGAAGAGAACTGAGATTTCCCTGCGACATAATGTTCGGTTCCTCAACTGATGAAAGCATGGAGGTTGAAGATTGGGTGAATGCTTTATACAAGAAAAGTTGTAAGAAATCAATGAACTAGTTAAGGAACGCGTGGATCTGGCTACAAGACAGAATGAAGACAAGATATGACATCACGACAAACCCGGCAGGGTTTCAGCAAGTTGATAGAATTTGGTTATGGAATCCACAGAGGAAGAAAGGTAAATCACCTAAGTTTATGCCAGCCTGAGAAATACAGTATACTATTCTGAAAAGAATCAATGACTTTGTTCCTAGAATCCAAGAAGTTTCAAGACCAAATGAAAATAGTACATTTCCACAGGTTGAAGCCATACCACGGAAGCTAATCAGTATGATCAGAATTAGAAGGGGGGTAGTGTAACGAATTGCTAGGAGAATTCGACCGCATCTTTATAGAAATTTTATAGGGGTATATAAATAGGTAAGGTATAAGTTAGCAGTTGTGTTTGAATAGTAAAAGTGTTCACAAATAGCTATTAAAGAGTTGAAAGTAATTAGTGAAAATTGACGATATTTTTCAAACCTAGAGTAAATGTAAGCAGAGAATCGTAACAATATGTTGATGTATGTAATGGAAACTAGTATTTATAGCATAGAACACCAAGGAAATATTTATTATAATAATTCTAAAATGAACAGATGAGCGTATCCAAGTGTAACTAGGCTTTAGCTAATTTGATCGCATAAACTCAATCCTCTCTGGAAAGATGAAAAGCCAAAATCCCCAGAAATAAGAATATAAAAACTGAGAAAATAATAAGGTATTTCAATAGAATAATTTTAAACTTAGAATAATATAAATTTAAGCTAACAAAAGAAGATAATAAAAATGGGCCTAAATTGTTCTGTGTTTTTTAAAAGCTTGCTGTAGTCCTACTGTTAAGTAGTTTCCAATAAAATTCAATAAAACCGTAGGCTACTTTACATTTCCATTAAACTTTTCCTTTCTCTTTTTCTGTAAAAGAAAACTTCATGTTGTAGCCTTAAATAATACTAGCAATTTTCTACTTACTACAACTTCTCAACTTTCATTTAAAGTAGGGTTAAAAATAGTTACTTAATGTGTTCATCCATCTTTGATAAAATCGAAGAAGCTAATAGAATGAACTTGCAGCAAAAATTTCATTTTCGCTCTGTGTTGAGACTAGTTTACTTTTCTTCCTTATTTCCTTTTTTACCCTTTAAAAAACAATATCGTTTGTTGTAAAGTTAATATCTTAGCAAATATGTTTTAATCCTAATAATATGATTTTAAAAAACTTTAAAAATTGAAACAATAATACTCTATAAAAATAACTTAAAAAAATGGTTAGGTGAGTGTCAGACACACTATTATGTTGGGTCTCATAGCAGTTACTGGCATTATTGTGCACCGGTTAGCGTTTAATTAAGTTTTAATTATGATTCATAAGTTAAATAATTATTAAAAGTTATTAAAGATCAATGTTATCTACCTGATTTATAAAATTAAAAATTTATACGTTATGAGTTTAGAACTTCGTAAGTTACTTATTTATTACAAATTATGTTCGGATGTGAAATAAATAAAAAGAAAAATTTTAAGTTCTTAATTTAAATTCTCCGCCATTCTTCATCAATCAATTTCTTAAAAATAATAAATATTTTAATATATAATAATTTAATGGATTATAAGTGTGCCACAGCAACGCGTGGCCGGATCTGCTAGTAAATTTATAAAATAATGTTAAGCAAATGTTCGAAAATGATGAAAAAGTATGAGGAATAATTAAACATATAATTATTTTCTAAAAAGAAATTAAACATTAATGCTTGTCAATAGCCGGTTGAAAGCAAAACTTCTTTTAATACATAATTAATTTTATACTTATCTTTATTAATAACACGATATTCAATGTATAACTATACTATGAAAGTAACTTTAAATATTTTATAATTGTATACACATACATATTTTTGTATGCCTCTATGAAAACAGATCACTACACACCATTAAAGCTGTGTGGCGATGAATTAATACTTGAAATCACGTTTAAATAAAATGTTCTTAAATATACACAAAAATTTATGTGACGTATAAATAAATAAATGTATACATTTATTTTTTGTTCATCTATTTATAGGTTTATTGTGCAATGCATTTCGACATATGAAATATAGTCGTTGCATCTGGCACGAGCAGCCCGCCGACGGCTCTGTGATCCTCCGCTGCTTGTAACCTCCACTACTAGTGTTTTGCTCAGCTTTAAACGCGAAATCGGCAATTCACGCTATGTTGGGAAGAATTTTTAGCCTATGTCAACAAATTTATACATAATCTTTATCTTCAGTATACGTTTGGTAAGTTCAAATCGGTTCGATCAAGTGAATACGGTGGCATTGACAAAAAAATGTTCTAAATTGTTTATATTACAATTATGCAAAAACTACTAATGCGACAAACTTCATCTCCCTTCTGTTTGAAATATACATAATAAATTACCATTTCACGAAAAATCTTTGCTTAATATTGTAAATTATCAACGATATGAATTTTAGAAAAAAAGCTTTTTTTCGAGTTTTCTTGGTAAAAAATCGTCTGATACGGATCTATAAAAACAATTTTGTAGATTTTTTTAGTTACTTACAAATATAAGCAAAAGTTCAGCTTTTCTTTACCTGTTTATTGTATAAAAGAATCTTATTGCTCAGTTGGAGTTGGATTTTGAGTTTTAATCATTTAGGGACTATCCTTCAAGTCATGGTACAGACAATTTGCTGTTAAATTTTTTTACATGAAAAAAACTTCATTGATTGTACTATTAATTATAAGCATGCGCTTGCAAAATTTTATCACAAAAAATGGGTATATTCACAAAAATATGGATCACACAATATCTATAATTTATTTTATAGAGTTGCGTGAACTTGCGTGTGTTTTAAATTATTGAAAATTTTTTTTTCATAGGTATAAAAGAAAATTTACAATCTTGGGAACATTTTTGCAACTTGTAATACTGTTAACAATTTTCAAAATAAATGTTAAGAACAGTGATACGAATTTATTTAATTTGGTTTCTTAGCAAATTACTCTTTACGTGAATAGACAAAACCAACTAACTTTGATGTTCTAAGATGTAGGTCTGAAAGAAAAGAGCTATACATAAATCTGCTTTATTTCCAATTTAGGTTCTGACAAACAGCCTACATACTTCCTGTGAGTGTAGATAATATGTTTTGTGTTACTAAATGCGAGACCATTAATTCTGCTTTTTTAACATTAGTCTACGTTATTTTAGTTTGTGTATATTGAATCAGATTTTTTTATATTGCTATACGGAAAAAACAGAAAATTTAAGTTAATCTACGGATCTGGAAAAGAAAGGCTCTTTTTTTAAAAACCGGAGAAATTCTGTTAAGGATAATATCATTAGATGGTTCATTCCTTTTTAGAAAAAAATGCTTCAGCATCCTATTCTTTTTTTATCGGAGATTAAATTTTATTTTTGTTTATTTCATAAATTACTATATGTAATTCAAACAGTATCAATTTTTGTTGAAAATACTTACTAGGGAATACTTTTTAGGAGTTTTCCAGATTTTTTAACAGATTTCTAAATGAAAGAGGTACATTTATGTACCGATTTGAATTAAATTTGTCAAGATTAATATTGCAGGATAAAATATATCGGACTAAAAAATTTACATATATCAAGTTCTTTTAACATCGGTATTGGGAGGGTTAGGATTTGGAAGCATCTAAATCTAAAATTAATTCCTTAAAATTCAGGATAGCGGAAATTTCGAGTTAAGTTTATTATGGCTAATTTAATCAATTTAACCTTTTCTTTTGGAAATAATCACGTCATGGGCAGACCCAATATCTTTTTCTAAGTATCTCCCATAAATTTTTCGAATAAAAATATACTATTTGTAGTCTAGTTACATTTATTGTTGATTTTACTAGATATCCCTGTAGTTTTATTTTCTTGTTTTTTCCCAGCTCGGTTATTTTATCTTCCTGAATTTTGTTTACATACTTACACTACAACGGATTTATGATACATTTGATTATCACTGTAGGACCCCTATTTACGTTTTTTTGCTTCACATGCACTAGATTGTGGATTGTTGATGAACGGACGGGCATAACAGATAAAAATCTTCCTTAATTTTTTTTAATTACTGTAGACATTATACAATTTTATACAATTCTTTTAATATGCTTATGATGAAAATTTTTTCAAATGGGTTACTTTCAATCTTTCGACATCAGCGTCTAAAAATAATTTTTTTCTATATTTGGTATCTTGAAACCTTTCTGTTTTTAGAATGAGATATCCTTCGATATCTTAAGCCACATGCGTCTTTTTTAAATCCTGTACTTACTTTCCAAAACATATTTAAAAATAATAATCTAAGAAAATATTTTAATACTCATCTTAGAAAAGTTTCGAGTTGTACTAAAAGCACATTGGACGTTTTTATGTAAACTAAAATGTAAACTTTCGTTTCTGATAGATATATCTATGAGATACGAACAAGAAACTTTAAAATCAGAAAGTTAGTTTTGAAAAGCTACGTAAAAGTTGATACAGCTGGAGTTTCTTCTCTTTTTTATGAATATATAAAAGGTTGAAAATATATTTGTATATGTAGATGTTGCAAATTATATACAGTCTACGTGGCATTGCACAACAGAATTATAAACGTTTTTTTTACCGGATGGCCGAAAAGACGCATCCAGTTTTGAAACTTGCAGATTTCTTTAGAAGACAATTTTCTTCACTTCAACTTATGAAGGAATGTTCAAAAACTAAGAATAAACATTTTAAGAAAAGTCGCATATTGAAATATACTTATAGAAAGAATGCTTACTAGATTAATAATAAGTACCTTAACTTTTTCTTAATTTATATGACTTTTATTGATGTTTCTTAGAACCATTTGTAAATGATTAAGCAAAACTTGAGCATGTTATTCACAATTTTTTAAAAGTTTAACCGACTCCTAAAAAATTTCACCAAAAAGAAGGGAAATAAATGAACATCATATTAAAATGCAATTAACTTAATAATTGCAGTCTTATTTAGTACATTTTTTAGAGTTAAAGATGAATAGATAAATCTAAAATTACTATGCTACATAAAATAATCGGCTATTTCATTCTGACATTCTGGTGCAAATTTTGTAGTCAGTTTAATTTTAAAAAATGATTAGTTCTTTCTTTACGGTTTCAATTAGTCTTTAAAATAAGATGCTCTAAAAAATAATGTTACACAGAAGCACGGAAACTATTGAAGAGAGAGTGAAGAGGAAAAGAAATTTTCTCTAGATTAGTTGAAAAATGCCATGGCTCAAGAAGACACACACATACACACAACAAACACAAACACAAACGAGATAAATTTCATCAACCAACAATTTTTTTCTTTTTTTTTATCACCTTTTAATATCTTTGTAATAAACCCAGTGTAAATATATTCATACGAGACTCAGTAGTGAGTACCTCTTGCAAAATGCTGAAAACTAAATCAGAATATATATTAACCTCAAATTTAACCCATATGTTATTTTTTGTAGATTGTGAAGAGGACGACAGCATTAAAGAGGCTTTTGAATGGTTGAAACATAACGAAGCACCCCTCCACAGGTTGGAAAATGTCGTTAGCAAACAACAGAAAAAGGAAGAAATTTATTAAGAAATACACGAATTCATGAGTATATCAGTATATTCCCTATTTTATATGGCAATGTTGGATATAACATGGTAGTCTTGAGATTATTTTAAAGTTCTAGTGAAAAATAAATTTGTGAATAATTGCTAAAAAGAAGTTTACTTATATATATTTGACATGCATTTGAATGTAACCTGTTTTTTTGCTGGTCACATAATTCATTAGTCATACTTTTCTAAATAAGATTTTTATTTGGTTTTGTGAACACAAATTTCGCTTGAATTCATTGTCATTAAAAAAAAAGTCATGACCAAATTTTAGTAAATATTACTACATTATTGTTAAGAGTGTATAATAGTTTGAAATAACGCTTATTAACAGTGAAAACCCATTACAAAAATGCAGAAAATTTTACATTGACGATTCGCAAGTTACATGATCATTTTAATATGCATAATCGACCGGCGTGATACACTATTGAAAATCTGACCGGACGTTTTCATTAAAAGATGGGATAAACCTTATCCATCATCACCCAAAAAGTGTGAGCGTCAGGTCGTAGAACAACCAAACGCTCAAATTCCGCCTCGCTTTTAGAAATTAAACCTCCATCGCAGCATTTTCTAACAAATTTTGACAAAGGATTTACAATTTCATGCTTACAGGATCCAGCTGACTCAAGAATTGCTGCTTATTGACCATGAATAGAAACTTAACCAATTAGATCTTGGTACAACTCATCAAATTGATCCCTAAAAAGTAACAGTTGGGCGTGCTATGTGGACAGAAGGCATCATTGGTCCATACTTTTTTGAATATTATGAAGGTGCTTCCGTAACTACTAATGACAATCGCCACCATATCATATTGATAAGACCTCTTTTTGACAAGAATTTGATGGAATTGACGTAACTAGAATGTCGTTTCAATAGAATGACACCAAACACGAATCAATGACATTGTTGCAAACGAAGTTCCCTGGTCGTGCCATCTTTCGTTTTGAAGACTAAAACTAGCCGCTAAGTAGGTGCAATTTTATCTGGTGGTAGTTATTCTACTAGTTTTTTAAAGCAAGGTCTATGGGAACCATCTTGACATGATTCAAGAATTCAAAGAAGAAATTGAGTGTCAAATTCACGCAGTCTAGCAGCCCTTACTCCAAGGCGTATTCCGACATTTCATAGAAAGAGTACGTGCCTGCCAAAGAAGCCTCGGTTGTCATTTGACTAATACTTTATTTTGTCAAAATTTCAAAGAAATTTATTAAAGTAATTTATTTTTTAATAAATTTCAAATTGAAGTTCTTGTTGAGTGGCCCTTTACAAAAATATTGAGTATAATAATTTACTCTTACACACTTTCATCTATGGAGCATAATTCTAAGGAAGTAAACAAAAATCTCCTTAGCTACGCTGCGTTGAAACAAAATTTAAATTATTGCCACTTTGACGCTGGTTCCTATGAAAATATGTCAAGTGCTTTGTTGATCTTGCAGAAATTTCAGATATTAAATACAGTATATGCCTAAAATGGTAAGTAATTATCTGTGAAACCTTAGAAATGAATCTCTCTGCATGCGAATAAGAAGATCCACACAAACTTCGATATACTAAAATGCAAGTCCAAAGGAAACGGTGGAATTTTATATGCAATTAGATCAAACAAATTACCTGCATGTTTCCTTGGAGTATAGATATCCTGTTTTATCTTGCCAAAGCAAATATATGTTCAGTGTTTTAGTTTGTTCTTTACGAAATATTTATTCACATAAAAAGTTTGCTATAATTTTTATTTGACAATCAGGACGAGTTATAATGTGATTTTATTGGTTTGCTTATGCAGGGTGTCTCCAATTAAGTGCGAAAAAATGTTAAAGATTTATTTTTTGAGCTAATTTTAAGCATAAAAGTTCATATAAACATATGTCCGATAACGCTTAGTTTTTAAGATACAGGGTGTTAAATTTTATTATTATTTTTAGTTTTTTAAATTTATATTACTTCTTTTAAAGATAATTGAGTCAAATTTGGAATACATAACACTTTTTACAGTTCTCATAAAAAGTTATTATTATGTGAAATGATTTACAGCGTGGCACTTTGTTCTGAGTCTATAAAATTTTACCCTCTCGGCCCTTTTTTTCGGGCACTACTGACTCGATTTGATTATTCAGTTACGTTTTCCATCTTATTGTGAAACTTTTTTTTCTTTCAAGTTTTTTTCTAAAAGTCAATAGTTTTTCCACAAAAAAATAAAATATGTTCAGATGCACCTCCAATTAAGTTCTGTAAATTTACACCTAATTTGTCATATAGTTATTTTGTTGTAATGTGTTATAATTTCTGTGGATAAGTGTGACTGACTTTATGTACTCTTAATGTAAAGTAATTGAAAATAATAGTAAATATGGCAGAATTTACAAATGTTGAAATGTCAGATATGCATTTTGTTTATGGTCGTGCTAATGGAAATGCATTAGAAGCTCAACGGATTTATGCTGAATTATATTCGCAGCGTAGGTTACCTCATCATTTCACATTCGCACAGTCTTCATCAGCGTTTACGAGAAAATGGTAAATTTCTGATTGTGAACGTCCTTAGGAGATAAGTGAGCTAGAGGAAGCTGTTCTTAGTAGTCATAGAAGACTCTCCTAAAGCAAATACGAGAAAAATTGTCCATATATTAAATATAAGCAATTCCACAGGATTCCGAATTTTACAAGAACACCAATTGTATCCCTAACATATCCAGCGAGTGCAGACGCTTTTTTATCTTGAGACTTTGTTTGCCGCTTATGGATATTTCAAATGATCGCCCATCTTCCCTTTTTTTATCTCGTATTTTGTTTACTGATGAGACAAATTTTTCAAGGGAATCCATAAAAATCATAATAATCACATTTGGGCTGAAGAAAATTCGCATGCATTTCTGGAAGCGAATTATCAACATCAAGTGTATGGATTGGTGTTATAGACAATTATCTAATTGGCCCATGTTTCCTTCCATTAAGATTAAATGGCGACCAATACTGTCACTTTCTCGGGAAAAAGTTACCTGCACTTCTTGAAGAGGTTCCTCTTCAAATTAGACAAGAATTATGGTTTATACATGATGGCGCTCCAGCACATTTCAGTATCATTGTACGCCGTCAGTTAGAGGCAGTGTACCCAAATGGGTTTCCCGATCTTCGGACCTAAATCCTTTGGATTTTTATATCTGGACTTTTCTTAAATCTTTGGTTTATGCATCTCCTGTTAAAGATGTTGAAGATTTGAGAAATTGCATTATTGCTTCTTGCAAAAGGATAAGAAATATTCCAGAATTACTTCAACGAATACGCTCTTCAATCGGATTCCTGCATTATGGCTGACGATGGTCGTTTTCAACATTTGTTGTAATTTCTGTTATTAATATTTTGTTGCTGTTGTTCAAATTCTGTAATTATTATGTTATATGTTTTTCTTAGTCCCTGTTGGTTAAAACAAATGTGAATGAAAATTGATTGAAAATAAATATATTATGATTTTTACTTATATATTTTCTTTTTTGTGGATAAGTGTGTTCCAAATTTTTAAAAACAAATGATATAAATTGAAAAAACTAAAAATAATAATAAATTTTACCACCCTGTATCTTATCAGACAAATGTTTATATGAACTTTAATGCTTAAAATTAGCTCAAGAATAACTGTTTAAAATCTTACGCACTTATTTGGAAAGACCCTGTATATTTATTCCAAAAACAACTCGGCAAAAACTTTCCAGATTTGGTTAATGAACTATTAAAATATTTTTGTTTTTAGCGATGCATATGACCAAATTACATACGCAGAACGTATAGTTTTATAAAACTGAAAATATATATTTCATAAAAATTGCCAAAATAGGAAGATATTATGAACACACGACAAATATAAAATATATATTGTAAAAAACTTTAAACCGATCACGCTGTTATGTATCTCGAGCGTGTTGAAGGTAAGCGGATACTTTATTGACCTATTTCAGGTATTTGTTTTCTTGAGTAACTTACGCGTACTATAATGCCAACTTCCTATACTTTTCCTATTTTTGTTGTAGTCAGGTTATAGTTTTTTAACTTTTTGTTATTCCCTTAATTTTGCAATTCCAAAATTTTATTCTGACAATTTAGTTGTATTGAGATTTAACTAAAAAGAATTCCAAAATTAGGAGTTTAATCATTTAAACATTTTTTGCTCAAGAGGGTAAAATACATCACGTTTAAATTTACCTACTTAAAAACGAAGCTAAATTAAAGGTAAATTTAAATTTAGATTTAACAAAGGCTTTAAATTTGTACCTTCACTTATTACAAAATTATAATTAATTTAATTTGCCATGCGAATTCAAAATATACGTCAATTTCGTTTTATTATAAATTAATGCTGGTTTTGTAAAAAAAAACTGGCGGACAAATTTAATTTTAGGAGAATTATTTAAAAATCAATAAAATCCGGGTGTATAGGTTGATATATATATATATATATATATATATATATATATATATATATATATATATGAGAATGGTTCCAATCCGTTCGTTCAAAACATCGTATTCACGACGTTTCCCAAAATCTCGTTTGGTATTTTTAAGTGCGGTTCGTGTCATTACTCGCTGAGAACAGGGAATGACGAGAGGAACCGCACTTGAAAATGCCAAATTTTCGATAAACGTTGTGAAAAAGATTTTTTGAACGAACTGATTGAAATCCGGAATAACCAAAGCATTAATTCCACCATCCTCTAAAACTTACGGTATATATACATATATATATATATATATATATATATATATATATATATATATATATATATATATATATATATATATATATACATATATATCAAGATTAGAAAATTAAAATAAAAATGAAATTACACAAACACAAAGCAAAAAAATAAATATAGAGGAAATAAAGCTCAAATATTGTACTTCGATGATATGGTTATGTTACTGTACCTCTAAATCTAATATTAATTATGAACATGGGTCATAGATACAACACATTTATATAAATATGTGGGACATTTGAAAGAAATAATTTTATAAGAAAAACATGCCAGATGTAAATCTCCTCGCTTCTTCATGCTTAACAAGCCGGACTCTATAAGTTTATGCACAATATGTGGATATTTTCTCACTCTATAAATAAATTCTAAGCAAAAATTTTGCACAAGCTGAATTCTATATTTATCTGCAGTAGTTAGACGTTCACCGTAAATAAAATTTCCATGGTTAGACACGAAGAGCTTTAAAGAATCACAAAGTAAGGTCTTCATACATATATGGAGACAAAAAGTTGAGATTATGATATAGCATTTTTGATCTGACAAAATTCCTTTGTATACAGTTAGATAATATCTAATTTACATAAAAGATCTATTTAAATATTCGACATCTGCCCTTCTACTGAAGACCATCAGACAATATGTTTTAGGGTTTAATAAAAGAGAGCGTTCCAATGGTAGGTTGCTTAACAAATTTAATTCTCTAATTATAATTTTACAATGTTCAACAGCATCAGCCCTAACAAATGACAAGTATATTTCCGTATCATCTGCATAATACTGAGCAGAAGAAACCTATAGTGATTCTAGAAGAAAAAACTTTAGATGGTATACAACAACAGAGACAAAACCGAGCCCTGAGGTACGCCACTGTTAATTATTATTGGAGTCGACACTCTTCTGCCAATCCGAAATGATTGGAATATGTTCTTCAAAAAGGTAAGAAATAATTTAACTGCCTTTTCAGAAAGACCAACATAATGAAGAATAACCAAAAGTAACTTTTGATTAAGAGTATCAAAGGCTTTTGAAAAATATAACAACGTTAAAACTGCAATTTTGGCACTATCAACAGCTCGAAAAATATCGTTAGTAACATTTACTAATGCTATTGAGCATCTTTAGTGTTTTCGAAACCTTATTTGAGTTTCAGGTAAAAATTCTATCCAACATATTCAGTTAACTAAACGTTCATGATTTTTTCCAGAATTTCAGACATACAAGGTAAAACGATAATACGTCGAAGATTCTTGAAGATTTTGGTAGGGAAAATGTTTTACGAATCAGTATTACACATGCTTTTTGTCACAACTGTGGAAATTCAGAATGACCAATACCGAAATTTATCATACATGTTATGTACACTAAAATGAAAGCAAAACATAATTTTAAAACAAAACTTTTTATGAAGTCAACCCCCTCAGCTTTAGATTTTATGGCCAATATATATATATATATATATATATATATATATATATATATATATATATATATATATATATATATGGAGATACCAGTCACTGAATTGGTTCAGTGTTCTAATCTCGTGGAGTAAAGATTCCCGAAGATGCCTCATGCAGTCATAGGCGAAACGTTGGATCATGATTCCAATTTGACACAGTCTAAACCTAAGCACCATGATTTTCAACCTGATCAATGCCGTGAAAGCTTTCGTTCTTTAAGATAATAGCCTGTTGCTTCAAGATAATATGTTGCTAAAGATCAGTTGTCTTTTACTAAGGTACGCTAAGATAAGCTAGGAAGAATAGTCGAGGGCCTTAAATTTGGAGCAGACTAGCAGCTTCAAATAAGTCAAAGATAAAAATTAAGATTCATTTGTAGTCCTCCTGAAGTAGGTTGGAATCAAAGAATCTTTTTTCATATGACTTTGGTCCAAATGTGCTTTGTAGACTGTGTCAGTCATCTATAGATTACGCAATGGCCAGTCGGCGAAAGAAGAGCCAGAGTTCGTGATTCCGGTCTCCCACCACAGAAAAATCCTCAAACAAAAGATGTTTGGCAGATTTTTAAATTTGATGGAACAAACCAATCGAATAAAATAGGTGACTTAGACTAATAAAAATAGTCAAAAACTCTCTTAAACTAAAAATGTAAAGTTATAAAAAAAATAATTTCCGTTTTTCTTTTTACTAAAATACTCTTTTGAACAAAAAATCCTGGATAAATATGAAAAAATGGATCAATGAACTGACTTTTATTTGCGATCGAGAATCATTCAGGAATATTAGTTCAGCTGATTATGAACCGCTGAAACTATTGAAGTGGTTATATATACTCGTACGAGTTTATAACAAATGTTAACAAGAATTCAAAAAAATCTGTAACAAAGAGTATCATCTATTTCCCAAAAATTGACCTATGAAAGGGCATACGTTTTCCTGAAGGGAAACCTCAACATACTTCAGCAGAGCTCGATAGCTGACAACCGAAAACCCACGACTACATTGCCATCGTTCAAGTTCGGACTTCAACTATCCATTGATGAAGAAGCAAAACGCAACCAATAATACTAACAAAAGAAAAAGAAAAGTGTATTTTCTCATTACGCGAAACACACACGGTCATACTTACACAAAGATAAATATTTGTTCTGTTTACATAAAATGTTGTAGCATGAGTAGGCGGGAATATGAAGGTGCTACAACTATTGTGTGAGAGTCCAAACTTTTCAAGTGACAGCCAATTATCAGGAAGAAATCCTGAGTTTACCATTCAGTAAAAAGAGTTTTGGTCATGTTTTATAAAAACGATATTTGCAAGTTAATTAACAACTATTTTTTTTTAATTTCTAATGTACCAAATTTTAAAATATTTTAATATTAAAAAATTACATTGAAAAATGTTTTAATAACATAAAAATAACATCTTGTGCTAGTATAATCACCCTCAAATAAAAATCTGAAATATTTGTTAAATGCGGAACCACCAGTGTAAAATTATGTTTAAACTTGATCCGTTTGTTCATTCTTAATTAGCTTAATTTTACTAGTTTTACGCAGACTGTACACTATTTGATTTATATTATTAACTTAATGAACCATATTAGACATGGCTAATTATATCTTACCCCTGCTAATGGTAAAAGTGAAATGACAAAAAACGTAACCTTTAGAGATCCTTAACGTTAAACGAAGTGTTTTATTACGTAATTAATCTTTACTGCTTCTCTATTTAAACAAAATTGCTTTATAAACCAGAGTCAGCCAATTTTTCAGAATTATGTTACGTTTGGTTGATTTTTAGGCATAATTAGGATACAATTGTTTAGTAAAAAAACGGCATACTTTTCATTTTTGAAATATTCGACTTTGGTATTACAATTGTATAAACGCCCCTTTAGGAACCATTAATGTTTTTTAGTAGCTAAACAAACTGATAGAATATAACATAGTGCCTCCTCTTCCATACTGATGTATTTGATGATATGACATTTTTAGGGAAACTCCTAAAAGTAGCAAAAGTTCCTTTTATAATGAACTTTAAAAATTCTTCCCATCAGATTATTTTATTAAGTAAATGGTGTTTTTTCTTGATTTTTGCATTAATTCTAATCTAATTATTAATTTTAAAAGCTAGTTTAACGAACAACAGTAAACTAAGGAAATTTTGTAAATGAAAATTAGGTCTTTTAGGTCAGGAAATTTACGCTAATTGAAGTTAAATGTACTTTAATACGTTCTCTGTTAAATTAAAACGATATCCATAACAAAGTTAATTTGAATATATATTAGCTTGACAATTTTCAAAAAGTGAAGAGACTTTAAGTTGTTATGAAGAAGTTTGAACAATTAGACAGGATCTCCCGAAATTCTATGAACTGTTCAAATAATTTAAGAGAATATACTTGTCTATCTTTTCTCATCTGTTGGCTGATATAAATAAAAAAAAATTTATTTATACAATAATTTATTTCTAAAATAATACACTACAGATGTAAATCTCTAAATGGTACAAAATATATAAATGCAAAAAAGGTAAACATTAATATTGGACCACGATACAGGATACACATATAAAAAGTTATAGAATATCACACTTTTGTGCAAAATGATCTGAGTTTTCTCTTAAGACTATATAAGTTAATGTTAAAAATATCACAGTTGGAGAAATTTGCGGTCAATAAGCGTGTTCTGATCTTAGTTGGTCCTGTGTGAGGACACGAAGAAAAGAAGAGTGTAAGGAGTTCGTCGCGGAGGGACTAAGTGGCCAAGCCCATCCAACAGGCCAGAATCGCATTATTCATCAAGAAACAAGAGAAGAGCCTGTCCGCATTTATGCTCCATATTCTGTATACCACATAGCAGCATTCTTGTTCCATAACAGATATTTTGGTACGGAAAACGAAATTTAAGCAAATAAATATTTGACGAATTTATGTTGCACTTTCTAAATCCTGTCAACATGACAGGTGTTACCTAGCTGCCAGATTACTCAACAATATTCAAGTATACTCCTGACTATATAATTTTAAAGAGACACGATGAATATCATGTTATTAAAGTGCTCAGAGTGTATTATGATAGAGACGAACATTCTGAGTGTCCTGTTCACAGTGATGCCTATATGATGACAAAACGATAGGCCCCATCAAGTGTTATGCCCAAGTCACTCACTGCTGAAGGAGCTTCTAGGAGTGAATCACCAATTTGATAAATGTTTTGGGTGGGTACAGGATCTTATAAAAATAATGGTTGTACACTTTACAATATTAAGGAAAAGAAGATTCATGTGCACAAAGCGATCAAAATCAAACAGACAGAACCGAGCCATCTCTCTTGCAGTGAAGAACTTCAAGTCATTCGCGAATAACAAACAGTTACTATTTGTAAAACAAGATTTGACCATTATGAATAATGGAAACAATACTCGACTAATATGAGATTCTTATGGAACCTGGAATATAACAGAAAGCTTACGCAAAAGTAACCTGTGACATACATACTTTAGAAAGCCTTAGAAAGAGCGTTATAAAGAACGTCGACCTGCCGATCCGCTTCTACTAAAGAAAAAAGATAATTTTGATATGTTGGCATATTAGTTGCCATAGATCATCCGTGATAAAAATCCTATTGGTGTGGAGAGATGTAATTTTTATAGGTGAAAAATATCTCATCAGTGATGATAGTCTCGAACAATTTCAAAATTGTGAAAATCATAAAAATGCCCCTATAGTTCAATATGTCATCCTTTCTTGTGAACGGGTGCAAGATGAAAGTAATTCCAGACAGACGAAAAAGTTACCTTATCAAAGGATTTTTGAAAAATTGCGCTCAAATGAGCCGACAGTGTGTCACAATAACCCTTTAAAAGAGTTGGTGGTAAACCGTCGGGACCAGCCTTGGTAATCGAATCCAAACCCTTGATTCTGAAAGCAATTTCCTCCTCAGAAAAATCATAAGATGCCAGGGTTGATGAAAAAAGAGCTGACTGACGTGCATCAATATCTACATCGTCGAAACCAGAATAATATGCTTGAAAATGATCTGCAAATGCATTAGCTATATCAGAGGGAACACTGAACTCCAAAACATTTTTTCAAATTTTTAATGAAAGACCAAAAATTTTAGACTGACATGACAATGATACTAAGAGCTTTTGCCTTTTTTATTTATATCAAACACAATATTTGAGACAGAGTGCCACAGTGTGTCATTGTAAGTTATACAAACGGGCTCAAAACTGGTAGAAGATAAGTCGAAATTTCAATAGATCATTAATTTCTTTTTATATTGACTTTAAAAGTTATAAAGAAAACTGTAAATTTCGGCGTAAATTAGAATGTTTGCAATTAATTATCAAAAAAGCAAAGTTTCAAACCAAGTCAAATCTAATTAAATGATATTTTTGTTAAGCTGTTTAACTACGTTATTTTAGTTTGCTCTAATAACGTTTAGTAACGAAAACATTCAAAGTTAAACTTTGAAGCCTAAAATGCCATCATTTTGGGCAAGTTACTCAGGCTTTATAATAAGCTGTTATTTTAGTCAATAGGTAGAGTGCCGAGCTAAGAACTTCGATAATAATTTACGTTTAGGTAAAAAAATAGGTTTAACGATTGTACATATCTATACATATAAATGAAATTGAAACACTTCAGTCTGTCTGTTTCTACGGGCTAATTTTCGAAATGGATGAACTGATGTCGATGAAACATTTACAGACATGAAGAAGAATTATTATTGTTTATAATGATTGTATTCATTATAGACAATGGAGAGTCGTTCCTACCGATAAGATGAAGGAAACAATCATTAGATGGATGGATAATATTAACATGGCCACAAATTAATTTTAAACAGTTCATTAGTGTTGGAAGTCAGAAGTTAAATATCTGGGCTTAACTCTAGATAATAAACTTTTCTGGAACAAGCATGAAAAAGAACTAATCAACAAGGCAACAAAAGCCTTGACGGTGTGTAGAAACTGGGATATAAACCTAAAAATCCTGCAGTGAATGTAAGACCAATCATCACATATGGGGCAGTGATCTGGAGAAAAAGAACCAGTCTGGCCAATACAACAGCCAATCTCTCGAAAGTTCAAGGGGTGGCCTGCGTGTGTATAACTGGAGCAGTGAAAACCTATCCAACGACCACAATAGAAGTAATCTTATCCCTCCTATCGGTAGAAACACACATGAATATATCCCCTATCTTACATAAGGATGAAATATTAAACATTTTCCGTTCTCCCATTTAATCACAGAATACTTTATTATTCTGGCAAAACATATTTGGTTGCTTCCTGAAAAGTTTGTGATTTTGCAAATAGGAGGAAGTCGTGGGAAATAGTTTTTTTACGAGTTGCTAAAGAGTAGTTTCAGGAGAAAAAGTTACGTTCAGGTTTGACAGTGGCCGCCAGAATCCCTTAAAAACTGTGGGGAAAAGTAGTATTTGTACACAATGTTTCCACGTAATCAGTGGTTGGCAAATTTTTTCAATTATATTGTTCAAGATTTAATTGCTTCAATGGTGCGACGTTCGAGTCATGTAATAAATAATAATGAAAATTCTATTAATTATAAATATAATACTTCTAGTAACTATATATATATATATATATATATATATATATATATATATATATATATATATATATAAAACAGAAAATTCTCGACTATGCGGACATAAAAACCGCTGATAAATATTATTCTCATGTTAAAAAGTCCGGAGATTCAAGATCATGGAAAAAAACTCCGGGTCCGAAAAATGACGACGGTACTGTTTCGTCCTAGTATTGGATTCATCAGACTAATGCATTCGGTAAAAACCATCATCTCGCATCTATGTCCTATAAATAGATTTCACGGTTGAAAAATTGTAAATAAAACTCAGTTGCCAATCTCATTTCTACTGACTACCTAAGAATATCACTATATCTTCGCTACACAAAATACTTTTTAAATTTACAAATTTTCAGCAACTATAAATTAATAAAATAAACTCTGACACAAACTAGTTATTATCTTGACAGTTAAAATGTTGTTATTGTAATGAAGGACGTTTAACGTGTTATTAAATCAGCAGCTTCATTACATTTAGAGCTAAATGATAATGTTTTACAGACAATGATTAAATTGACTGACAAAAAGCAGAAGTCAGTTTTTACTTCGGTGTTCGCAAAACTTAATATTTTCGATCTAATGAAATGTTAGTTCCTTAAAAACTCTCTAATATATTTAACTTTTTCAGGTATTTACTCAATTTCAAAAAGTTCCAGAACAATAAAGCAAACCAGGCGGAACAAAAATCCATTTATATTCATCTTTCCTGTATTTCCGTTGACTCTTATGAAGCACGTATATGATATAAATATATTATACTTCCTGAGCTTTTTTGGGGGGTACGTCGCTAATAAATAAATATTAATCAAAATATATTTAGTGTCGTCCTTATTCGTGGTTATTTATTGGCACAACAGATAGCTACAGAGTTAAAACTTTAGATAATATTAAAATCTTACAGTGAGTTTGAAAAACTGTTTTAACACAATAACCAAATCAAATAAATCAATATTTTGAGTTAGGAACAAAATTTTCTGGAAGATCAATAACATTGTTCTGCATTTTGAAATTTTTTGTCGCTCTGTTATATTTTTTGGGTTTTTTGTGTCCACTGTAATGTGCTGCATTCAAATATGAGTTGAGTTTTTGCCGATGACCCATAACTATTTAGAAAATGGGAAAAGAATATCAAATATGAGAAACCCGAACCATAGGCAATCTAGTGAGTTTCCAAGGATTAAAAAAAAAAGGTTTTTTACAAAATATATTTTATTTTGTGTTGAAAAAGTAAAATTCAAGCAAGTAAATTATATTGTTGTCTTTTTTCACTTGTATTCGCCGGGATCGGTTTCATGTTTGAGCGTCCAACACTAGTCCACTAACATATTTCAGGTCCATTTTCCACTGCTTCTCTATTTGAACAATTTTCTGGTGAAATTTTTTGCCATGTTCAACTGAAACTGTGCATAAATTGTTAAAAAAGAATTCCAAATGGGAGTAAAGAAATTGACATGTTGCAACCCAACGTCTTGTAAGACTGACTAAGGTTTTGAACTAGATCTTTGTAGTTCTCCGATTTCTTGTTACCTAAAAAGTTGCTGCGTACATTTTTGAAGGTAATCCAAGCCTTATTTTCTTTTTTCGAAAGTGTCGTTTCAAAATTTTCGTTCTGCGTATTTGCGGCCCTTCCTTCTTTAAGCTTTGCCCCATTTAAATATCTTAAATAAAGAAAAGCATTTTCTTCTCTATTTAAGACTTTAACAAACTTTTTTGTGAGCTCTAGTTTGATGTGCAGGGGAGGTAAATAAACTTTCTGCTGCTCTACTAACCGTATATTAAGGATATTTTTTAGACCGGACACACTGTTTTCATGTAACGGCCATTCTTTAAAGACATAATGTTAGTTTCTGGCCCTGCTGTCCATTCGCATAAAAAACAACAATATTTGGTGTAGCCACTCTGCAGTTTTGTAAGTAGTGCAACAACTTTTTGATTGGCACAGGTATTCGATTTATGATCTTCGTATTTTATGCTTTGAGGTAAAATACGCATGTTCTCGTACGTTTCTTTCATAGCTACGGTATGACCCCACAGGAACAGATGGTTGATCATTTTCACTAAACAATAAAACTGCCTTTAAACTTGTCTTTGAAGGGCAAATACGAGGTGCAATTAAGTTCCAGCAATTTAGTTATAACTAGGAAACTGGCAACACTGCGTCGATCGTCAAATCTGTCTAGGGAGGTTTAGTCGAATGTTGAAGTCGAGAGCACGTTTGATTTGTGTTTTATGCTCGTTTTTCGAAAGAAACTTTGTTAGTGGCGTCATGAAAATGAGTGACTCACATTACAAGCAACGTGTTATGATTCAATTTTTAGTGAAAACTGTCAAAAAATCCTCGGAAATTCTCTAAAAATTGCAGGTGGTGTATGGAGACGAGTGCATGTCTAAGACGCGCGTGTTTGAATCGGCGAAGAGGTTCAAGGAGGGGCGTGAATCAGTAGAAGATGATCCACGGGAAGGAGCTCCCGTCATCTATCGTACCGACGCGAATGTCGACCGTTTCCATGTGCTGATTACGCCTGATCAGCGCCTAAGCATTCGTGCGTTGTCTGATGAGTTAAACATGAATAAAGAAACTGTACGCAAGATGTTACACCAGAATTTGAACATACGAAAGATCTGCGCAAAGATAGCGCCAAAAGGTCTCATTCATGAATAGAAACAAATGCAAAAATCACAGGAGTTCAAAGAAACTGTAACCGGGGTGCTGAACGGGTTAACTTCGAAGGATTACCATGGGTACTTCCAATCGTGGGAGCAACGTTGGAATATTGTGTTGAGTCAGAAGGTGAGTATTGTGAAGATCGATAATGCCTGGAACTTAATTTGCTGATATAGATATAGATATAAACTGGGACTGTGTACTACTACTACATTCGTAACCGTCTTTCTCTTGAAAATTTGGACCGGCTTTTAGTTCAAAATCATCTAGTTCATTCGATTCCGAGTTAAGCAAAAGTTGCAAATCATCAACATGTTTCTGAGATTCCCGCCAAATCATTGGTACTCCAAACTTCATAAACTTTTGAGTAACCATTAGCCATCCTGCTAAGGTCCTTGAGCAAGCATGGTTGTCTTGGGAGCCCAAGTTTAATCTTCATCGCCAACTTAGCACCAAAATATAACTTGTACGCTTCTCTTACAACTGGGCTCAAAGTCTTTCGTTGAGCTTTCGGTGTCACGTGATCACCTATATAACAGAAACTGTTCGGTTTGTTCACACAGGATGGCCATGACATACACACGGCTAAGATAATATCACTACTACAAAACTATCACTATTCGCTAGTTCCTTCCACTTCACTCTTATATCCAGTACTGATCCTCCGACGACCCCCGGCTGCTTAAATACTCCTTTCATACATCTGGTGTTTTCTAGAAACATGGGGTAGTGAGAGTACCAGAAACGACGACATGATTCCTGTATACAGGGGCCTTTCCATAAGTAAGTAAGTAAGTTATTTTAAGCCCTAGGGAGTTGAGACTTCGTAGAGGAGAGAGAGTCATCGCCAGATGCCCCTAATGCGTCATTGCTAGATTGTGCACAATTTCCCTAAACTTAAAGAGAATGTAGGTTTGGCAATGTCGCGCCCGTATGCTATAACAACTTATATATTGCATAGATACATACTTATACCTGCTTCGCAATCAATCAAAACATGTTGATGTTCTTTAGATGATACGATAATCTGCAGGTCAATATAAATATTGTGTGTCGAAATTCTCTAAAAAATACATTAGTTTAGCAGGGAGGATTTTCCTGCAGAACAGTCTAATAAAAACATGAAATATATGTTGCGTACTTTATAACACACTTTAAAATAATATTGATTAAAAATTTAAAAAATCTTTATATTTTTTGAAGTACTTAAACTGCGTTGTATTTGATATACACCATTTTCTTAGGAAAGCTTAATATATCCATTGACACTGACACCATCAAGACGAGCATTTTAAAGCCTTACTCGTAAAAATTGGCATATCCATAACGAAGTTATCGAGAACCCAACATCTGCACAAAAGCACATTCAATCTAAAATTATTACCATATTCGCATAAAAAAACACATAAGACAAATATTTTCAAATCAGAACTACAGGAAATCTGGGAAATTTCTGTTTATTGTAAAAATTGATGTGTTTAATGTTTATTTATTTTAGTAGCCTCATAAAACATAATTTTTATTTAATAATAAAAAAATAATTCCCTGTCACATCCTATATCAGGGTTGGATTGATTTTCATTTTGTTTTTTTTTTAAATCAAAAAGTATTGATTTTATTAAAAAAATCATGATTTTTTTGATTTTTTTGAGATTGCTATATAAAAACTCATAGGGAGCAAGTCAAGACGCCTTAATCAAATTAATAAAATGCGTTTTATTATTATTTTAATTTTTTATTTTTAAAAACGTATTAATGCGTCAAACTAATAATGTTATTTTTTTAAGTTAAAAGTAAATTTTATTCCTAAGTCTAATAATATTAGAAGCAAGAAATAAATCCAAAAGAAAGGAATTCTTGGTCAGAAGTATTTTCATTTTTATACGATTTCTAAACTTAAAGGTAATTTATTTTATGACTCTTTTACCCGAAGTTGTTGTTAAAGTATATACTTCATTTGCCGTAGTCTTTAGAGAAAAGAGCAAAGGTTTACCCTAATCTCTTAAAGGGTTATCCCTATCGTGGAATTCATCAGCCTAATAGTAGCCATACAATTTGTGGTTTACCGGCTTCAATAATAGTGGCTATAAGGGCTTTGGTAAATTGTTAAGCCGTTACGGCTTGCAAGTCAGTATTAGCTTGTTTTCTCTCTTGTATACTGTAGCGATTTATCACAAACAAAATATTTGATCTTTGTGAACCTGACCAAAATTATTTCATATTTTATTGATTTTTCACTTTACCATGTGTATATCTGAAATACGAATATATTAGAAAACATTTGTAGAAGTTCACTGTACATTAAATCTGGATATAATCATCAAAATCAGGATTGGGTTGCGATTAAAATCATGGTTTAAGTCACTCAATTTTTTCAATAAAAATCATGATTTAATAAAAAAAAAATTATTAATGTAAATATAAATAATAAACTTACGTTCATATTTCCATAGGTTAGCGGACTTTTTCACACCACATCGAGCAATATGTGAGTCAGACGATTTAAGGCCGCTACAGCTGAGGGAACAGGAACAGACCAAGAGAAGTTACAAGCCTGGCTACGGAAGCCACTTTATGGAGGGCATCCAAATGAGGTCAATAAGGACCATGTCGACAGTGTCGAACTACTGATTGATTTCAGAACAGATGTCTCCAGAAACGGAGGGCTTTTTTTAGCTATCCAAGACCAGGTTATTCCCACGAAAAACTGTAGGAACAGTAAACGCCCAATGTAGATACGGCTGTCAAATATCAGAGACAATCCAGCACATAACTGGAGGATGCCAAGCATTTGCTGCAACGGAGTATAAGGAAAGACATGATTCAGCCGCTAAGATACTCGACCCAGAGTTAGCAAATATGTTGAATCTATTGCAGGTAGGAAGAGTGTCTTATTACAAATACAATCCGGGGTCTATTTTTGAGAACGAGTTCAGATTACATTGGGACCCAACGGTTCTAACGGATCAGACAGTTGCTCATAATGAACTAGACATTATATTAACAGATAAAATTTCTAGGCGAACTACACTAATCGACATTGCTACACCTAACAAGAACGACAACTTAAGGCCAAAATACAATGAGAAGATCGCCAAATACAGAGATCTGGAGCTGCAAATTGGAAAACAATGGATAATGAACATTGTCCAAATGATTCCAATAATTTTAACAACAACTAAAGTGATACCAAAGAACCTCCTGCAGAACATCAAGGGACTGGGTCTTAGTGAGCATCTGTATAAGCTGATTCAGAAATACAGCAGACCACATCACCTAGGACCCAATAATATGGAGAACATTCCCACAGAGCTTCATAGTTTTGGTATCTTTGTATACCTGGTATGAGTCAATATTCCCTGGAGGGAGTGCAAAGCCATTTTGCTTGAAATCATAAATATATAATGTGTCAACCAATTTGCGAAAAAGAATTCAAAACGACTTAATAGCTACATGGAACTCCTCCGAACATAAGATAAGCTAAAAATATAAATATAAAAGACAACTTGAAATCATGAACTTAAAATTTATGATCTTATGCACTGTAAAATTTAAATAAAAATTCCAACTTTTCACTTCTTTCAAACCCCAATTTATTTCTTTAACTGGAGCAACTGCACACAGGAACTGCTTTACTACTGGTAACTCGTTTGCGATTTTACCCTTATTGTTTTGTAAGGTCCATCACAGAAACCCATTGGTGTTTTTAGTTACTTCCTCTGAAAACATTTTTTTCTTAAAGGGAATGGAGCGTGCGTTCAATTTCATTGCTAATAGTAAGAATCCCGTAGGTTCAAATAATGTACCAATAGTTTCTCAAGCCAAATACATTTCTTTTGGAGAGTCCAATTGTCACATTTGATGGACCCAGTGGTAATATAGGAATGCATCCTTTATGTGCTCACTGACTGAATGCATGTGATAAAAATAATTGTTATAGTCTCCAAAATTCAACGTTGTGTAAAACACATGGAATTCATACCTAATATTTATTAAGAGATATTGCTGTTGGTACTTGGGTAATTAAACATTAGGGACTTTCCCCTAAATTTTACTTAACTCGATTATCTTATTTGGAATATTAATATGGAAAAAAATTAACACATGCACTGTATTTTAAAGTTGAAATTTTGAAACTTCGAATAAAAAGTTTATTTTACATAATTTCTACTCGTGCGTACCCTGTATAAATAATAAAATAAATTTAGAGCAACAGATACAACGTAAAAGTCAAATCTATTAGGTACATCGTATGTGATTATTTATACGCATCTCTACTAAAGTATTTTCCATTTTACCGAAATGGGACTTGTGTATGAAAAATGACATAGAATTCATGAAATAATATTATAATGCAATATGTGGAAGTAGACAAGGTAAGATAAAGGGGAGATATTATTAAAGTAAATGTTTTCACATTTGCACACGAGGAATGCAATAATGTTTTCAAAATGTAAAATATAAAACTTGTAATATCAAAACTTTCAGAAGAAAAGATTGCGGGTTTATAAATTTGACATTACGTCTTTACGTCTTAAAAACAAATTTGATTTTAGACAAATTTTGAATAAAACATTTTTTTTTATTAAAATTAATGAAAAATATTTTAAGGTAAATATACTAAGGATATATATATATATATATATATATATATATATATATATATATATATATATATATATATATATATATATATATATATATATATTTATATCTCTTTCCTAGACATGCAAGAAAAGAAGAATCACTTGCTCTTCGATCTCAGTCCCTTACAGATCAAGAACATTTTCACAAAGAACTTAACATACTGCAAGATGCCTTAATAAAAAATGGTAGAACATATAGACAGACATCGCGAGAGCGAAGAGAAGAACCCCAAAGCTTTTGTTCCTTATGTCAGAGGCAACACAGACCAAATTGTAAAAACTCTCACGATACACAACATAGAAACCAACCGTAAGATAAGCACCAGAAGACACGAACATATAAATGCGGTCAATCAAAAAACAATTTCTTCTGCACTGGCCCAACACTTGTCAAACACAGGACATACGATATTCTCAGGAACAAAAATGCTATGGAGATGTGAAAACTGGTCTACAAGATTTATAAGGGACGCCTTCGAAATTGCAAAGAGACCCAACAACTTAAATAGCGGAGATAACAGTGAGCGGTTATCTAATACTTGGAGAAACCTGCTAACGAAACATCAGCCAGTAGTATGTAGTAAAGAAACTGCTCATAACTCGGCGACACGATCTCAAACACTGGCAACAGGGCCGATGACACGCAACAAAACTCGCAACAGCCAGAACCATCGATCCAACAGACACGCTCCTCGTACACGCTAAACCGACCGCACCCGAGGCGCAAGCATCACTTCGCCCACAGACGCCGTACAGTGAGCTTTGAAAATGGTGAATGAGATTTCATCGAAACGTCAGCTGCCCTACAGTTCTGAGAAGGATTCAGCGCACACACACACATACATATATATAGAAAAAGCCAACTGAACCGAGAGGTTTAAGGCACTTCTGTGGGGCTGCAGTTAAGACATTTTTGACTGCAGCCCCACCTACCTCCTTTATATATATATATATATATATATATATATATATATATATATATATATATATATATATATATATATATGTACATTAGTAAAATTATCGAATTTTTAAAGCTTATTTTTATCTGCATTATATGTTAGAAAATTATTTCGAATGAAAAGAAATTTTTTATGTTTCACAAATAAAAAAAATAAAATGAAGCAAGAAGGAAAAGGTTTTGAAAAAAGGTGGTTTGTCAGCAATTTTTTTACATTCCATAGTGGACAGCTTTTGATGCCTGGGCCAATATTTCATTCTCGACAGTTTCTTTACTATATCTCTATAAATATTCAATTTCCTTAGAAAAAGATCTATTTTCAACATTATTCACATACCGCTCTCATTTTATTTCTATCAGTATCTCCGACAAGTTATCAAATAAATCGTTATTTAAATAAACACTGAAACAGAATGTCCCAGTTTGTAAATCACCTGAAAATAAATTTTATTTTTTGCCTGTCATCAAAATCAACTTTCTCATGTGGATACATGAACATAACGTGAGTCTACAGCTGATACACCTACAGGGTAATTTCTGTCTAAGTTAAAATGGTATTTTTAGTTAGTATAATTTTTAATCGAGTATAAAAAGGAGACAAAAAGTAAAGGGAGGAAAATGCACCATAACGTAAAGTGGACATTTTTTAAATATATACTTTTTTAAATTGTGAAAAGAAATTTTAACAAATTTTTTTACATTTATCTGAATAATTTTTTTTACTTAAAGTTTGATATCTATTGTGTCTGAACATTCAATGTTATTTTACAATTTATCTTTACCAACAATAACAACAAAATTATTTCATGTCTTTTGTTTTTAGCCAAATAATATATTATGCTTAACATTGACAATAATAAAAAATGGAATTTGGAAAACAAACGTATTTAAGCTTTTAATCCGAATATACAGCTAAATCGATACCTCGAAAACCTCAATTTATTTCGCGGTGACACTGTTTGTATCAATAATTCATATCTCTTTAACAGGTTGAAAACGGCAAAAGAAAAATAAATTGGTTTATAGGAGTTTTATTAAATAATTAGTTGGTTTATGATTTTTCTACCTCTTTTGAATATAAATTGATGTTGGTGACACTGTTTATTTATCAAATATTTTTAAAGACTGAAATGAGCAAACCGTAACTACCTATAGCTTTAATTAAAAGTTTAGAAACTTAGGAAGGTCCCGGAGTCAAAGATTTCAAATTTGCCATAGTAGTTTAGTTCACAAGTGCCATTTTACCGAGAACCTGTCCTCCAAGTCCGAAAATTATGGTTAAGATGTCATTCGATTCGTAATGGCATCTAGAAAGTTTATGGTAATTTTGGAGAGGGGCTGGTGAAAGTTGTAAAAGCTATAAACAATTAAGGAAAAAAAGTGTTTTGGTTTTTTGCAAATATCTCAAAAACTATTTGAGATATATAAAATTTGAAAAAAGATCCTTAAATTGGGGTGAAAATTAGGCTTAAAACGGGTAGTAACGCTCCCACGCGCGTTTACCGAATCAGACACTTTAACAATAAAAATCATTTTAGCCGATTAAATATGAATACTAAGGAAAAAAAATTGAGTATTATCTAGACACATGAATAAACAATAATCGGTTGTAAAAAAATTTTTACCCCAATTTTTCAATTAACTGTGATTTTGTTAACTAGTTAATTTTTGCTAGTTAAAAGTTAACATAAAAACTCAGATAATTTGTAAACTAAAATCCATTGGAAAAAATTTTTTTCACTTCTTGGAGCTATTTTTTGAAGGCTTTAGAAAAGATCTCCGTTGGAAAAATTAAAAGCGTTGATTTTTCACTCTTTTATTAACAATTGAAGGCATCAAAAAATTACAAATGTAAATAAAACATCTAATTTTTTTTTAATGTTTTCAACAATGCATTTATTTATAACAATTTTGTAAACAATAGCAGTTAAAAATTAAAAAAATATATTATTATATAGGTTTTAGCCATAAAAAAAATGAAATAAAGAAAAGAAAAACATTTTTAGATTGTTTTATTTACATTTGAAAACAAGTGAAAAATCTAAATTTTTTATTTTTTCCAACCGAAATCTTTTCTAAAGCCTTCCAAGAAGTGAAAAAAATCCCAGGTTTTTAGTTTACAAATTATCTGGGTTGTTATGTTACCTTTCAATTTGCAAAAATTAACTATTTAAGAAAAGCTCAGTTAATTGAAAAATTTGGGTAAACATTTTTTTCCAACGGATTATTGTTTATTTATGTATAATACCCAATTTTTTGTCCTTAATATTCATATTTAATAGGTTAAAATAATTTTTATTGTTAAAGTGTCTGATTCGGTCAACGCGAGCGGGAGAGTCACTATCGGTTTTAAGCCTAATTTTCACCCCAAAATTAAAATTATTAATATTGTCGGTACAGTCCCGGGAGGTGAGACTTTCCTGCTCTTTAAGGATCTTTTTTCAAATTTCAGATATCTTAAATAGTTTTTGAGATATTTGCAAAAAATCAAAACACTTTTTTTTACTAATTTGTTTATAAGTTTTATAATTTTTCGCCGGTCTTTCTCCAAAATTTTCACAAACTTTCTGGATGCCATTACGCATCAAATGACACCTCAACCATAATTTCTGGACTTGAAGGGCAGGTTTTCGGTAAAATGGCACTAAGTGTATTTAAATTTAATATGATGGAACCAATATGGCGGATTAAAAGTCAATAACTGATTTTGATTTTCTTCTAAAATTTAGAAAGGAGGTACTAGGGAATAGTTATAATACTTATAGAAAAGCTCGCTATTGAACAAATAATCAAACATGTGACCCCTTATGTTCAAAATTATTGGGAATCATTGAGCAGAGCGAAGAGGCTTTATTGTAAGAAATGCTCCAAATGAGACGACTATATGAAACCTAACTACGTATTTTCAATAACAGGTTTCTATAACTGACTTGGAGATATAAGAACATCCACTCGACATCGTTCTAATGAATTGATGTTGAACTGAACTAACATCCAACATATTTTGTGACATCTTTGCTTATTCTTTCACAAAATTTAGCTTGTTTTTATTACCCTCATGATTACCAACAACGACGATTGTATTCCGTAAAATGTACCGTTGGGCGCCAAATTTTGCTACGCAGAGAAAGAAAGAATTAAAATGAAATGGATGCTTCGATACAGGCGGTTGTTTTTTTGGTGATATTCGCGCCTTATTTTAGGGCAGTGCCTAGGCTAGTATGCCGGAGTTTAGGGGGGGAGGTTATACAGATATATTCAAAGCGCTACCTGTTTTTTTGACCCGTCGGTAAGAAGAATGTGTACAAAATTGAGTTTATTAACTTAATCTATAAAAATATGTGACTATTTCCTACATTAAAAAAAGAAACAATGACCAATAACACTATTGCAAGTATGACGTTATCCGGGCCAAATGGAAAGTCGATTAGCTTTAGGTCCAGCTTTAGACTATCAGCTGATCTTGAAGAGCGGCGTTGAATAATCTTATTTTTTTTTCGTTCAAATGTTAATATTTATTTTGAAAGAATAAACTATCTAGTAGGCCAATTAAGACTAAAATTCCGTTTATTTAAACCTAATTAAAAGTGTTGGACTATTAATATGTGAAATGATGTTTTAAATTACCTAGTGTATACGTATACCTTCAGTTTGCAAGGTATTTTAAATGAAATTAAATATATAGTATCCTGTAATTGCTCGCAAAAAGTCTTATGGGTTCCCAATCACAGGGGAAAAATGAGGGTATACTTTAAAATCGGTTATATCACAGTTTATTATGTAGTTCTAATATCTGAAAGATAGTTTTGTCATTGAGTCCAAACACTTTCGGCAAGCTTAATAGCGGATAGCCACTATGAGAGCAATGGTGTGTTATATGTTGGAACTGGCATGCCACTCCAATCTTGGACACGAAGGCAAAGTCCCAGTATAATAAAAACTGTTCGTGACATGTACCTGTTGGTGTTAAAAGAAAAAAAAAACAAAATATTTAATACACCCTGGATGAAAGTAATAAAAGTGGAATGTTTGATACATTTCTAGGTACACTTGAATTTTTTTACAATAACAGTTTTTGATGTGACAGGTGAATAAACTTTTATGGTTTAATTTAATATTTATTAAATAGACTGTTTCATGAAAATAAGGGATTAATTTATGGTGAGAATTAGCTTTATTGTAGGTATTATTAGTACAAATATTTATAGTTTTTATTGTAAAATAACAAAACTGTAACAGCTCTATTTCTTTAAGACTGAACTTCTTTGACCATACAGAGTGTACGAACTTGTTTGGTGAAGGGATAACACTCTCGATTTTAATTATTAGTTATTTGGCATAATGAATATAGTTTTAAGTTTTTTATAGTCGATTCTTTTAGTATTAGGTTAATATTTATTCTTTAAGAAAAGCCCCAAAAATCAGGCAACAATATTTTTTGAAGTTATATATATATATATATATATATATATATATATATATATATATATATATATATATATATATATATATATATATATATAACTCGTAATATACCCACAAATACATAAATTTATTTGATATAGGTAGTAAAAATATGCCTCGTGATTTTGATCATCGTACGACCCTGCAAATT
Organism: Diaprepes abbreviatus; assembly: GCA_034092305.1. Classification (NCBI taxonomy): domain Eukaryota; kingdom Metazoa; phylum Arthropoda; class Insecta; order Coleoptera; family Curculionidae; genus Diaprepes; species Diaprepes abbreviatus. The sequence continues at coordinate 4,367,345 of JASJET010000044.1, read as the reverse complement.
ATTTTGCCAAGCTCATGCAAGTTGTTTATTTAAAAATTTATTACCCTTATAATTCTTTCTAAAGAAATCGCCAAGACATGTCAAAAATATTGTTTAGGGAAACCTATTTTTCCATAAAACTTAAATAACACGTTGCATCGCTCACCCTCCTAAACTGTGCTCTCAGAAATATTAAATGGGTATAGAGGATCTAGTGATACTTCATATAAAATATCTTTTTATCGCCGACATTTTGTTACTGCTTTTTACAGCCTTAAAAATATCATTAACTATGTTAATTTTACAAATATCCTCAAATTGATTTTAATTTCTTTTTATTGTGTTGTTATTAAAAGGAGTAATAAATCTTCCAAAGAAGATACAATTCAATGTTTTATTTTAAAAATATCAATAAACGATATTTTCTCTCACAAATAATACATTTGTTAGTATTTATCATATAACTATTAGAGCACCGCGTTGATAATTGCATTGATATTGATTTTTGACTAAGCTTAACTTTTTTACATTCCTCAATATTATCTAAAATTAGATCATTATTTTCTCTTTTTAGATTTTCATAGCACTATTGGTCATGTGGTACTCGAACAAATCTAAAAATTACATCAATCGCATTCAATAATCACATCTTATATTAAATTGATATTTATTTAAAGTTGTTTGAAAGTAAATAAAATGCTTAAGTCTAGAATTATATACATAAAATTCATTATAAAGTTATTTTACCTTCTTTGGCTATTACATCCAAGCGACAGAACACAATGTTCCGATGCAAATCGGCAGCGTCGCTTATTCGATACCTACTTTGGTCAGTATTCGTTAAATTTATGTATTTTTTATTTTGTTGACAAATAATGCACAAATCAATGTTAAAAACATAATCTTTTGTGGATTTACTCATATTGCAAAGCAGTTCTCTCAGAAGTGTTAAATTGGTATACAGAGTCTTCATATAAAATATATTTTTATTGCAGATATTTAGTCACCACTTAATAAAAATTGCAGTCTTAAAAATGTTAATAACTATTTAAATTTCACAAATATTTTCAGATTGATTAGAATTTCTTTTTAATATGTTGTTATTTAAAGGGGTGATAAATCTCCAAAAGAAGATACGAGAGATTGTTTCACTTTAAAAATATTGATAAAAATAATATATTAAATTAAGGTAATGGCTTTAACAAGTCCCTTCATCCCAAAACCAAGGGCTTTATATTTAGGAAATTTGTTTAGACTTAATTGAAGTTATTTTCTAAAAATATTTACATTACCGATTTAATTTAAATATCTCGTCAAAGCTAACTCTCAACGTTTACAATAAACAACAACAAATTTTATCTTACTGCTGGCTCCTTCGAGAGTTTTGATAAAAATTGAAGATTAATATATATAAGAAGCGTAAAAGAAATGTAAGCACGTTAAATAAATCTTTACTTAAACCAAAGATTATTATAGCTAACGCTATAGCTATAATAATCTTTGCTTAAACTAATCTTCTAATGTGTACCTTATTATATTTATTTCAAGAACTAGATCACTGATGTGTGGCAATACAGTGTGTCTACACATGAGGTAACGTAATCTAGTTAACTTCAATATTTTCGATTATTCTTGATAAAAAGCTTTGCTTGTCTTCGGCTTTAAAAAACAGTGATCAAAGTCATGATAACGTATACAGAGTGTTCAAAATATTCAAAAATGTAGAATTAATTTTAAATAAGATACTGTTATGTGTATTTTTGTACAAATTTTATTTAACTAAATACTCGATTTGATAAAAAAATTAAAAGTTAATTTTCACCAAAAAGGAAAATTTTTGAGGTAAAACATTTTTACAAGCATTCCTATTTTTTACCGAGTAGGCAAATTAACTTGACACTGTCTAATTTTCTGTCAATCTCAACGTAACAGATATAATTCGTGTTTTGTCAAAAAATAGTTACTAAATAATAAATTGACCATGCTAAGCTTAGAACAACGGATTTATCGAGGAAAATGTTATGGAATTGGAAATGTATCTTGTCGATATGGGATTGAAGTATTCAATGAAAAATACTCAAATGTTTACGTAACTCGAAAAGCCATGAGTAAATGAATTTAAAAATTTGGTGCTACTGGGGATGTAAAAAATTTGCAGTACAATCATGATGACGCTGCTACTTTGGTAGTTTTTGACTCAGTACAAGAAAATCCGAAATTATCCTTAAGGACAACAGCAGACACCTTCGGTACAGTGAGCAAGACTCTTATTCATAACATTTTAGTAAACAATTAATTTCGGGCATCCAAACCAAAATTTGTTAACAAGCTGCAAGATGGAGATGATGCTCGTCGTTTGGACTTTTGTTTGATAATGGGTAAAAAAATTTAGTTAATAGATTCTTCTATAGGAAAATTTTATTTTCAAACGATACATCTTTTAGGAATAATGGGGTAGTTTCTGTTTGATGTGGTGTAATCAAGGAATAAATCAATCTTATTTTTTAGTAAATAGTTTAAATCAAAATTCATATATAGAAATTTTAACCGATTTTAATATGAGTGAACTGGAGGATGAACACTTATAGTCCAGAAGAAGCCTTATTTTTCAACAAAACGCATATTCTGCTCCCTCTACATTACAAGTAATAAATTAGTTACACATTCACTTCCGTTTTGGACCAATGGCCTGTTCTGCTCGGTCGCCTGATCTAACTCCGTTAGATTATTTTCTACGGGGTTACTGAAAGGAAAAGGTTTGATGACAATATTAATCTAATAAAAGTTAAAATTGTGGAAGCTGTCGCAATGCAGATATGATTGCATCTGTGTACGAAAAAATTAGAAAAAGATTAGAAAAATATGTAATAATTTGAGGTCAATGTGTGGAAAAGTTATATCTTTTTCAAACTTATTATTGCTTAAAAAATAAATTAAAGGTAAATTAATTTGTGTATTTTTGTATTAAGCTACATTTCTATTTCAAAACAACTTAATTTAATGCAACTTGTAAAAACAAATACAAATAAGAGTATTTTAAGATTAGTACTACATTTTTAAATATTCTGAACACCCTGTATACATTATTATGACTGATCAATGTTTTTGAAATCCGAAAGCAAGCAAAACTTTTTATATACTTACACTGATAAAAATAAAACACTTAATTCAACAGTCTTCAAATTGTTGGTTTTTAATTGTTTAGGTTAAACCAAAGTGTTCAAAGAATCATTTTTTTTTCGCTTTTGTGGTAACATTTTAGTTATGTTAAATTTAATTTGATCATTTAACGTCTAAAAGATTGTTTCAAAACTTACATTGATGTGAATGAATTATTTGAAATGATCTTTATGATTATGATATTTTCTACATTTAATTCTAGTAATATAATTTAACATTTTTTGTTATTTTATTGAAAACCTAAAAACGATTCCTTGTATTCAACAGAAAATAACTATAGAAATGAAAGGCATTTTGGTTAATTGAACCATTTTCTTTTTTCAGTGTAATTTTCAATAACAATATTTTAAATAACATATATATTTTCTTAAACAAGCCTTCGCAGAGAAAGTAAACTTCTTAAATACGAAATATTAATTTTAAGTGAGCAGATTTTTTTGTGAACCCTGAAGTACCCAAATCTGAAACTTTATTTTTTGCATCCCTGTCTGTTTAAAAGTTCTCAGAAAATAACTGTATTATCAAATTTACCTTAACTGGTCGTACACTCTCCATAAAATAATTCATTCTTTAATATAAATTTATCGGTCGTTTATTTACTGATATACAAACGATACGCCCATTTCCGGGTTTATCCTTAAATACAAAGCATATAATTTGTTTTCCTGTGGCCATAGGACTAATCGTAAAAAATGGCACTTGAAAAACGACCAAATTTAAGCTCTTAATCCGAAAATACAGTTAAATCGATACCTTGAAGACCTCAATTTGTTTCACTGTGACACCGTGATCAGACGCGGGGCAAAAATAGAGCGAAAAAGTTCCACTTTTATCCCATAAATATTAAACTTGGCAGGATTGGACATTTTTTTTACTCTGAAGGGAATAACATAAATCACGAAGTAAAAAGTATTTTAACTTAACCATTAATTTTTGCATCTAATCTCTATTAAAAATTTGCATATACAAATGTAATAAAAGGAAAAAACATTTTTAATTAAACTTGTGAGCGGGGAAAAATATATGGCTTTTTACAAGGTCGTTGAAGGTACAATTACTTAAAAAGCCGATCGTAAAACCCATTAATTGTATGGAGCCTTACCTAAGAAGCACGCTTTGGTTTTATTTTACTTTTCCAAATTAAATCTAAAATAAGAAATGGTAAAAAAAACGACTTCAAATAACTAAACATAAAAAAGAAACAAACTTCTTCATTGTGAATTTAAAACTATAATAACACTAGTCAAAAAATACAAAAAAAATTGCAACTGATGTTATAATGGCTGTTCATAAGAGTTTAAAGCATCCTGATTTGATGAATTTTCCACCACGTATAGATCTTTATTTAATACAAACATTTTTATATAATATTTATACATAAGTTCAGAACAATAACAAAAAAGATATTTTAAGGATAACAGGATTTATTCACAAAAATACACATGAAACTACTTTTATAGTAAGTCTTTTGTACATAAGTCTTTTGCAAATATTGACTTTTGTTTATATTCCTGATAGCTTTCTCTCATAACAAACCATCAATAATCCCCCATCATTGCTGCATCCCATCTGCCTTGGTAGTATGACTCCATTTTTAATATGTCTTGGTAGAACCATTCTACTCGTCACTAACCGCACTCAAATTTTCTGTGGAAAAATTTAAATGGGAGTGCAACAGGTGTATTTTAATAGACATGTGACAGCCCATTTTGCAGTAACTTTCGAGTAATTCTTCTACAAGTTCTTTGTAGTTTTCTGCTTTTTTGTTTCCCAAAAACTCCGAGAAAATTGTTTTATAAGAACGCAGCTAATTCAATAACACTTAATTTTTGATCAAACTGTTGATCCCTTAGTATTTTTCCAATTTGTGATCTAACAAATATTCCTTCCTTAACTCTAGCGTCACTTAGTTTAGAAAAAAATTGTGTAAGGTATTTAAACGCATCTCCTTCTTTATCTAATGCTTTAACGAAATTTTTAATCAATCCCAGTTTAATGTGCAATGAAAATAATAATATGTTTTTGGGATCAACAAGAGGTATATTCTTTACGTTAGCTTGATCTGGAATATATTGATCTCTTGAAAGCCATTCTTTTACTTGGTAATGGCTCTGTGTTGCTCTACTGTCCCAAAGGCAAGGAAAACAGTAATACTTCGTAAATCCACCCTGAAGTCCTAGTAATAGTTCAATGATTTTTAGGTGACCACATATTTTGCCACTTATACGTATTGTAGAAGAAGTGACATACTTTCGTTTCCTTCATGTCAACTGCATGTGTAAGAGAAATAGAGGGTCTCTTGTTGCCATTATGAAGCAGAATTGCTTTTAAACTTATTTTAGAAGATTGCATAACTAAGCGCCAGTCGTTCGGGTTATGTGCAAATCCTAATTTTTCCATAACACTATTTGGATTAACACAAACACACATTTTATCCTGCAGAGTAAAAAACGAGGATAGCTCCTAGCTACGGTTCCTAAATATTGTAACTTACATCTAATTAATCATTTCAGTGAAAAAGTCGATAAATTAATGCATGTATGTATATGCGTAGAGTTGGGGGTCTGTACACTGCGATCTGGTAGATCTATTGTGCCTCTATTGCTGCCCAGTCGTAAGAGTTACCTTATCCACTAGAGCAGGTCCTCCAGTCCCATTTCCCTCAGGAATCTCAGGATGTTGGACGACTTCAAGGTGGGTAGCTCCCCTTCTTCGATTTGGTGTGCTCCACATCCAAGGATTTTCTAGAGCACTGCACCCTGCAAGGATATGAATAGAGGTTTCGTTCTCCTCCTTACATAATCTGCACTCTTTTCTTTCTACCAGTCCGAGTTTCTTAAGGTGTTCCTTCAGGTAGCAATGCCCCGTCAGGACCCCTGTCACAACTCTAAGTTGGTTTTTACTCAAGCTTATGCATTCTTCGATTCTGTCCTGTTGCAGTTCCCCAGAAGTATCTTCGCTTGTCTCAATCCTTGCAGCTCCATCCAATAATTGGATCTCCTGCTTTCTTCTGTATTTAGTTCCTCCAGCATTACGCTGCTACTGATTCAACAAAAAGGCTTTGGCCCCAGAAATGGTATCTCAGCCCCTTTCCTCGCGAGTCTGTCTACCATTTCATTATCCTCTATCTCGGTACGTTCCGGTATCCACATGAGGGTAAATTTATTATTCTTACTCAAATCATTTAGTTCCCTTAGGCTTTCCCAGACCATCTTGGAACTGATAACTAGAGAGCTCAGCGCACTAATGGCTGCTTGACTATCCGTCATGATGATAATCTTTTGGCCGTGATAGTTTTTCTCCTTGTTAAATTGAAGACACATCCTAATGGCATGTACCCAAGCTTTCGTAGTGTCTGGTGCCGGGTCCATACACTCCTACTCCAGTTCTGTCCGTTGTTTTGGAGCCATTTGTATACCATATAGTGGATTTCTTGCTAAGATTTTCAATGGTGTTTCTGTCCCATTCGCTCTTGCGACTTAATTTTGTGCTGAAGTTTTTCACAAAGTTGAATTTCTTTTTCATTTCATTTTGGAACATCTCCCAGATTTGTTGATTTCTGAATGAGAGATTGGGCCTTCGTTTTATGACCTCATCTCTCATCATCCTATAAATCGTCCTCTTCGCCATGTTCTCTAGAAATATGTGAGGTTTTGGATTACTTCCATGGTGGCCGTTGGGAAGGTTTTCATTGCCCCGGTTATACATGCAAAGGCCAGTCTTTGAACTTTCGAGAGGTTAGCTCTCGTATTAGCCAGACTGGTTCTTTTGGTCCAGATCACTGCCCCATATGTGATGATTGGTCTCACTATTGCAGTGTACATCCACTGCAGGATTTTTGGATTTGTACCTCATCTTTTTCCCGTAAAGTTTTTACAGAACATCAAGGTTTTTGTAGCCTAGTTGATTACTTCTTTTTCATACCTACCCCAGAAGAGTTTGTTATTTAGGGTCAGTCCCACATATTTAAGCCCTGACTTTCACTCAATAATATCGCGAATTTGCCTCTTGCGATCACGACCACGTCATCGGTATAGCCCTGAAAAGATATGCCGAGGTCAGTCAGATTTCAGAAGAGTTAGTCTACAATTAAGCTCTACATAAGTGGAGAGGCTACTCCCCCCTGAGGGCACCCTCTGGTGGTACAGAGGGCGATAGTGTCCTGTCCTATCTAAGTCTCTGCTACTCTAGTGGAGAGAAGTCGTGCTATCCATTTGGATGTCATTTCGTCCAATCCCCTGTTGTCGAGTGTTCTTTGACTGCCTCATGTGAAGTGTTGTCAAAAGTCCCTTCTATATCAAGGAAGGTACATATTACAGTTTCCTTCCTGTTCAGTGCTTCTTGAGTCTCATCTCTTAATTGTATCAGTGCGGTTTCCGTAAACCTGTTCAAAAATTTATGTTCTGATATAATTATCTACTGCTTTTTCCTTCGTTTTTAAAATAAACGATGTGAGACTGATGAGTCGCAGGGATTTAGTGTGTATAGTGTCCTTTTTCCCCGCTTTCGAAATTAAAGTGACTCTGGCCCTTCTCCATATTTCTGGTATATAGCTCGATTTCAGGCTGCTTTGACTGATGCGTATTATGGGTGGTAAAATCTCTTCCTGCCCTCATTGGAGCAGGGCCGGGATTATTCCATCAACCTGTGGGGTTTTAAATGGTTGAAAGGTCTTCATTGCCTATTTTAAACGACCGCTACTGCATATGTTTCTGGCCATTGCTGTAGCTTTCCTGGTGGGCCTTTTGCGGTGTTCCGCCACATCATTCCCGTTACTAGGCTTGCCCCCAGAAAGTGAGTGTTGAGTAAGAGTAATGCTCTTTCCTCCTCGCTCACCGTGAAGCTGCCGTCTGGGTTTCTGAGTGCTATTGTTGTGTCGATCCTACCCTTCGCCATAACTTTGTGAAGTCTGGCTGCGGCAGGTGCAGTTTGAATGTCTTCACAGAATTTCCTAAAGCTGTTCTTTTTAGCTTTCCTAATTTCCTTGTTGTAGGTTGTTTCTCGGTATAGCTCCGCCAAAGTCCTCCGTCACGATTAAATTAATGTAAATTGATCGTTTTTCAGTCGTATATGGTAGAAGGATTCGATTTTATTATTTTTTTTACAGCTCAATATGTTTTATCAAAATCCGTTTTCAAATTTATCGCGCGACCTTTCGTGTGGTCGAAAAATGGAAACAATGTAAATGGGTAAAAGTCCACTGCTGAAGTGGGAATAATTTAGAACATCGTCCTTTAAACATTTATTGACATTTTGTATTTCTTAATATTCACACAATATAAAACTAAACTACGTCTCACGGTGGCAAGTTTCCTCAAATTCATTGTTACAATTTAATCAAACTCAATTTTAAATTTAAGCAAAAAATTATCAAAAAACAATGTTAAAAGTCATGTTTCTAAACTCCCAGTATTTATCAATGTCCATGTCTATATTCCCAAGAGAATATCGCAATCTTACATTTTCTTTACTGTTTTCAACACGCGTGTTTAGAGGGGATCGAATTAGGTCAAACCTTTTTAAACTCACTACGTTTTTCTAAGCTTTTTCCTGGATCTAGCCATTATAGCCTCGCAGAAGACAAAACATGTATTGAATTCGAATAGGATAACTTGTTGGCATTCAACAATAGATTTCTTAGGTATATTGCCCTTTCTGTAAAAAAAGGTTTTAGACCTTACAGCACCACTAACTTTGTTCCTAATTTTTGTGACAAAAGACGCCGTCCTAAAAAAATGGGAATTGATTTAAAATCTCAAAACATTTTTTCCCTTCAAAACCTTTCAACTATTCTCAGTCTATGAATTTTTACCAATAGATATAATATCCTTCCTACTGTTTTTAAAATATAAAATTTCTTACAGGAAAAGTGTCTTTAAAAAATGTTCTTATATTAGTTCGGGAGCCCAGAAGGTTTTCGTAGCCGATGAAGAGACACGGATCCACCAATTTTTATATATATTTTGACCCTCTGAATACGAATATTGAGGGTGGATTCTCAATAAGTGTTCATTTTAGATTCCTTTCTGTAAAATAAGTACTAAGTATCTTTATATTCCGCGGTCGATTCTAGTCAGTGTATTTTGTATGTTTGCATAGTGTTTGATTAAAAAGTAACAAAAATCATTAATAAAATGGCATTTTTTGTTACTTTTCAACATGAATAATTTGCTGATTAAATAAATAGCTTAAGTTAAGAACTACAAGTTGGAATTAATTGTAATGTAAAAATATAATATATATATATATATATATATATATATATTGCTTTTTGGCGTTATAAACAAATAGCTTGTCATCAATTATACTTCAAGGTCAAAGCTACTAACACATTGCTTTGTAACTGATATCATAGAAAAGCAATGATACAAATGAACTATTCACTCAATCATTCATATTCATTCCAACAACTCCACCACAAAATCAAAGAGAGGGTCACTCATCAATAAAACTGAACATAAAATTTGCACTCTTTCTATTCTAGTCGTTGAAAGTATGGATTTCCTTTGAAAAAAACCTACTCGACCCTCAAATCACCTTGCAAGTCCTAGTCAAATTCAAGGTCACCTTGAGATGCACCGTTTGAATTGTCGAAACTTTTGTAGGACAAGTTTTTCTCCATCACTTTTAGTTATCGGCTATTGCATAATTTACGCCAATCAATGGTATAAGAACACTTGACCTTCAATTGATCTCTAGATGAGATTATCGCGATGTTAATATATATATATATATATATATATATATATATATATATATATATATATATATATATATATATATATATATATATAAAATAGGAAATTCTCGGCTATGCGGATATAAAGACCGTTGATAAATGTTACTCTCATGTTAAAAAATGCGAAGATAATGAAGAAACTCCGGGTCCGAAAAATCACGACAGCACTGTTTCGTCCTAGTATGGGATTAATCAGGTCATTAAATCAGCATCGGCAACCAAATTAACCACGAATTCCGCAGTTTAAATGTTGCATCAACGTGTTTTTAAGCCAGCAAATATAAAAAGAGAGAAGTTATCATCCGTGTAATTAAAAAAAAAATGGGAAATTCTCGGCTATGCGGACATAAGGACTGTTGATAATTAATACTCTCATGTTAAAAAGTGCGAAGATCTCCAAGATAATGGAAAAGCTCCTGGTCCAAAAAATGACGACAGCGCTGTTTCATCCTAGTATAGAACTCATTAGGCCATTGCATTCGGTACAAACCATCATCTTGCATTTGTGTCCTATAAATAGATTTCACAGTTGAAAGTAGTAAATAAGAAACAGTGGCGACATCTTGATGGATCAGTCAATAACACAAGAGCAACACAAACCAACAAAGTTATATAAAACCTACATGTGATGGCGCGACGGTAAATTAAAAAAGGAATATACAAAACTTGATACACGAAACGTGCTGTTCTAAGGATAGAGGTCGAATTATCTGGCATTGACAACCAAACTAAACATAAATTCCGCAATGCAATGGCCTGATGAGTCCCATACTCCCTTATCTTGGAGATCTATATACAAATATATATATATATATATATATATATATATATATATATATATATATATATATATATATATATATATTATATAAAGTGCTTAAAGTATGAAACGATTCGCGAAAGCGATGATGGGTGAGCGCCTGTAAGTAGACTTCCACTTCCCTTTATACACAGCGCCGGGTACGACGGGGAAAGACATTTTTGCTTAAAATTAGCCGAAGAACACGAAAAAAATTTCTATTTTACAAAAACAATTTTATTTAAATTATTAACAATTTTTTGGTTTTTGAAAAATTACCTGGCCATTTTTCGCGAATCCGCTTACTATATTTGTAACCAGAGGGTTAAAATCCATATAAAAAACTTTGGTAGAGCCATGTTTCTTAATACGCTACGAACATCTACTGGAATCCCGGACTATACACTACCATGGCTGCATGTAACGACCGATGTACTATACTGCGACTTTAAGCAGAAATTGTCTCTTAAGAATCCGAGCTTGAAATTCTCAGAAACCAATTAATCTTTTCCAGTCATACAAAGAGAAAATAAAATTTATCCATGCGGAGATCGTAAAGATATCTGATTTTTCAAACACTTGAGCAATTGATCTTTCCAACAAGTTGACTTAAACACATTAAATTTTAAATATACCTTGAATTTTTACTGTCAGCGTGATGGCTTTATTAACAAAGTCGTCAGACTATTGGAGTGATAGATGCGCAACACTGACAAATAGTAGGTCCAGTTGTTACATGGTTTCCATTACCGATGCAACTTTAATCCACATCTATCAACCTTCTTTGGAAAACATTTTTTAAACAAGCAGTATCGAGATAAAAAAGTAATTAAGTCAAGCCGCTTAAAGGTCTTGTTTCAAAACACACGGAATTTATCTGTGTCCGGTTAAATTCGAATATCTTAATCCTACAGAACCTTTAGAGCTTCCTACACGCGTATTAGTGGGGGATCAAATTAGGTCAGACCTTTTAAAATCCACTACGTTTTTCTAGGCTTTTTCGTAAATTTACCATCATAGTCTTGTACAAGAAAAAAGTATATAAAATGGGAATACCCGGGGTTACTTTTTGTCAATAGCTAGATAAAATATACTCTTGAAGATGCTACTTGAAAGGAATTTATAGATCTATAACCTACGGCAAAAATGAAACAACGACAACAAAGGTCCAGTTTTCGAACGGAAGTCATCATAAGGTAAAATAAAGAGGACAAAAAAGAAAAGAAAATTTAATTGTGATAAATAAAATTTGTCAAAGCTGATGGGACATATTTTTTTAGAGTTATGCCATACAAATTCCGTCTAATGTTTACCTTTTTGCAGTACTAACATACTGTTCTAACGTAAAAGACTATAAACATACGCGAAACAAATTTTATTGATTAATTTCAGCTTTATATTTTATTTAAAAAGTGATCTGTTTACAAACGTATTAAGAAATTAATTCTTTCTGTTAAATATTAGATAAATAATGTGCGCGATTTTTAATTTTGTCTGTATAATTCTCAAAATATTCTGCTCAAAATAAATGAAAACTGTAAGTTTAACTGACGAATGCAAGAAGTTCCACTTTAAGCTGGTTCTTATGTTACTTAGGCATATTTTTTCGATTACAAATTTAAGAATTTTAGATACCCATTTGCAAGGATTGATTCCATTTCAAAGGATTCTGACCCATTTTATGTTTAGCCTAAGATATCTCAGTGGTCATACTTATTTTCAAATAAAAATAACTTATTTGTGATAGACTTAAGTTAAAGATTCGCTGTATAACTAGCAAAAATGTACATAAGGATTGTTTTCTATTTATAAATATATACATATACATATATATATATATATATATATATATATATATATATATATATATATATATATATTCTTGATTCTTGAATTATATAATTTTTCTTTGTTTTGTCTTTTCTTGGGTTTAGGTTCTATATTTAAAAAAAACACAAAACGATTGACGTTTCGCCCTTTATTCAAGGCATTTTCAAAATTCCTTCCTCCTTGATATTTTTAGTAACAAAGCAGCAAAATGTCAAGGAGGAAAGAATTTTGAAAATGCCTTGAATAAAGGGCGAAACGTCAATCGTTTTGTGTTTTTTTTTAAATATAGAACCTAAACCCAAGAAAAGACAAAATAAAGAAAAATTATATATATACATATATATATACACATATATATATATATATATATATATATATATATATATATATATATATATATATATATATATATATATATATAATTAATTGAAATAAAAAAAAATGACTTTTGACGATTTTTTAAATATAATTTTTATTCTTCTTTTTTGACTACTCTGTACTAATAATTTTTAAAATATCATAAAAAGGCTAATAAAGTCGATCTTTGTCTACAAGAAAACTAACCCAAATTAAATAATAAAGGCTTTTTTATTGGAAAAAATTTATAGTTAAGTTTTGGTCCGCAAACGTAATTTTTGATATAAAAATTTAAATATCTCCAAAACGGTGAGACTTAAGTATAGAATAGTATGCACAAAATATGTCTAGAATTTTACGTAGAAAGCAAAAATACAATAATATATAGGGTGTTTCGTTTAAAATAAGGAAGTTCACATCTACTTCCGGTATACCCGGAAGTGCCGGCTGTCCCCCATGTACGTTAGTACACTGTCAAATTTTCATATTCTTCCTAATTATAGTTTTTCCAGAATCGATCGCTAAATTTCCTGGAGAATCACCCTGTATATATATATATATATATATATATATATATATATATATATATATATATATATATATATATATATATATATATATCGGACTATTAGGACTATGTTTTGAAATTATTTGGAATATACATAGTGGTTCAAAATAAAAAGATTCATACCAAAGTTGGCAAAATTTAAACGGAATGCCCTGTATATTAGTGGATATTTAATAACGCGGACCAAATAACAACAAACTACTGCTATGTTTCATATATTTAAGACAGACATATAAGTTAGGAGCTAACCTTTACACATAGGAAAATTAAGGGGAAAACCTAACTATAAAATGTAGAAATCGGTAAGGAGAATGGTTGTATCTGACAAATAAACAATTTTTTTATGTTCTATGCTGTTTGTTTATTTATTATTGCATTGATTCTTAAAGGAGTAAAGTGATAATTTGGCAAACTTGTTTTCTTTTTTCCTCACATCCATTCTTTAATAGCACAGAATTAAAGCGAATAAAACGCTCATTATGGAGAAAATCCAAAGAGACATGCGACAGCCCATTTCGCAGTAGCTTTCAAGCAGTTCTACAAGTTTCTCGTAATTTTCTACTTTTTTGTTTCCTAAAGACTCTAAAACAATTATTTTAAAAGAACTCTACATAGCTAATTTAACATCACTTAATTTTTGATGATACTGTTGATCTAATTTGTGGTCCAACAAATATTTCTTTCTTAAGCTTAATCCCACTTAGGAAAGATTTATTTAAGTTATTTAAACGCATCGCCTTCTTTATCTAATGCTTTAACGAAATTTTTAATCAATTCCAGTTTATTGTGTAATGGAGGTAACAGTACTTTTTTGGGATCAACAAGAGGTATATTCTTTACGTTAACTTGACCTCGAATATATTGATCTCTCGGAAGCCATTCTTTTATTTGGTAATGGCTCTGCGTTGCGCTATTGTCCCAAAGACAAAGAAAGCAGCAATATTTTGTAGATCTACCCTGAAGCATATGACTTTTAGGTCACCCCATATTTATCACCTATACGTATCATAACTTTTTGTATTTAGAATAAGTGACATACTTTTGAATGTTTCCTTCATGTCAACTGCATGTACAAGAGGAACGAAGGATCTTTTGTTGCCATTATGAAGCAGAACTCCTTTAAACCTATTTTCGAAGAATCTAGAAATAAGTGCCATTCGTTTGGGTTATGTACAAATCCTAACTTTTCCATAACCCTATTTGGATTAACACAAATACACATTTTATCTTGCAGAGTAAAAAACGAGGATAGCTTCTGGTTACGGTTCCTAAATATTAGAACTTTGGTTCCAGTGGCTAGTAAATTCCATTATTGTAATCTAGACCCTAATACTGCATGCTCTTTGGACAAGTGGAGGTCCCGAACTAGATCATTTAATTCAGGTTGTTCGATTAAATGGAGTACTTTTCCTTCACTTTCGGGAAAATAAGAATCGTCCTTTTCTGATACATTGTCGGGTTCTGCCTTATCATCATACATTTCTAAATCTTCCTCCCGTTTTGACGGAGGCGCTGAAATTGGTATACCTTCTCTATGAAGAACTGGTTTTGTTGCAGAGGGGATATCCGGATATTCAACATTATGTTTGCTCTTTCTTGAAAAATCAGACACTTATGTCATGTAAAAGTAACAGTCGTTAGTGAGATTTGGTAATTGACTTGTCATCCCTAGACACATCCACGTGAAATTGCCAGATTTTACACCCCTAACTTATGGAAACCTTAAATTTGGCAGCGTCGCGCTCCGTTATATTAAAAATTATTTTTTAAAATAATGTGATTAAAATGCTCATTCATTTTTACTGAAAAAAAATCATAACTTAAAAATGTAACGCGATAGGAAGTTTTTACCATCATTTTCTCACAGAGAGACCAAAAATTAACCAAACACTGCCTTTTACATTACAGTCGCAAATGGTCTGTAAAGGAGTGTAATAATTTATATGTACTTTGTATGTGCTAAAACCAGGCGCTGTCTGTTCATTAATTTTTGCACAGTTGCAATTTGAAATCTTTCTGTGCGCTTAAATACGTCATGAATGTTCCGATTCAAATTTTATAAAAATATTTTGAAAGTAAATGCATCATTTTATAAGTTTATATTTTTATTTTCCTTCAAAAAGTCTGTGAAATACGTGAAAAATACTAGCAAGCATGACCAAAGACGGCCAAGCGCGAGAAATTAGCATTACTGCTGAGGGGAGTTGTATACACTATATAAAGACGACTCCCCTCGGCAGCATCTGGACGCGCTAGAAAATAATGCACTAAAAATTTCAAATACCAATTGTGCAGAAACTAATTATTTGAATTCTATAAAAAAAATATTTCGATAATAATATGGCA
The DNA here is from genome assembly GCA_034092305.1 of Diaprepes abbreviatus. Taxonomy (NCBI): domain Eukaryota; kingdom Metazoa; phylum Arthropoda; class Insecta; order Coleoptera; family Curculionidae; genus Diaprepes; species Diaprepes abbreviatus. Next base: position 4,351,547 of record JASJET010000044.1, on the reverse strand, counting down.
TCAGCCAAACTGCGAAATTAAAACCCTACTCTTAAAAATTACATAGATACCTGACACTTGATATCTAAAAAACTGTGACACCCCAAATTATTTTTTTTCTTAGGATTCCTTTATTAAAAATATTCCCTTTTTGAATTAAATCAAAAGTCGTCAGAAAGTCGAAGTTAAATCCTTTTATCTTAACATAACAAAAAAAAGTCAAGCTTGGAGTTTAAAAACCCGAAGAGAGTGACAGACAGATGGACAACCAAGTAAAAACAGGAGAATCTCTTGGTTTACCTGCGGTCCCTAAAAAGGCATACTGTATAAACAATTTTAGAAAAAGCTGTTTGCCTAAAAAGTATTTCGGTAAACACGAGACGTAGGTGTTGCAAAACATCGGGTATTTATCTTTGTCTAAGTCAGGTCATAAAAATATCTTACTCCCGTATAGATTCTTCACTTTTTCCAACATGCTTGTTTTTCAAGGGTCGAATTAGGTCAGACCTTTTAAACTGATGTTTTTTTAGTATTTTTTTATGTATTCGACCATCATAATCTCGTACAAGACAAAAAGTACATCAAAGCGGAAAAGTCGGGTTACTTGTTGTCGATGTAGAGATAAAAACATTTTCTAAAGGTATTACCTAAAACAAAACGTAACAATAAAGAAAATAGGGTACTTACCTAACAAGAGATGAATTAAAAACTTCAAAAAGAATATTAACATTTCGTCTTTAAAAAGAAAATACTTTGGCAAAATTGAGTAGAAATTTTAAAAATTCATGAGTTATATTTAAGACTTAAATATGTTACGGAATTTTTTGAATTTCCGTCAGTCTATTTTTTTAACACACGTTATAAATCGGTATGAGGGTATATTACCACTTCAGTAGTTTTAGCGTCCCATAATCAGCTAATATAATTTCATGAATGATTATCGATCGCAAGTACAAGTCAGTTCGTTGAACCATTTTTTCATATTTGTCAGTATTTTATGTTCAAAAGGGTGTTCTAGTGAAAAGAAAAAAGGCATTTTTTTAGCACTTAACTTATTTAGTTTAACAGAGTTTTGGATTATTTTTGTTAGTTTAAGTCACCTCTTATATTCGGTTAGTTTGTTACGTCAAATTTAAAAGTATGTCAAACATCTTTTGTTTGAAGGTTTTCCTGTGAAGGGAAACCAAAATAACATATTTTAGGTCGTCGTTTACCGACTTCTTTTCTGAGATAAAAATTACCTTTTGTTTTTTTCTTAAACACGTTTAAATGTATCTCTAAAGCGTAAATTTATTTGGCATTCAACGATAATATTAATTTTCCAGCAATTCCTTTCAATTTATGGTTGGCCATCTTGGCACGTAAACGTAAAAATGGCATGTGGTTTGTTAGAGGTCATGTCTAGATCTATGAAAACTATCTTAAAAACCTGTTGCTGGTCTAAATTACCTGATTTATTTATCTAAACTAAACCAAAGCAATTAGCACCCCAGTACTGTGTTAATAGTTTTATGTTTTTTGGCACCATCATCAGGGTAAAACTTGTCTACTTGCCTGACACTCTACGAAGCATATTACGGTCAAAGAAATATAAAAAAGGATACTCGAGTTTCAACCTAATTCGTCAAGGGGACTACAGGTGAGTCTTTATTTTTTTGTTATATCTTTGGCTTATTTGAAGCTTATCTATATAATTTTGACTCCATTTGCTAGTCAGTTTCAAGTTTAAGGAACTCGACTATCAATTTAAGCTTATTTTATCGTATATTAGTAGAAGGCAAATTATCTTAAACCACCTTCAGCAACATATTATTTTGAAGCAACAGGCTTTTAGCTTAATTACTTAGCATATCGTTTTTCTCTTTTTACCTTTAGGTATATGTTTGATATAGCTAGAAAAGGGTAGACCTTGTTTCAATCTATTGATACATATTATTGTCCTATGTATTCAGCTAACGTCTGACCATCTTCCTTATCACTAATGTAACTTTTAGTATTTCATTATTTTTGTTAATTTTAACAGGTTTTTAGTAACTGTATCTAAATCTGTATAACACAATTTGAGTGTATTATATAGGGTATATTTAAACTTTTGCGCGATTTGTTGATAAACTACTCTGGCAGTATTTTAACCTTCATTTTCCTTTTGACATTTATGTTGCTCACACTCTGTTTCTTCCTAAATCTACATTTACTCAATTTAGATTGGAATCTACCCTGAGCTTTATCAATAATTTTTAGGGGACGCAAATTTAAAAATGATGTCCTCCACACATATTTAAACTTTATATGTGTTAGGGATAAGTTTTTTAAAAAAATTATAAATTTAAAGTAAACGCAACCAACATTAGAAGCTTTTGACATAAAAACTTTTATGAAAATATTCTTCTTAAACAAAATGTTATATAAAATTCAAGAAAACATGTAAAATACTTAGCAGAAAAAATTGCAATATGATGAAATTCCACACCACATTAAAAAATTAGTATCATAAACTTGTTATTCTTTATATACTACTTATAAAAAAAATGTCTGTGTCGGTTCTGGTAATATAATAGATTTTTTACAAAAGTTTAAGGATTTTATTCCTATGGGCATACACAAAATAAAACAAAACACCCTGCTAAGAAATACGTTTTCAGAAAAATGTGCAAACAGCTTTGCGTCAAAAAAATTTTCATTTTAAGATTTGCCTTAAATTGGCCCTCCTCGACACTTTTTTAAATAAAAAATCTATCTTGGTGTTGTTCTAAAAACAGAGAAAGAAAAATCCGATAAAGCTCACCCAAGCCACGATGCCATTACGAATATGACAAGAAAGTGAAAAATATCTTGTATAATTTCCGCTTTGTAATAAAAAATACACCATTTGCCTATATTACGAAAATACATGGCCTTTGATATGATCGCAAAATGCGTAATATTTTTAAAATTTAAATTAAAACACCAAGTACAGCACATAAAATTTATCTTTTACCTTAAAATTATACCACTCTAAAATAAGAACATCCTAAATTTACTGACTTGACAGAAAGAATAGTTCATTACAATTTATTTACGTGAATTCATTAAAATTATCTAGGATAATTTATTTCTTTAATAATTTTAATAAAAAGTAGAGCTTTAAAAATAAAAGTATTATTATTATATTTTTATCGATCGAAATGGCTTTTGTACTACTTTCTGTTATCGAACTTTAGGTGACGTTGTGATCTAGGGCATACACTACAAATTTCCGAATAGTTTGAGCGATAATTATTATAATAGCATTACTTTTTATATAGCCCTATATATGTTGGATGCTCTTTAATGTAAATTACTTATTGTTAAATAGGAATTTAAAATTATAGTTGTTCCAATGACCCATGCGTCATCAATATGCGACCAAATCAAAGACAGTTTTGAGGAAAAGAGAAACGGTGATCCAGTGGAATTTGTTTTATCTGTCCAAAAGATAGAAAAAATAATTTTATTTTTGGAAATAAATATTTTCAATTAGGTATCACTATTTCCAGAGTAACCACTTCTCTTAAAATTTCAAGGAAAACCCTACAGGTCATTAGAAAAAAGAGAGAAAACAATCCAATTATTTCCTCTCCTGGAAAAAATAGACCACGTCGAAAAGAAAAAAACCAATAATCTTCCTGAAGGAACCACAACCAAAGTTCTAAATACATTCTACAATATGTACCAAGAAATTAAACTCATTAGAGCTAGTTATAATAAAAAATCTTCAATCAAAATTTAAAATGTGGAGTTGTTCACAAAAAAAAAGAAATAAATCCAAATACATTAATACACAATACCGCCTACTGGCCTAAATCAAATCCGTTCATTCTGTGAAACAGATTTATGTTTGTTGCGCAACGACAAATACTAATTAAGAATAAGATCCTTAAATAAATATATAAAAGTAATTCAAAGTTTGTCTAAGAAATGGCGAATCTGCCAGTTGTTTAATCCCTTTGCTACACTGTAGGCTCTGACGTAACCACAGGACAGGAACACGCATGTAGGGTGGATTACGTAATGAGATAACCACCATTGTAGATCCTGATGTTTGTGGAGTCTAACATGATTCCTTCGTTGACACGTGCAAACTACCCAAAATCCCTGTCTCCAGGTTTATCCCGGTAAAAAACCATAACTGTCAACCAGGCAAAAGATACGGTACTCCAAAAACTCAACAAAAATGACTTTCCATCTCAGAATCCCAAAAAATTGGCAAATAGAAATTGAAATGGACGTCTGCAGCAGCTTCGGCCGAATCAAATGAGGAAAAAGTGAAAATCAAGGCAAAATGGCCTTCAATCAAAACCATGGCCCTGCTTGCGCACTAGTCGGCTTCCCTTAGACGCATTTAATTGCCACGTTTAAAAGAAGTGACAGCTTAAAAAGAATAACACTGGGCAGCAACAGTCGGATAAAACACATTTTTTACATAAGCCAATTCGATGATCATTAGCATTTTTCGCTCAAAGAAATCAAATAAATATCCCGATAGTTATTTTTAAATTAAAGAAATACGTTTCGAATAAAGGAATAAATTTTCTCAAACCCAACATACATACAATTCCACTCAAATATTAATAGCAGGGAAAAAACGAGATCTATCTGAATAAAAAAAGGTAGCAGTAAGTTGAACATCGATAAGAAAATATCTAAGCACAGTGTAGTGAAATGTCAAACAATGGTCAAACTTCAAAAATAAAATTAATTGAAATTGGACTTTATGAAATAATTTTCTTCAAAGAATTCCTGGGAAATACTTAAGGAAAATGATACTGTGTTGCCCACAACGAGAATATTTGCAAAAATAACTTGCATTAGCCACAGTGAACTTAAGCGAAAAATCGAACCGTGACAATAGTTCATATTCAAGAGAAGAAGTTTTCTTAGACGAAACTTGGGTTTATTCTGAAGGTAATAAAATATTTTCTTGGCAGGATAACAATATTAAAAGTATACGCAAACTTCAAGGATACAGCGGTAAACGATTTATTGTTGTTCATGTTGGCTCTCCGAAAGAATTTGTTCAAGGAACAAGTTTGCTGTTTGCCTCCAAATATTTGACTTTGGATTATGATGGTGAAACAAATAGTGAAATTTTTACAAAAAGAAATAAGTTAATACTTAGCTTGGAAGAACCATCGTTGATCAGGTTAATTTGATAATATTGCTCTACGAATTGAAATGTTATGATGTACGTTTACCTTTACTCAGTGGCGTAAATAACGATCCTGCTGGCCCCGTGATGCGGGGGGGCGCAGCCAATCCAGGGGCGCCTTCAAGTCTCTTGATGAAAATGAACAAAGACAATTATCTTATATATTAATGGCTTTTCATAACAAACTTGTACTTCTTGACTTTAATTAGGAATGCAGACCAGTAGCACGGAAGGTTACATTAAATTGTTTACTTAAAAAAGTACCTGACAATCTTTTGATATGATAATGCGATTTTAACCTGTAAAATGTGTATTTTTTATAGTTTACTTTATTTCTGAGACTTTTGCAAGGCTTGATTAGTATAAGGTTATAAAATTTTGTTTGTTCTTTGGATTTGCAGATATATTTCTGGTTCACTGTACTATTTGGGCATTTGCTTGTTATGTACTTATATGATAAATGAATAAATACATTTTCGATATTTTCTATGCTTTTTTAGAATTATTATTTTATTCGTACTTTTAAAATTTTTTATGGTTATTATTACTGCTGATATTTAACCTTAAAAATATATTTTTTAAAACATTATATTTAAAAGGGATGTAGAAAAAATTATATATAAATTTTCATGTTCCATTAAAAAAAAACATTACAGGTAAATATTAATGTCCTTTCCGGTTAAGACAGGAGTCCTAATTTCGCCTCTTTGCATTTTGTAATAATTTTATGTCTTTTTAATAAGTCTATATAAAAAAAAATATAAACATTATATGGGACATAGTCGGTGTCAGCGAAGTCAGAAGACGTGGCGAACAATTTTTAAAACTAAAATCCGGGCAGTTTTTACCACGTAGGTGCAGAAAATAAATCCGTAGGAGGAAGAGGCTTCATTATACACAAGTGCCACGAACCAAATATAGCATCACTAAAGAAATTCTCCACAAGAGTGATTGGTCTTACTCTCAAATTAAACAGCAGGTATAACTTGGGAATAATACAGGTTATGCACCAACAACAGACCATGATGAGGAAGAAGTGGATCTATTCTACGATGATATTGAAGCTGCTCTTAAAGATCCACAAGCACATTTTACTTTTATATGTGGTGATTTTAACGCCAAAATAGGAATGAAATCTAACCCTATAGAAACGCCACTGTGAAGCTTTGGTTGGAAAATAAATAAAGAAATATCCAAAGCTGTTAGACAAGACACTCGAAAATACAATCAAGAACAGATCGAACATACCATTGAGAACAATAAAAGTATGAAAGTATTGAGTAGAAAACTAAGAACGGGAACAAGACAAATAATCAAAGTGAAAGATAGGAATGGTCAGTTTTCAACAAACAAATAGGAAATCCTTAAAGTAGTCGTAGATTTTTACAAATTACTATACAGAAGCCAAAACAAAGAGAATAGCAAAGATCAAGTACCAGAAATATTGACAAGGAAAAAGGGCATTGTCAACCAAGGATCAGAATAAATGCCAGAAATCACAAACTAGCCCTAAGAAAAACTAAGAATAACAAATCTCCAGGCGAAGATGGTGTAGTTAGTGATGCAATCAAAATCGGAGGTGTTTGTCTATTTAAAAAAATAAAAAAACTTTTTAATATGTGCCTTTTGGACCGTACAATACCCGACAAGTTGCAAAATGTTAAGGAAATTTTGATTTACAAAAAAGGAGATCCCCATGATATGAAAAACTACAGACCAATAAGCCTTCTTAGTCACCTATATAAACTCCTAACAAGAATAGTAACGAATCGACTTGAGAAAAAACTTGATTTCTACCAACAAATAGAGCAAGCGGGGTTTCGTAATGGGTTTGGAACAAACGATCACTTACAGAGCATCAAAACGGTAATAGAAAAAACTATCGAATACAATCGACCACTAGTTCTGACTTTTGTAGATTTCCATAAGGCCTTTGATATGGTAGAGCTTGACAAAATTATGGAAGCATTACAAGCAAGCCGCATTGACTATCGATATCCAAAGTTAATTTACAATATATACAGTAATGCAACTATGTCGGTGAAACTACACAGAAACACGGATCATATCCCAACTGGCAGAGGAGTCCGACAGGGTGATACCTTATCGCCTAAACTGTTTACTGCAGTACTAGAATACGCCTGTAAAAAATTTAACTGGGAAAAAAGAGACCTGAATGTAGACGGCCAATGATTAACAAATTTGATGTTCGCGGACGACATAGTTTTGTTTTCCGATAATCTCAAGTCCAATGTTACATGAACTTCAGCTAGTGTGTGCCAATATGGGTCTTAAAATAAATATATCAAAAACAAAATTTATGACCGATCTGGTACCTAGTGGAAATATCAATATTGGGGACAATGAAGTGGAGCTTGTGGAAAAATACATGTACCTTGGACACGAAATAAAGATCACAAGAGATAATCAGACATGCGAGCTACGGAGAAGAGTAAATCTCGCATGGGCAGCCTATGGAAAACTTAAAGACATCTTTAAAAGCGATATACCAGACAACTGCAACTTCTAAAATGCTGCAAATAACTCAGAGAAAGATGGAAAGGTCATTGCTGGGTATATCGCTGCGTGACCGAGTTAGAAATGAAGACCTGAGACGAAAGATAGGAGTTACCGACGTAATTCTCCGAACTGCCACATTTAAATGGAACTGAGCCGGACATGTCGCCCGGATCAGTGAAGGAAGGTTGACGAAGAGATTACTCGAGTGGAGGCCGAGATTAGACAAAAGAGGTAGAGGAAGACCCCCTACTCGTTGGACTGACGATCTCAAGAGAATTGCAACAAATTGGATCCAAATCTCTCAAGATATAGCACAGTGGACAAGAATGAGGGAGGGCTATGTCCAGCAGTAGACGCAGAGGGCTGGATGAAGAAGAAGAAAGAAGAAGATTTATTATTATTATTTCACTGATATTTGCACTTACCTAAACTGATATTACAATTTTTCCCCTTTCCTGATAGCTAATCCAATTTTGAATGTACTACCTAGTTCCGTTCGTCGATGCAATAGCCACGTCCTTATAAATATAAACATTGCATTAACTAATTAATTTTGATTTAGTTCATATGAATATTATTGATCGTATTCTTTCCCTGGGCCAAGTGTATGAGAATCGCCTTGACGCTATTCACCCCCGTCACGCTATCTGCATATTTGTACCGCCAGGTTTCTCGAATAGTAAGAATGATCAGTATCGTTAGCTTATATATTTTTTTCTACTGATCTAGTCTGTTATGAAAACTGTTTGGCTGTAAGTACAACTGCAGTATTGGTACTTGGTTGAGATTCAAACATGTCATTTTTTTTGTGTGTTTGTGATTGTCTGCCAACACTTGGTGAAATATCTTGACATCTGAATAATATTTTTTCTTATCCAACTATACGAAAAACGCTAGGCATCCTTTGTTTATTTGCTAAAACGTCCTGATACTTGACATCCATATCTGCATCAGTCCTTCGGTAGTGAAAGGACGGATATTAAGTATGTACTTCTTCGGCTGTGACCAAATGTCATTCTTAGAAATAATTCTATCTGTATTATTAAGTATTTTGCTTGCAGCTTAAATGATTGTAAAATTGTTTATAATTTATTTTAGTGAGTTAAAAGTAAATGGAACATAATCGCCCACACGCTTTATTTAAAACATAAACTACATTTTATGTTTGCCAGTATTTCATCGAGCATACCCTACATCAAAAATTATAACACTTTATCAGATAAATACAGTGGAAAATCCTTTGACTTTGACTGATCAGCTAAAAGCTAAAGCGCTTGAGAAAGAAAAACTTAAATTTACTTTATAACTTTACATTTTTTATAACCTCCGAAAGTCCCGCAAGTAATAGAACACGTTTTCCTCGGCAGGTTTTTGGTCAAGGAAACATAAAAGAGATGAAAAGATGATATATACTGGTTTATAGTGTACCCTTTTATCAAAATATACAGATTTAAGACGTCCTTTACTCGTTAGGATGTAGCTTATTTATTTTTCTAAATTGGAATATGAAATTGGAAAAGGGAAAATATTTAAATATTTTACTTCTTTCTATGGTAAAAGTAACTTTTTCTTAGCTTTAACATATTTTCCATTTCAATAAAATGACTGTTGGCTTGGTCACAAAAATGAATATTTCTTCTACTCCCGTTATCGGAAAAACACTAATCTCACTTTTCATAAGCCATGTCAGAAAGACAAAGTGCTTTTGTTCCTTTGAATTAAAAAACATATTTTCGTCGGTTCATGTACAGAGAACGATAAAATATTTTAAAAATATTCTTATTAAGTGGGAGCACATTTTAAAATTATTGCGAAGTATAAAGAGTGATTAAAAAAAAAAGATTCACACCAATTGTCAAAATTTAAATGGAATGCTCTGTATATTACTGCTCAGAAAAATGAGAATAAGTTGCTAATATTTCATATACCTGTTCTTGAGATATTTAACTATTTTTAAAATTATTGACCCAAATTTAAGAGGCGTGTGCCTGCCTTGCCTATTCAAGCTAGATGTTTTAAATTGTATTGATTTTTATTAATGTTAATACAATTTCTTGTAAAATAAAAATGATCTCAAAAAATTATACAAGGTTGAAAAAAACCTACATTTGATCTTTATTATCATTAGCGCCTAATAACTTTTTTATTTTAATTGGAATACCCTTTGTTTCATATCGGATTTATATCCTAATTTTAATTGTCTTTAAAACTGTATTAACGTTTTGTCGACATATGCATAAAACTAATAAATATAAAAAAGATGTATATGTAAAAAAACAAATTTCTTAACTTGTCAAATGTCGATCATTTTCATTTCGTTAAGCAAAAATGTAACGTATATTTATTAACTACTAATTTTAATTTTCTTTTAAGTATAATTTTTCCTGTTTTCAACTTAAATCCACTTTGGTGAGTTTACTTTAAAATGTAATTAGTTAATTTAGTGTTAATTAACATATTAATTGTAGATTGTCCTGATGAAGAGCATAATAAATACTCGAGAGCTTGACTAACAAAAAAGGGTTTTCCTTAAAACGTAACCATACAAGATTGCAACCGCACTAACTTTAAATATATATATATATATATATATATATATATATATATATATATATATATATATATATATATATATATATATATATATATATATATATATATATGTATATGTTATATCGTAAGTTTTCACGGATGGTGGAATGAATGTTTTGGTTAATCCGGATTTCAATCCGTTCGTTCAAAAAATCGTTTTCACGACGTTTCATCAAAATTTCATTTGACTTTTTCAAGTGTGGTTTGTCTCGTTACTGTTCCTGAATTCTTGCTTAGATGTGCCCGTTTGTTTGTCCCATGTATGTTTGATGGCAATCTGCACATGGAATGCTGTAAGCGCCATTATTTTCAAGGTTGGTCTCATCTTTGGGATTTCACAGGCTTTAGGGTATCGTTTTTGTGGTTTTAATATGGGTTGTATATTGTGTTTTCTTAAGATTCTTCAAATTCTGTACTCCTTTTATGTATAGGATAATGGCATTATTCCTTGTTTGTTCTTGGTCTTTGGCCTATGTTGTGGTTTTCTCTTGACTTTAGTGGATTAACGATAATGTCTGGAATTTCAACAATAATTCTCTGTGCGAATTTCTGAGAATCGCTTTGAGAAATTCTTTTAATACACCTGTCGGCCCATATTTTTAAATTTCTCGGTCTTTTCTAATTATTACTTTACTTTTAACGCATTCCAATTCTGTATTTAAAATTTTTAGTTAATATCAATTTACTTATTTTGATCTCCTGCTTAAATACTTTAAAACACGATGTATTTAAATTCGATATCATGTATTTAGTATATTATTACATCGGAATTTATACATATCTGCCGCATTTAAATATATGTTTATATGTATTATCCTTTCAAGCAGAGAAAAGTAAAGAATATATACAAATAATTTTTTTTCTTCAAATACAACTCTGGTCCTCTCTCCATACGCGTCTCGATCACCTTATGGTCTCATCAGTGAAGCTCTATCGAATTGAGCAAGTAACTGCTATATAAAATATAAAGTCGAAAATATATCGGTAGGATACCAAGACGCTGCGGACTTCGATACCAGACTGAAAAATATCGCAAGTCAAACGACATCTATACAATCACCGGAGTAGTGCGAAATTTTTAAAAATCAAAATTTCAGTAAGAAATAAAGAAATCCATCTGCCGCATTTAAATAGTATTATGTTGTCATATCTGATGATGAAATTGCTATGAAACTGATCGGTCCTTCCATTTCCAGGGGTCAAACGGGGGCTTTCCTTTTCAAATTTTGAAATTCAGCTTCAAATGGCTTTGAAGGCCAAGGTTCAGGTTATTTTCAAGGTCACTACCCCGTGTCACCCAGCAAATGAAACATTTCAAGAAATACTGCGATCTTTTTGTTTTGGCCATGAAATGATCTTGGTATTTGACCCTTACCTCGAGGTCAAGGTTATATTCGATGGTAAAATTTCCCGCCTTTCTCATTTCCGGGGTCGAAATTGGGGGGGTCCCATTTAAAATTTCGAAATTGACCTTCAAATTACCTTGAAGTGCAAAATTAAGCTTGTTTACAAGGTCATTACAAACATTCCACGAAACACATTGGGGACATAACATAGGAAAAAGGATATTCGAGTCCCAACCTACTTCATCACGAGGTCTACAGGTGAGTCTTAATATTTAATCTTTGGCTTATTTGAAGCTGATCTGTAGAATTTTGACCCCATCTGCTAGTTTGTTCCAAGTTTAAGGAGCTCGACTATCTTTCATATCTTTTCGGGTCTTTGCAGAAGCCAAATTCCCTTAAAATACCTTAGCACAGACTACTTTAAAACAACAGGCTTTATCTTATATCTTTTATGAACAGGTATATTTTATAAGTGTACCATTAGTCGTGGTCTTTGGCTAGTGTTTGACCAACTTTCCTTACTTTTTCCTCTTGTTGTCTATTATAACTTTCTTCTCTTGTTTTATAACTGTTATAAAATTTACTTTCCAAATGTCTTTTTAATATTAAAACGATTATAGAAAGTCAACTCATTTACTTTTTGACATACTACATTGTGGACACAGAAAGAATTCTTTGTATTTATACCAATTAAGAAATTTTAACCTTTAATTTTGATGGCACGTACGGTGTCATAGTTTTCAAGTAAGGGTGCTAATCTTTTGCTATGTTATTTTATTTTTCTTTTGGTATAATTGCTTTCCTTACTTATTGTCAAGAAACTCTTTATTGTTCTTTCTGATTTTTATTTTCCACACACATTGTTTCTGGCTAACCCTACATTTTCTAAATTTAGATTGTAGCACCCCCTTAGCTTTATTATCAATAATTTCTAGGGAATGCAAATTCACATGATTCTAAACTTTATTGTGTAGGATTAAAGTTGGAATTAATAACCACAAGTTCAATACTAGAATTAAAAATTTTAAAGTAAGCATAACAACGAACCTAGTAAGAATTCATGGCGACAGTTGTAAACATTTTTTGGCAAAATCAAAGATCGTCAGCTCATTCGGCAAATTGGCACCATATATTGCAAGAGCTCTTCTGATAATTTTGGTAGGCTTCGCGGATATATCTTCTTTGGCTTTCTCTTTGCACACATTGGTAACTATCTTTCTGTGAAGCTTTTAAGGATCTGCTCCATGGTTCTGTACGAAATAATTTCTTGTTACTGTAAGGTCAGGACCAATTATAAATACTTTTTCCGAACACTTTGAATTTCTCTGGATACACCATCAGAATACCTCTTCACTTTTTATCTTTTTGTTTTTGAAAAATAAAATTTTCAGCAATAATAATTCTCGACAATGGGTATTTTAATGCCAAAATTTTAGCTCAACGGTCATTCTCAATGAGTTATACCAAAACGAGGAATATTATCCAGGTAGATGATACATCAAAATAAAATGAATACCAAGAATTGCAAAATTACGTCATTAACATTGCATCATTAAGGACTTGTACCTAAATTCCTACCTGTCTTAAGTCACGGTGTCGAAATTTCTTGTAAGATGATTTGACCCTTCGATTACGGCAAGTACACTGAATAATTGGTGTCGAAAGTTCACCCGGCGGAAAATTTGATATCCCAATTTATGAACCATCTATAAAAATGTTTGAAGTAAATAAATCGATACCTGTCTTCGAAACATAATTATAAGGCTCACAACATAATGGCATTTCCCCACTCAGTATTAATTAATTAGGGATTTTAAAAAAATTTTTGGAATAAAGCTCGAAAAGTGGATAAAGTAGGTGATTATATTATAAGCAAATGATACATTATTGATTTTAACCTTAAAGGAAAATTATGTTAATTTACGAGACCATATCAAAATCATAAAAAATTGCAAGAATGGAAATTTCAATCTATCGAATTAGAAATGGTATAAGTATCAAAATCTTATAAGGAGTTCTGATTTTTTGCTCTGGGTTTGATATTTAGATATGATGTTTTTCCTCATTATTTTTTTGCTACTATTTTGTGGCATGTCTTATGTAGATTTGTAAAATTGAAGCTCCTATAATGTCCAGGCTAGAGAAAAAGGTACACATTCAGCACGGTGTTAGCTCATGCAGGTGACATCATAGTCAACCTGTGGTGGAGACATAGAACTGCTGCAATACCCAGCAGAGCTGTGTTGAACAAATCAGCTAAGAAGGTCTGCATATCCTTAATTTTAGTCATCAATTTTGGTATATAGAACAAAGAAACCTATACCCTAGAACCATTTAATAAAAATTTGTACGTGTAAAATTACTTTTAAGTTGATAACGTAACTATAATAATGAACCTCCCTGTGCAGATAGGTTGGCCTAGAAAGTTTTTTTTTTGTTTGAACTTAATTTGAAGCTGTTTTTATAGAAAGAGGGCGGTATGTGGATAACTAAATTGTAAATACTAGAACCACGACCTTCTAGCCTCCGTAAGGTTCACGTTGGTTGTACCAGTCATCATAGTTGACGAACGACATGCTTATGATGGGATATTCACAGTCTTCAATCGCAGGCAGCATATACATAAAATGATTCGAAGTCACACCACATAAACTGCAATAGTGAAGTCGAAAGTCTGATGTCGATTTTACTAATAAATGACGTCATCTATGGTGTTTCGACAGCTAAATATACGTCATTAAAAGTCAGTTTATTCTCAGTTATCATTATGCAAAAACCATCTTTATAGGTTAGAAAATGTCGAACTTTGTGACAGGAAAAGATGTTTCGCGGGGAGTTTATTAACCTTCTATCATTTTACTAACAGATGGCGTCATCTATGGTTTTTCGAGAGTTAAATATATGCCATTAAAAGCCAGTTTGTTAATAGTGATCATTATACATAAGACAAGGTTCTTTATAGGTTCGAAAATGTCGAACTTTGTAGCAGGAAAAGATGTTTTGCGGTGAGTAACCTTCTTTCATTTAAAGAAAATAGCTGAGAGGTATCGATTGTTGGTTGAAGCTGATGGTAAGAATGTTTCAGTCAAAAAAAAACTTGTAAACGATAGTTTAAACACTTCAAAAGTAGAAATTTTATTGTAAAACACAAGGAGCATCTAGGTCTGCCGAGGTTTTTGCATCGAGTTCTGACAGATGATGAAAAGTGGATCTACTTTGATACTTCAAAGCGCAAAAAATCATGGCTAGATCCAAGCCAGTCTTCAACATCACAACCAGAGCGCAATACATGTAGAAAAAAGGCTTTGCTGTGTATTTGGTGGGATGATAAAACAGCTGTGTATTACGAACTATTAAAACCTGGTGAACAATTACGGGCGATTGATATTTACATCAATTATACAATTTACCTAGCACTGAAGGAAAAATGACCAATATGCCAAAAGACATGATAAAGCCATTTTTAACGTGGCAATGCTCATCTCCACTTTGCGAAATGTGTAAAAAACTATTTGAAAAACGTTAAGTAGGACATCCTACCCCACCTTCCACATTCCCTGGACTTAGCCCCTTCGGGTTACCATTTATTTCGCTATGTATAGCAGGAACTTTCATAACAACATTATGTTCTTACGAAGAAGTGAAAATTTGGTTTGATAATTGGTTGGCTTCAAAAAAAAAACAGTTCTTTTGGCGCGGAATCCATTCTTTAACAGAAAGAAATGGCCAACGATGGCAATAATTATTGAGGTAATTCATTTTCTTCTGGAAACAAATGGTCAAATTTTGCAAAAAAAATCGACGTAACTAATCCAAACACCTCTTACATCATATGAAAGAGAGAACTAAATGATTTCTTGACACAATGAAATAATATTTGATCAATAATTAAATTTGTGATGGAACAAGTTGCAATTCTTTCCTTCCGAAGGAGGGAAGCTCCCTAGTAAACCATACGCTAAGTCCAGTTATATTTTCCTTGGCACATATTATTCTAGGTGCCTCTTTCCAATTAATAAATTTACTTTCCAGAAACAACGTTAATTAGAACAGATAGAACTGGTTTGAGTTGAACCATATGTACCTCTATGGTTCAATTGCGACCTCTTCTTGGCCGGACGGTCCGCCTCCTTATTTTACGTATATACTCGAGTGACCTAGAACTCACACAAGTCTGATTATACAGCGGTTCCTTGTCAGACTATTCAGTACATCTTTCCACTCAGGCACCATTCGCGAAGTTACGACACTAGACTTCAGTGCCACTATCGCAGCCCTAGTCTCTGTGCATATGTTTAGTATCTTATTCCTGCTTATGTCCCTCGCACAGAGATGGCTGCACTGCAGAATAACGTAAATTCTCGCTTTAAAGATTGTCGTACGTATTCCGAGAGAGCAAAACTTTCTGACTCTCGTGTTCTTGCTGAACACTCTAGCTTCAGCTCTTTTTTCTTGTCGAGATCAATCTGTAAATCACCAGGATCCATTTTTCGGAAGATTGTGGTCCTCCTCCCAGTCCTCCATACTTGACAAAAGCACCTCAAGCGGAGCCATGTAATCTGTTTGCATGAGGAGTAATGGACATCGCTCCACCACGCTTTTCCAGATACTTCAATAGTCGCCCGTTTCAGTTCCGAGATCTTTTTGGCAACCGAGACGATAAATAGCCGTCAGGGCCTCGTTATCTATGTATAATTGGAGAGGATGTAGGTTTACTAGGCCCTTCAGAGCCCTACTGGGGGTAGTTCCCATCGCATTCATTATTCCCAAACAAGCCATTCTTTGAACTTTGTCAAGTTGACGATGGTGTTTGCCTTTTGTTTTACTAAGCTGCCATATAATAGCGGCGTACGTAATCATGGAGCAAATCACCATAGTGTATATCGAAAATTCCATTTTTCGGTGTCAGCATCCATGTGCGCCTAAGCTAACACATATAATACTCACGTAAAAAATTTTATACAACCTGTTTAATTGCGCAGTATCTGTATATAACAATACAGATTTATTTGAGAAAGAAATAAGAAATATTAAAAAAAAATTAAATTAATGGAAGATGTTATAATTAACCTTATAACAATGACCACTGGATGAAAAGAAATGTTTTTGTTCTAAACAATTTCACATATTTAAGGAAATTCAAAGAAAATAAGAGGAATTTCCAGCAGCTGCAATATAAAAAAGCTTTCAAATCTAGAAAATAAAACTTATAATCACGGACATGATAGAATATTTACATCGTTCCATAAGAGTGTGATGAAATATATATTGGAGAAACGCTACAATTAAGGTCTTACATATATGGACGAGTACTTTTGAATACCAGGTTGAGTGAGTGTAACTATTTTTACTCAATATTTTGACCGAAATATATATGAGACCTCGTAGCTTTATTGTAGGAATATTATCACAAGAAACTGTATCTCACTACCGGAAAGATATACTTCCGATTTTTAACAAGAATTATTTGGAATATTTTGCACAAATCGATTTCAAACATGATAAGATATAAATTTAAATTTTTAAACCAAGTTTACATACACTAACTAATTTCTGATTAATCTGTCAGCCGTTCCCTGTCGTAAAAAGAACTAAAAAGAGTCCATAAAATTTATCAAAAGTACACAAACCTGCGTTGAGTTTATTTTCGGTATAAAAATGCTTAATGGTGACATTTTGGTAAATATTAATTTAATTTTTAATTAAAAACCTTCTTTGACCCATTTTAGAGTTCTTACCAGGAAACCAGATAAAATTTGCCTTTAAAACACAATTTCGGTTTCTAAGTTAACCAAAAATAAAGAAAAAAATTATAAATTAAATACTTTTTCGTAATTCCCCAATAAATTTTATAATTATTATTAGATGTAAAAAATTGTATAATCCGGAAGTACATTTGTTCGTTGATTTCATTAAAATCATGTCTGACATGTTCTGTGGCTCAATACTGAAGTTTATAAGGCCCACCTTTTTATGTGAGAAAACGTCTACCAACATTCTCTGAACTGTCCTTGGACTAACCACAATTCCTCTAATTTTAACAATAATTCTAGGTACGGATTTCCAGGAATCATTTTGTGAAATTTTCTTTTAGCGCGTGTCTGTTCTTAAAGCATTGTTATTTTCTTCAATCTTCTCAATTTCTGTAAATTTCTGTATATTCCCTTTTGTTATAACCTAAAATTATTTTGGATTGGATGTTGTATCAGTAATTATTTTAAAATTGCGGCTTGTTTTTTACATTTCAAAAACGCATTCAGCACTGTCTGTTATAATTATTTGTATTAAGGAAGTTGCTGGGGTGGTCATATATCATTTTGGTCGTAGTTGGTTTAGTAAAATCCAAAATGGCTCTTGATAAAGAAAAAATTTATATTTTCCAATTTGTTCAAAATTGGTATCGAGGAGCTTCTGGGATTGCGAATAACGAATCCACAATAATTAAAAAAAAAAACAATATGACGGAACCAAAATTGGTACTGATGGGATTTTGGGTGTGCAAATATTTTTGAAAAATTCACTATAGCAGACTAAAATTTTGCATTTCTGAATTTCGAAGTGATAGATTAAGAATTTAAATATATTTTTTTAATTCAATGTAATACACCATCATTACAATTTAGCAAGAACGATGAGTTAGGGACGCAATGGGTTGCAAGAAGCAACTTATAATAGATTAGTTTATATGGAATTAAGCCTATAAAAACCGAAGGAATCTTTTTGCCGTCTATGTTGACTACCAAAAACCATTGACTCAGTACCACATGACTAGCTGGCAGGGGTACTAAGAATATATCCGACGTATACGTTGTGTCCTTTTTAAAACACCTCAGGTACTTGGAAGACTAAGATCCAAATATCTTTCAACACAAAGATCGAGACAGTTACAATTCCACTACGAAAGGAAATATTTCAAAAAGATTATTAAGCCCAATATGGTTTTGTCTTGCCATGAACCTACTATCATCGTTCCACCAGATGCTGCTTTAGGAATAAGAACAATCGTGGAGAGTTGGCAAGAAAAAATCGTCTTCTGTATATGGATGATTTCAAATTGATGCCTGCCACCAGAAATCAGCTAGAAAAAATGCTGTAAATTGTGAAGAAGTATTCAGGCGATATAGGAATGCTGTTCGGCCCTGATAAGTGCCGCATTTTAATAACTAAAGGATCCTGGTTTAAGACCACTAAACGCCTATGCGTGCTCTGCATTGAATTACTCTTTTGAAATTGTGAAATGGAACAAGACGGACAAAGAAAGTATGCAGAGGAAAGTCAGAACACTCCCTATAAATGCATACAAACATCATCCTCGTAGCGCTACTGAACGCACAGTCCTACCAAGATACCACGGAGGAAGTCGAAGTGGATATTGCTAAGCAAATGGATCAACAGCTAAGAAACCTACGCTCATATTTTCATAGGCTAGCAGAGTCTTCTGTGCTACACCGGGTGACACGCGCAGCAGGTGAATCAACACCGCTGTGGTTGATACACTATGAACTGATTTCTCATCACTAATTAGACTACAAGAAACTTCAAGTCTGGCTGCAGAAGCTCCTTCATGAACGACACGCAAATGAGATCAACGTGAGAATAAATGTTCTTCCTACTAGCTATTCGAAACCAGATCATTTCAACGAGAAGCTATCTGAAATGCAGAAACCCCTCGATCCAGCACAACCAATGCCGATCTCGTTGGTAGAGAAATCCAAACTGTTGTAGGTAAAAAAGCGCCATACTATGAATAGAGCCCGAAACCTATACTGGAGAAAAGCGAGTTGAACCGGCGGAGTAGCGAAGAGTCTTCTGAATGCAGTGTTTCTGCTGAATATTAATATATATATATATATATATATATATATATATATATATATATATATATTAATATTCAACAGAACATATTCTCGGCTATGCGGACAGATTAATGATAAAAATTACTCTCATGTTAAAAAGTGGTCAGAACTCTAAGGCAATGGAGAAGTTCCAGGTTCGAACAATGACGAAAGAGCCTAATATGGGCTCATCAGGCTATTGCGTTCGGTACAAACCATCATCTTGCATACTAAGACCAAATAGTGCGGTCGTCAGTTTTCAGACTCGGAACTTCTCCATTGTCCTGAAATTCATCGCATTTGTTAACACGAGGGTAATATTTATCAAAAACTTGTGTTCGCACAGCCGAGAATTTTTTATTTTATTTTAAAATTGCACGCACGAAAACTATCTTTTATATATATTTGTTGGCTTAAAAGACATGCATAAGCTCTCATAGAGGGATCTTTGGTGCCACACCTTGCTTAAACTGTTGAATTCGTGGTTAGTGTGGTCGCCGGTGCCGAATGATGTGACCTCTATCCTTTGTCTATTTTCGGCAACAGGTATTATTTCTTGAGTGGGTTTTTGTTGCAATTTTCTTGCTTTACTTATTGTTTGCACATACTCATGGTTCCTTAGACCTTTAAGTGAGGCTGCAGAAGAAGGAATACTCCCCTCTAGGCTCTCTCATTAAATAAGTACTACTCTTAACTTCGTTCGTATAGATATATGTTCGGTACGCACCATCTTTACTTTAACTGAGAAAACGTCTATGACAATAAAGTGACGGAAGAATTCTCATTTAAATTTACTTCCAGTTAATTTTATAAATTTGAGTTACATAACTGTATTAGATCTCTTTACTCTTACTGACTCTATATTAATATTAGGGTGGAAGTCCTCTTAATTTTAAATATTTATTCTTTAGAATTGTCAAGACATTTTAGAAGGAAGTTTCCGAATGTTTTTCCATCAAAAACGAATAAAAATTTAAATTTCTTTTAAATTGGATTTTGTTAATTGTTTTCTAAATTCGTCTTATCTTAAAAGAAGTATTTCGTTTTTCATGAAATTTTAAACCGTGATTCTTTTTAGCAGCGCGAAGCAACTGAGGTGTATATATGGTTTAGCGAAGCTAACTACAGAAAAAAGTAAGATCAATATATAAGAAAGACTATAACTGATTATTAAGCATATTTACTTTTTTTTTCTGTCACATATTTATGGAAAATTTCCAGCAAACTGTTTTTAAAATTTATTTTCTTTTTATGAAGCTTTAAAAGGTTAACGTTTCCAACATAAGTTCAAAGGGAACATTCAACCCCAACAAAATCAAATAAAACATTATTTTCTTTCAAAAAGCTTAATTATATATTCGTAAATTGGTCTCTTGTAGACATTTTATTTTACTTACTTTTGTCATTAAATTCAAATAAGAACTTTTATGATAAAGCTTTTTGCTTGAATGAAGCAATAAAATAGGAACTTAGAATTCTAAAAAAGTTAATTAGAGGTAAGTAATTTAATGCAAAAAAATACTTTTCTACGTAAACATTTATTATTTTAAACAAACAACAAATAATTCTGTTGTTTAAAATTCAAAGTACATATTTTCTAGTTCAGTAGTAGCAGTAGTTATTAATTAACGACACATCAACCCATAAGATTTTTTGTGACGGGGCCTACAGTTTAACCTGGATATCGAACTACGATCCTTGACACTAAGACACCTAAACCGAGTTTTCACTCTTTGTCAGTTTTCGTGTCTACCGACTGTTGACTACAGGACTCAGTGTTCCCAAGCGGCCACCTATTCAATACTAACCGCGCACAGTGTAGTTTAACTTCTGTGATCTGCCGAGAATCAGTGCTTAATACATTACAAGGCCGTAGCCTTTTTCTGGTTCAGTTTGTCGAAAATCAATATTTTATTTATTACTCAACTACGGTGAAGGCAGAAATAAGGCCTATGAAATCAGTCCAGTGTATGTATGGACAAATTATCTTAACTCCTGACCCAGCGAACCGATTCTTGCGACAAGGTACCATTTGATTTTTCCTAATAACCTATGTAATATGAGTCAATTCAACAGGTCTACAATCATTCTTAGGCAGCTGGGAGTCATTTTTGAAGTAAAATCCGAATTCGAGGTTAGAATTGTCCCATCATGTCATGATTTTGCAATATTTGAGGTTATGTACTAGAAAAATGTTTTTTTTTGGCTACTTTTTAGGTTATGTGCATAAAATTTTACTGTAACCCTTGAAAATAAGCTATTGAGCGGTCATCTAAGACTTTTTCTTGCAAAATTTTAAGTACAAGTTAGGAGGTTTTTAGAGACCATTATTTTTTTTCAAATTTCAATTCGTCATTTTGAGTCCACCATTTAAAAAATTAAAATTTCTATTGTCTGGCATAATATTCGTAATCAGCTATTCCCAAAACCCACAGGTGAAATATTTTAGATTCCAATATAATTTTTTGTAAATTTTGTAGCGTTATTTTGAATCCACCATCTTGAAAATGAAAATATCAATTTTTCCGACTTCATATTCGTACCCAGCCAATAGTTTATTTTGAAGGTAAGAGTACTGCTAAATGATGCAACTCGACAAACAGACCAAAAAATGTTGTAGATCCTATACATAACTTCAAAAGTAGCAAAAAAACATTTTTCGAGTACATAACCCCAAATATCTCAAAATCCTGACGTGATCGGCCAATTTCAACCTTTAGTTCCTCCGTAGCAAATTACTTCGGAAATGATCCCCAGATGCCCAACAAAAGAACCTTAGTAACCTGTGTTATGAATAATAGAAGTGGAAATGATAATTTCGGGTTCTCTTGTATACAAATTTAGTTGTCATTTGATTGAAGTAATTATGATTACTGCAAAGTGAACTGAAAGTAATAATGACTTAAAAGAATATGACTATAAGATATAAAGACATTCGAAAATTCCAATATGGCGACTACAGGAAGCCCAAATTTCGTATGCTTTATACTAATTTCTGAACGGATTAAATGCCATTTTTACCCATTTACAAATGCTAAACTTTAAACTTGCTTATATTGTTAGTGCTGTATAGTTAGGGGAGGTTATTCAAAGCAAATAGCTTAGGAGAAAAACCTAAAGATTGATTTACTAAATAAGGAGTGATTTAATTGTACTTAAATACAGATATAAGCCAAAATAAGTTTTACTGTTTTATAAACAAGGGCAGCTATTTACTAAATGTCTAAAAGCAGTGACTATACTTTACATTTAAGGGAAATATACACAAAAAGTTCACACTTATTGTACTGATTTAATACTGAAAATAAGTAATTAAGTTGATTATTACCGAGAAAACATGTACAAATTGATTCCCAAGGTGGTCTATATGGACCCCCAAGAGTCGACGGCTGCCTGCAAGCGGTGGTAGCCAAGTATTTTCAAAAATAAAAATAGACCTAATCTATAAGTTAACATGAATCAAGGTTGTCTTCTGTCGGAGCCTGCAGATAGGTAAGTACATTTTTTAATGTCTTCGATAAACCGATTTCCTTTCATGACTTGAAGTAAAGGTCATTCTACATTCTAATCAAACACATTAAAGTTTTTAATTATTTTGTAAGATATTTTATTTTCGCAATCGGCGTTATTTACTTTCTGTATTTACTTCTTTCTTTATGTCTAAATCTTTATTGACAAAATCCCATGATACATTATTCCTCTGTACCTAATTATAAAAGCTCAACGACCGCTATAAAGGTTAAAGTAAGGGTTTACGTGGGGAATCAATTTCGAATTGCTAAAAGTTATCATATTTAAATATCTTTATTTTTATTCACAGGTAATTCCTACTAAACATGGCTGAGTCAAAAAGAAAATGTAGGCAGTATAACATTGATTATTTGAAGTTCGATTTTATTTCATCATTGTTAGACAACCACTTGCCTATGTCCCTTATTTGTAACAAAGTTTTAGGCAATGACCTTGTAAAACCATCCAAGTTGGAAGATCATCTGAAAAAATTTCACCCTGATAAAACAGGGAAAGATTTGAAATAATATCTAAAAAACTTCCAAAGAGACCCACGGTGGACAGTATTTCGGTAAGACATCAAAAAGAGACCATGATGGTTTGTAAGAGTCTTACAATATTTGTTACTATAAAGTTAGTCTTGTCTGTTATTTGTTAGCTACATAAACTACACAATTATTTTTAAAAATCTGAGCATAAAATCACCCAATGGATTACATGATCTTAACTTTTTATTCTCCAATGTCATGTTCTAATTTAGCAATAACCAAAACCTGCACCCCTTATCACTGTCCGTTAAACAATTAAGAAATAAAAATACGAATCTGTATAATCGTACCCCAATCAAAAGAACTAATTCCAAAAAAGCCAAGGTATATCATCTCAGAAATTCAGACATTAAAGTCATCTGGATAGCACTGGTGCTTTCTGAAATATTCAAATGCAGCCAGAAGGTTGAATAAGACTATTTATTTATTTATATACCACTTATACATACATATGTATATTATCTAAGTTATGAATGTTCAAAAATAAATTGTATTTGTTAGGAATGGACGATAATCTTCTATTAATTTTATTTATAAAATTGTTGGAACAAATTTAAGTGTCGACATTATACAATAAAATTTAAACAAATAGATTACTTACGTGTTAAAAGTAACAAGAAACATAATATAAAAAAAAATTAATGACTGAAAACTTCTGGCTATTCAAAAATTAAAACCAGGAGGTTTCGGTCGGCTTTTGTCTTTTATCTCAAAAGGGAATTCGAGTTGAAGCTCGACAGACGCACAAGGCTTAAAAGATTATTGGTTTTTCTTTTCTTTGCACTTCAAAGAAAAAAGACAAAACATAACTAGGCACGATTTGATTCAAGATTGAACAAGTGATCGACATTGACCCGACCATTGAGAGGCCCCACGTACGTCATCTTCTCGCTCACAATACTGCCAAAAGAGAAAATTAGATGGGAATACTAAATAGGTTGTTACTATAACAATGAAATAATTTTTATTAAATTATTTTGAATTTGTAATTTTAAATACGTTTATTTAGTTTTAACAAGTTTTTAAATATATCATATCAGAAGAAAATTTCAAACAGGATTAATTACTTTATTTTTCGTAACTAAAGTATACATAATTTGTTTGTTTAGTTCACTAAACAATATTTGAATATAAGAAAGCCGCTAAAAAAATATGTTTTAGCTTTCCTAACTCAAAATACTTAATTTGGGTGATCTAAAAGCACGCACTAAAAAAAATAAGTCTACTATACCAAATTATTTTTAAAAGTAACTAATGGGCAATAATGTTTAGTTTCGACGAACCTCTTAAAGAACTTAACCACATTTTAATAACCTTTAGTTTTTAACTCTTAAACTGACAACTTCTATAACCTGAAACTAAATTCAAAAGTTAAACAAACCACTGACTATAACAGCTGATCTGAAGCCTTTTGTTGGTCTCAGAAGATCTTAGAATTGTCGAAAGGGATTTTCCAAAAAGCAAATTCTAGATCTTCCTTTATAGCCCACGCAGGAATAAAAAAACAAAGATGAGATTAACAAATTGATTGCAAGTCACAGCAGAAACTAAAATTATAGACGCTGCTATACAATAAAATTTATAACATTTTAAAAAGTATTTATTTATTTAGCTAAAATGTTTGACCAACTTTAAATTAGATGAAATTTGACAATAAGACATTTAAAGTGCAACAATAATTCAAGTGTTCAGTGATAAAAAATATTTTATTTTATTATACCCATAAATATCAAAAACTATATGTTACATTTTTTATTTCGTCAGTCAACTCCTCTCTTGATTGCGTCCAGACTCAATTTTTCTTCCATACATATATCTTTGGAACAAAACAGGACTTTACAATATTTTTTTTATAATAAAGGAATCTGCTATAATATTAGACAACCAAATCTTATAAAGTTTAAATTGCTTCAGTAAACTAATTATTCATTTCAAAATTGCAGAATTATAAAAGTGCTGCTTAAAATTCATGGTATCTTACCCATTTTTGACTAGCAGTTTGTTAAAAATATTTCTTTTTTTTTTTCAACTATTAAAGTGCTTTTAATTCTGTTAACTGCATTATAAATCTAATTTTTAGACTGCCACCCTATCAAAAACGAACAAAACTTTTAATTTCTTTCACAAAATGCTTGTTAATTTTTTTCGTAGATTGGTTCCTTTCAGAAAAAGAATTTCACTGCTATTATATTTATCCCTTTTAATTGTTTGAATTTAATGACTTAAAAACCAGAACTTTTATAAAATACGTAATTGCATTAAAAATTAAGAAAAAAAGAGAATAAAAAATATATAAAATTTTCTTTATGAGTAATCTTTTGACAATAAAATTTTCTCTAATGTAAAGTGTACAGGAGAGTATCCCAAATTCGATACTTTTATGGGATTTTTCGTTGACTATTAAAGTTAGAAAAAACCAATGTAGCATTCACTGACTGGTTTTTAGGGCAACTGAAAATGCCGTAAACAGAACTTAAAAATTTTCTTTTATTTTGAAGATACAGAGTAAAATTCAAAAGTTGACAATTTTTATAATGCCCTGTAACTTTCTTATTTAAAAAGTTATTCATCCCAATTTGGTCATTTTAACTGGAACACCCTATATATTTTTAGATGATAAGGTAGAATTTTTAATTATTTTTATGACAGTATGCCAAACTCTATGTCAAAATGAAAAAGCAAGCTGGATTTAACGATTTTTTTATTAAAAATCTTAGTAAGCCATGAATTAAAAAAAAAAAGGTGTTATGATATTTATATTTAAACTTAAGATATTTTTACTAATTAGTTAACACAATACAATGACAAGATAATATTTAAGAACAAGAACATCAACAACACATAATTTATTCTAAATAACGAGCTATATCCTTTTTTAAAACATTTAGCCAGGAAGAAACTCAAAAGGACCCCCATTATTGTCAATACACTTTTGACAACGCTTTCTTAAAGATCTTACTGCATTAAGAATATAAATACTTCTTACTTTTTGAAATGCGTTGTGAATTCGTTCTAGAAGTTTTAATGGTTTCGTTATATATTTAATTTTCAAAAAAAAAATCCAGTGCTGTTAGGTCCGGAGAGCATGATGGCCACCTCACCAATCCATACGTATCCAACCATCTATCAGCGAAATTACTGTTTAAATAATCTCTTACTTCTAAGTTATTATGACTAAGAGTATCACCTTATTCAATATATCTGTTAAGTCGTTCTACAAACAGTTCATCGTTCAATAAATTCATAAGGTTATTTTCTAATATATTAATGTATACCTCTGTATTGAGAATTTCTTCGAAAATATGATAAACAAGCTTCTGAGCGTTTAAAAAAACAACTTATGTTATAAGAAAATCTGCCCTGTTAATGAATTTCTCGCACTATATAAGGGTTAGCATTGTTTTAATAGCTTAGTTATATCGGTTTAATATACCGTTACCTATAATTTTTGCTTCATTAGATCATACAAATTAGTAGCTATTTCGTTACATTTATTTAAAAACCAGTGGCAAAACTGCAGTCTTCTTTCACGATTTCCAAGGTATAGATGTTGCATCATATTTACATTGCAAGGAGAAATAGTGGTTCTTCTTGAGTATTTTTTGAGAGTTAGTTTTTCAAACTTCCACTTTTTTTCTATTTTAGTTCTAGACGTTGGCTTTCCTTACTTAAAATAAGGTCTAATTCGTACAATTTTAAAATATTTAATTTTTGATCAGTTTTTGCCTGTGTAAATAATGATTGACGACAGTCTTACCTGAATTTGGGCTTCCGCGTAACCAAGAACATTTTTTTCATCATTTTCTTTATTATTTTTTTTTTAATATTTGTGTGGTCTCGGTTTATTAAAACTTGCAAAGTTTTTCAAATTTTTTTCAAGGTTTTTTAAAATATCTATAAAGGTTGACACCTATCTGGAAAACGTTGAAAATATAGATTAAGGGCATTTTCTTGGATTTTCTCGCTTTCAGTATATCCAAGTATCATATCATACTTCTCGTAATTTTCATAACTCATTTTCAATAATTATAATAAAAGCAGAACTTCACAAAAATAAACATCGTCATTAACTTAAGTGGCGTACCTTCAAACAATTGTTTTTTTTTCTGTTTTTCATAACAAACTCATATTCATTGAAAATATATCGTTAACACCTTCTTTTGTTTTTTATTCATGGCTTACTAAGATTTTTAATGAAAAAATCGTAAAATCCAGCTTGCCTTTTCATTTTGATATAGAGTGTGGTATATTATTACAAGAAAAATTAAAAACTCGACCTTATTGTGTAAAAATATATATGAAATTTGGAATGAATAATTTTTAACCACACCTCGTATTAAAGTTGCGATTACACCGTTAGATTACCGTTAAAATATTATAAAAATCAGTCGTTTAAAATGTAGTGATATCTTTTTAAATAGAAATGCCACATGGCATTATAAAAATTATCAACTTTTATATTTAACCCTGTGTCTTCAAAACAAGAATATTTTTAAGTTATGTTTGAGGCATTTTTAATTTCCCTAAAAAACAGCTCGTGAGTGCTACGACTGACTGAGGCATCTAAAGGGATCTCCATGAGATTAGAACACTGAATTCAGTGTTCTAATCTCGTGGAGTAAAGATCTCCGAAGATGCCTCGTGCAACCGTAGGCAGAACGTCGGATAATAATTCCAATTTGACACAGTCTAAATCCAAGAACCATGATTTTCAACTAGTTCCGAGCTCTTTTTTTGAGAAAATTATAATGGCGAATCCAAATTACGGCTACAATTTTCTAAAATGTCCTATATTTTATTTATCAAAGCAACTACGATAAAACTAATAAGAGATCCTTAAGGTATTTTTTCCTGTAAAATTCAGTGGCGTAGCCAGATTTTTAATTTTAGTTTTAATTATGAAGATATAATACCAAGTTTTAATTTTTTTAGATGGGACATCCTGTATTGTTTTTACATCATTTTTTATGCATTTTGTATTTTTTTTTTAAATATATTATATTGTCAATATAAATTGACAAGAAATAGGCTAAAAATAGTTTTTATTAAATATGTAAACTTTTTAAAATAGGAAACGTCACTAAGAAGCTGTGTTGATATAATATAAAATCATTTAATTCATTTTTTTAATCACAGTTTCTTAACCTATAGTATACCTATATAATATAATAAATATTCGAATTGGTCTTGATTAAAAAGAATATCTAAATATTTAAATTATTTCCATATGTCACTGATAAGAACATTTTCTAAGTTCGATGAATATAACATATTGTATATTATGTTTTAAAACAGTAGGCTGTGGCTATGAATAAATAAAAGAATCATTTATTCGACTAGAGCTAGTTTGAAATTTATTAGTTTGCCAACGTGTAATTTGTCTCTTAAAAAACTCAAAATGGAAAAATTTCAAAATTTCGAAAAGTATAATCCAGCAGAATATTATATTGAGTGTAATATACAGTAGATACTAGAGGAAAACTTAATCAATTTTGGATCTTTTCAAAATCCACGGCCAAAGACGTATGAAAAAGAAAATAAAGAGAATGAAATTATAAATTTAATTGCATGTGTTACGGCAGATCCTTCAACGTCGAGCAAAACTATTGAAATGGATGTTGGGGTTTATCATAAAAAATCATTAAAAATAAATTTAAATGTTACAAGACAACGTCATAATAATCATCCATGGGCAGATCAGAACCCCCATCAATAAGTAAATAGGGCAAAACAAGGACGATTTGAGTTTAATGTGTGGGTTTCTTTGTTTGGTAATAGGCTATTACTACGAGATATATGAAGGGAATTCAAATGCTCAAGACACATCGTTCCATTTATAGATAATTTGCCTTTAGTGGTAACAAAGTAACATATTGTATTTTCCACACAATGGAGCCACGGCTTATAACCCAAGAATTGTTGTCGAATGATTTAACGCTAATTTTGTACAGAAATAGATAGCAGACAATAGTCCTATCAGGTGGCCACCTAGGTCACCTGATCTTACCACCTTAGATTTCTTTTTTTGGGGGTATATCAAAAACAAAATCTATCTAAATAGAAATAAAACTCTAGAAGAGTTAAAAGAAAATTTTGTGGTGGTTTTGCGAAGTATTACTGATATTCATATTCTTAACGCTATGAGCAGAGGAGTCTCTGTACGTTGACAACTGTGTATCGAAAACAATGGACCACAGTTTGAACATTTAATATAGTTAATTCAGTTTTATTGATATTTATACATTATTGAGTTTTATTTCTGCATTTTAACAACTTATTGATCTATGTGTTAACATAGACATGGTCAACTTGGCTCATCTGAGCCACCAGCTCTTATGAGGTACTCTGTGAGCTTAATAAAAGAATAGAAAATATGTTTTTAGCCAATTTGTTGTCAATTTATATTGACAATATAATATATTCTTAAAGGAAATGCAAAATTCATAATAATGATGTAAAAAATACAGGATATTCCATTTAAAAATTAGAATTTGATATTATATCTCCGTAATTAAAACTAAAATTAAAAATCTGACTACTCCACTAGATTCTACAGAAAAAAGTACCCAAAGAATATCTTATTAGTTTTATCGTAGCTGCTGTGATAAATAAAATATAGGACATTTTAGAAAATGTAAAAATACGAAAATTACTCCGTAAATCCGAAACCGATCGCGATAGCCGTAATTTGTTCCCGCCATTATAATTTTCTCAAAAAAGGAGCTCGAGACTGTTTTATCAGATTTTTAAAATCTTTTACGGTTTCCCAGATAGCCTATAAAAACATACAAAACGATTCACCCTGTATATCAAAGAGCTGTACAGATTTGTGGGTTTGCAATTCTTTTTTACAATTTCAAATCATTTTAGTAATTATTTTTTACCTTCCTTTATTTCCTGTTGTATTAGCATTCCCAAAATATTAAATTATTAACATTTAATAAGGGAAATTATTTGTAATTTGTGCTGTCAATTGGCATTTTATCCCAAAAATTAATGTTAGGAGATTTACCAGTGAATATAAGTCTACAAAGAGTGATGTGTTTACGATGTTACCACTTTCATTTGTTTTATAAAAGATTTATCAATTTCATCCAATTTTTAAGATCAATTTTTTTCTAGAACCAAATAAATTAGTAATCTTTAATGTTGTGAAAAATTATTCGTCTTCGTACAAATATTTTTTTTCGCATTTAAATAATAAAAATTTAAATTTTCTACAGAAATTATAGTCATAACATTATATGCCTTGGCAAAATAAATTGTATGATTAAGAAATTAAATTAATAAATAAGAAATAACGACAGTTTTCCGCTACTTTACATTTTGAAACAATCTTATTTTAGTCCCTTGTCTTTCAACTTAATATTTATGTTTTATATATATTTTTTTGTCTCGAATGCTGCCTGTTAAAGTTAAAACAGATTGTTAAATTGGTAAGCCTGGTAAAGTAATTACAATTTTAATTTCAACATCAAACTGGTCTTATTATTGTGCCTTGTGGGGTTGGTCGGTATAATACTTAAAACCAATTAAACGGATGTAAAACGGGGCTCAAGTGAAAGGTTTCTGACGAAGTGCTGTTATAGTTTTAATCATTTTTCTTTGTCGACCAGCTTGAAGCCGACATAAATGAAAATTTTAAAGCTCCTAGGCCATAAAATAATAAGTAACAATTTAATTAGCTTCGATAGAAGGACTATAAATTTCCATAAAGGAATTTATATATGAAAATTTTATATTTTTTTGTTTCTTACTTTTTGCTTGAGTCGTCATTTACTTTACATGATGACTGAACACCAGCCTAATATTTAATTTCACAGACACACAGTTTTTAATAATGTTCTAGGAGAAGCTCTTGCTTCTGTAATCGTAATCTAATAAAATTTGATCTGGATTATCAACTTGCAGGATAGTCGGGTAGCCAGCGAGTTTTTGTTACCATTGAAGGCACATGGTTCTAACAAAGTTTTTACATCTATTTTGACACTCAGACTACGAATATCAAGGGCAGATTCCCAAAAAAATAGCCAGGGAATATGTTATAAACAAAAACATTGTTAATAATTAAAAAAATTGTTCTTTTTTTGTAAAATAAAAATATTTTTGTATTTTTCGTCCAATTCTAAGCAAAAATTGTCCCTTGTGATTTTTTCGTCCAACGCATAATTTTGAGTTAAAAATCTAGAAACATCTGAAAAATGACATTCTTTTAACCATTTTTCAACATAAATAAATTTTAATTAAAAAATATTTTAAAATTCTGCGCAAACTTGAGAAAAATGGCAATGCGAAAACGTAATGTTTTTATTTCTCTTTAAAGCTGTAACCAAATAGCGTTTTATCAATTAAGGAAAGTGGAAGTCTACTTACTGGTGCTCACCTAGTGCCCATAATCCATTATAGCTTACGCTGATCATTACATTAACACTTTTAACACATTTTTTACCTATTAATTATATGCATTTAATTATAAAATAAATAATACAATAACATAAGGGACTTCAGTTATTATAAGTATTTTTGCATGTGTTGGTAAAACCGAAAGTCTGGTTCAGATATGTCGATGACACCTTCATCATATGGAAGGGCAATGATCGAGAACTTAATGATTTCTTGAAACATCTAAACACCATTCGACCTACAATTAAGTTTACCACAGAAAAATAGGTAATTGATCAATTACCCTTCCTAGATGTCATGGTGAATCGTTCAAACGAAACTTTTAAAACTTCAGGATACAGAAAGCCAACACCTACTAGGCAATATCTTAACCATAGTTCTAATCACTCTGTTGTAATAAAACTAGGAATTATACGCAACCTCTATAATCGCGCTATATCAATATACAATAATGCCGATTAATTGACGATGTCATAAATAACTTAAGAACAACGACCACTTGTCAGCAAGAATCACATTCCTTTTTGAAAATTCCGTACATTAAGAGAACCTCGCAGAAAATAAGATGAATTGCCAGAAGTTATAATATAAAAACAGCCTTAAAATCAGGAAATACACTTAGAGCTCATTTAACAAAAACAAAACCAAAAACTACTGATAATAAAGAATGTGTTTACAAAGTTCCATGGTGAAATGTATATTGAAGAAACCGAACGACTACTAGAAGTTAGAATTAGGGAACATAAAACTCACACAAAAAGTGGAAACGTCAAGATCTGATATTGTAGAACACGCCTAGGATATAAAATCGTCTGAAGCTGCAGCAATATATATGGAACCCAACATTAAAAAAAGGAAATTTATAGAAGCAGCTTACATTAAAAATAATAATGGAATCTTCAGTAAACCCAGTGTTGAGATACCTAATCTTTGGCAACCACTACTTTGTAACATCAAATCACTGAGATGTATATAGTGAAGCGAGACTTTGCTCTTCAATGGACACAGTTCCTATATAAGCTTGTAGCCTTAAAACAAAACATTCATGGTTCGTCAGGAACGAACAAACAGAAATGAGATGGATCCCTCTACGAGATTTTCTGAGACAAAAGGATGTTAAAGTCTTACAAAAATTTAAAGAGCACGACAATCTACTGATCAGACAAGCAGTGGATTACGATCCAGAAGTGGATGTGAGAAAACACAAAAGGACTAGATGGCAACTCTAGGCGAAGAAACCAGGAAGAAATCCGAAATATCAGGTAGAGGAGAGAAGGAAGAAGAGAGAAGAAAGATTAGTGAAGAAAGAACTAAGGAAGGAGGAAACCAGATCGACCGGTATGCAGATCCTGAGGAGGAATCCCAAGGGCAGCGTCGAGAAACCCAGGAAACGCAAGAAGCCCAGGTCAGATTTACCATTTTCAGGTAATAAACGAAGATGAGTGGAAGATTGGAAGAAAGATCAACCTTACATTGTATGCGAAATGTAAGGCTGTGCGATGCAAGAGGTGCAACGGCCCCTGGGGCGAAAACAGCAAAGCGTGATGACCGGCGGTTTACAATGCTTCGACCCGGAAACCGATGGGACACACAGTGCGCTTCTGTAGGCTATAGCTTTACGATAGTCAATCGAAGTAGATCATGGGGAGCTTCAGTCCAGAGGGGGTTTTAGGCGGTGGGAATCCGACACTACCTTCACACTTAGTGTTGGTGTCGATACAAGATTCCCCCCCCCCCTTCGAAAAAAAAAACATTGAATTTATACTTGACAACGATTGGAGATACAACCTAGTCGAAACATCGTAACAATAAATAAAAATAAAGACAATGGAAGTCCGACAACTACATTTTAGTCAATCTTTAACATTTTCTACAACCTTCAGACAAATATGTTGGTATGTTGCTGCAGTTTTTTGTAATTTTATTACTTTCCATATATTTTCATTCATACCGTATAAACTTTCTGGTAAAAATGTTAATATAGTTATATCGTAAGTATGATCTTTAAATAATCGGCAAGCTTTGTATAATTTTTCAGTACGCGTCCATGATTCCACCCCCCGTAGTTAAGAATTTCCTTTGTATGATGTTTTCTCGCAAATAATATATTTGTTAGTATCTATCACAAAATTATCAGAGAGCCTCGTTGGTAAATGTGTTAATATTGATTCTTAACCAAGCCTAACTTTTTAACATTGCTTAATATTATCTTTATTTAGATCACTATTTTTTCTTTTTAGATTTTCATTTTTAACTTTTAAACTATTATTGCGTATTTTTTTATAGCACTAATTGATTATGTGGTACTTGAGCACATTTAAACATTACAACAATGACATTTAATAATCCCATTTTATATTGAATTAATGTCTATTGAAAGTCGTTTGAAGTCTAGAAATATACGCATAAAATTTGTTATGAAGTAATTTCATTTTCTTTAGCTGTTACATCCAAGTGACCATACACAATGTCCCGACACAGAACGGTATCGTTACGTAATCTACACGTATCTTGGCTAAAAATCATTAAATTTATGCCTTCTTGATTTTCTTCATAAATAATGCACAAATCAATGTTAATAAAATATATTTCTAATTGCGATAGAGTTTACATAGGGCAAACAAGTCAGCATCTCCAAAACCGACTACGGTCACATAAGTATGATAAAAAAAAAACCAAACAGCCCTTATTAAACATGAAGCCCAACATAATCATAATTTTAATTACGAAAAAACAAAAATCCTAATAAATAAAGAAAAACATTCTATAAATGACAATAAAGACATAAACCTACTTAATAAAGTTTATTTTATTGTATTGTAATAAAAAAAAAATAATAATCTATTATATAATCTACTCTTAAAAATTAATGAAAACCATGACATCAACAAAAGGGAAAAAATTACCTACCAGTCAAAAAATCAAATACCAATTTCATCGCGACGTGTGTTCAGATATTAGTAAGATTTTTCAGTAAGTATACCCCTGGCAAGAGGCAAATATAAATAAATATATGTAATTATTTTAATTGTAATTTGTTTTATTGACTAGAATGTAATTTGTGATGTCATGTGTTGTGTGTCCTGTTAGTTGGAATGTATTTTGTAGGGTAGGTCTTACGTAAATTTTTAACGGAAAATTGATTCAAATATTGCCCTTTTGCCATTGTAGAACCGTGTCGAAACGTTGAATATATGATTTAGACAAAAAAAATTATCTCTTTTTAAAAAAGAACCTTATTCCCAAGGAGAAAAACAGTCAATATGAATCAAAAACTGTTCAGAAAATAAAATTAACGAATATATATATATATATATATATATATATATATATATATATATATATATATACTAAAATGTGTTTAAAGTCTTAATGCAACGATCAGCGAAAGTTATATTGGATTATGTGCACTAGGTGAGCGTCTGTAAATAGACTTCCACTTCCCTTAATTGATGAAACGCTATTTATTTATAGCGTTAAAAAGAAAAAAAACATTACATTCTTGCTTTAAGATATATTAAAATATTAAAAAAAAAACAGTTTTTAATTATTTACAATTTTTATATTTAACATATAATAAATTGTCTGATCATTTTTCGAGAATTCACCCTCGTTATTTGTAATCAGGGGTTAAAAATACATATAAAAAATTTTAGTGGAGCCATGTCTCCCGAAGCGAGAAAACTGTAAACACTGGAACAACTTTGATACATTATAAGGCCCAAATTCGATTATCATTGGAGGTACCGGTTCCATATTTAGAGCTATTCTCCCAAACATACAATAAAATTACTAGATTCTATTGAAAAGAAAACCCGTATTTATCCGCTTGTGCATTTGCTGATCCAAAAATAAATATATTCTAAAACGTTAACCCCATGGGAGGCTTGGAGACTTTAAGGACTGTTAAGTCAAACGCAGTATAAAAGTGAGCGATACCTGGAAAAGTTTCTGTTTTATGTTAATTTTAATAAGATTTTCTTGTTCACGTTGTTAAATTAACGCGCAAAGGGAAATATTAAAGACCTGATATTTCATTTCGAAAACTCAAATAATCTTTTATAGTTGATTTTTTAATACTTTAAAGATATATATGAATGAGGAAGTTTCTTGATCCGATAAAACATTTTACAAGAAAAGTATAGAGCAAATTTCCGCCACAAATTATGGTTTCCATTAATTTTCTCTTTAAGTAGACCTAAAATTTTTAAAACTTTAAGAATAAAAGAATGTCATCAAGTAGTTGATCGATTATATTTTACAGAAATTGAATCATAAAGACATTTATGAGTTGTAGAAGGGAAAATTTTTCATAAGAAAAATACCATAGAAAGGGAAAATGTGTCCATATGTTGCTGTATGAGTTGTCATTTTTCATGTGTCGAATTTTGTTTACATTTAAAATCGTGTATTTTTTCTTCGTCATGATTTGCATTAGGCTGCATTTTCGTCACGTATTAAATCATTTTACTTTCATATATATATATATATATATATATATATATATATATATATATATATATATAATGTTTATGCGGCTTTCACGGATTCCTCCGTGTGAGATGCAATAGCAGTGGATATATCCAGATTATGACGTTGTATGAATGAAGTAAAATGCGAACAGTAAATGCAAACTGAGTTCCAACCATATCCTTTCCGTGTTAGAGATTGTGCAGTTTGAACAAATTGCTAAGGAACACAATTTATCCTATTCCACCACCATCGAGATGATGGTCTACCTGTACCAACATACCGAGGAGAAAGCCAAAACTTACCCTCCCCGCCACAGTGTTAGGCAGGACATGTTTCGTCTCTTTTGCACAGTCAAGTGGATGTCGGTACCCTGATGAGTCTAGTAGAGACGGAACATGTACGTCTGCCGTATCACTGTGGCGGGGAGGGTAAGTTTTAACTTTCTTCTCGGTATGGTGGTACAGGTAGGCCATCATCTCGATGGTGGTGGAATAGGATAAATTGTGCTCCTTAGCAATTTGTTCAAACTGTGCAACCTCTAACACGGAAAGGATATGGTTGGAACGCATTTTGCATTTACTGTTCGCATGTATTTCTTAGGACAGTTTAGGCATGGAATTGCATATATTACGTCAGGTACTCGTGGGAACTTTGCTTTTTAATTTCGCATAAAATGATTCCAGTAAATATATGGGTTACCAAAATTACCAAAAATACACCTCTCATACCAATTGTTTCAAGCATATCATCCTCATGTCATAACCTGTCCAAGTACTTATCAAATTGCCTAACAAACATCACAGGAAAACATAATCACTATGTGAGAGACTCTTTCACATTTAAACAATTCATTGATACAATACAAATACCAGCAAATTATAAATTAGTTTCACTAGATGTAGTTTCTTTGTAGACAAATATACCTAATGACATCATTCCCAAAGTTTTAGAAAAAAAATGGGACGATTTGAAAGAATACATAACATTGACACTCAATGAATTTATAGAATCTGAAAAACTTACAATAAACAATAATTATTTCCAGTTCAAAGATAGTCTGTACCAACCACTAGACGGTTGTGCTATTTGTACACCAATCTCCCCAACAGTAGCACAAATAGTTATGGAATATGTAGAAGAAATTGGATTTTCATATAATATTTTTTAAACGGTATGTGGATGACTGTTTGGCTACTGTACCCGAAAATAAGATAGATAGCTTATTACAATATTTTAGTAATTTCCACCCAAAACTAAAATTTATGTCTGAAATAGAAGTGGAACAGAAAATAAATTTTTTAGACTTAACCATACACAGAAATAAGACAGATAACAGTCTTCATACAAAATGATACACAAAAGATACTTGGTCAGGTCGGTATTTAAATTTTAACTCTCAACATCCAAATAAACAGAAAAATAGTGTCATAATCGGTTTAGTTGATCGAGCTATAAAATTATATTCACCCGAATTTCGTCCAGAAGTGCGAAAAAATAGAAGAGACCCTAATAATGAACCATTTTTCCAAACTCCTTATAAAAAAAATAATTAAAGAAAGAACCTTTTTACATTACAACACAAACAAAAAAAAATACAATTAACAATACCACAACACAAAACACTTTCATTGCATTACCGTATATAAACCAACTAACAGAAAAAATAAAATCTATTTTAGGTAAACAAAACATAACGGTATGCCACAAGGTGAACAATTTACTGGGATTACTTTATACAAAATTAAAAAGCAAAGTTCCCACCAAAAAAATATATGACGTAATATATGCAATTCCATGCCTAAACTGTCCTTGGCATGACGGCACAATATATTTAAAATAGAATTAATGGACACAAGTATACTAAAAACGCATCAACATCCTTACATAAATATAAGCAAATAACTAAGCATGAATTCGATTTTAAAAACACCCACATTTTAGATATTGACAGAAATTTTCACAAACTGGTCATCAAAGGAATGATACATATAAAAAGAGATAAAAATGCTCTAAATGATAAACAAGATGTCAAAAACCTATGTCAAATATACTATAATTTGATATTTTAATATGACATACTTGAAGCTATAATAAATATTAGAAATAATGTAATGATGCTTGATACGATTTGGTATAAACTAATGCATATCAAAGAACGTTATCAAAAAAAATAATAATAATCTTTTTTCCTATTTTTTGCTTTTATACAAATTAATCTATCCATATCAATTGCACACCAAGTTGTAATAATTGAATTTATTTTTAACATACGCACAAATCTACTTTCAAGGTATATATATTTTATAGTTTTCACTATTTTAACCTGTGTATCGTTTTTGATTTAATTTTAAGACTGTTGTAAAATCTGTTTTATTTTTATTAATTTTAATTAACTTAAAAATATAAATGTAATAGATAAGGAGGACAATTACTGTGATACATTTTTTATTATAAAAAAAATTGTAATTTGGTAGATTCAAGATAAATATACTATATCTTTGAAAAAGCTTACAATGTTAGAATGAAACATCAGAAAAATTTGTTGTCTTTTGATTTTCAAATGGAAAAACCTATACCCAAGAAAGTATTACAGAAAAATATTAACATAAGGTTTAAGATACAAAAATAAATTATATATATATATATATATATATATATATATATATATATATATATATATATATATATATATATATATGTATCCTACATAATAAATTATTTCTATTCTTTCGGCTAGCGTATACACCATTTATATTCACGTTTCAACTAGGCGTCACAATGACAATTTTAACAATAATAAACAACTGGTGTTTAAAGATCTTAAAAATTTTATTTATTGCAGTGATTTTTTGTACCTATCAGGTACCGCAAAAAATATCATTGAAATAAATACACTAGATTGATTAGACTGCAATGAATTTTGCGATAAATTTTAAAACAGGCTTAGTTTTTTTCTTGCAAATATTTTAACTGTTTATTATTTTAAAAAAATATTTATTTTAAATTTAAAATAATATTTTACTCTATGAAGTAGCCATTTGACATAATAAAGTTTAATGTGATAAGGTGTCTATTATTACCACACATCTTTTCTTACTATTCGCTTGTACATCAACAGATTTTGTTTTTTTTTATTGGCTAAATAGGAGATAGTATGCCCTTTAAAATGATGTATCACACTATAGGGTAATCATTTGACATACTAAAGTTCGAGGCCGATATATTATGCATTATTACAAGACATTTTTGCACACTGTTCGCTTGTACGTCAACCGATTTAATTTTTTTTATACGGTTGGATAGACAATTTTATGCTGCTTACAATGATGTGTCACAAGGTGGGGGTTCCCATTTGACATATCAAAGTGAGGTTAGCTGGAGGTGACGAGGTGATTGACAGACTTTTAACAAATGCAAAATTAAACTTCCCCCTGTATATCTAAATTGACGTGTTTTTTCTTTTTTTTTAATTTTTCTATTTAACAAAGTTATTAAGGATGGTTCGTTTTGAAATATATAATTGCAACATATTTACGCTCATTCAAAGAAATTCAAAAAAATTAGCTTTAAAGGAATTGCATTAACAGAAAGAAGAAATTCTAGTCAAGTATATTGCTTTACAGAAACAGTTAATTGTCCCATTTTTTTATTGACTAGTCTCAATTAACCTATAACCTGTTTTAGATATACAGTAAAAAGTGATAGGGATTGTCTAAACTTATTACTTAGACTAATAGAATTGACATTTTTATATGACAAATTTACTCCACTATAAGAAAGTAGCAGGGAATTCAATACTGCTATACAAATATGTACACATAATGGTGACCAGCAAGAGGGTCAAAAACTATTAACATGAGCAATCCAGTTTTATTTGTCAAGTCCATGCTTAGACCCGATCTAAAGAAAATCAGGGAAGTTAGATGTTTTAGTTGGCCAGTTTCGTTTTGCTTATGATATTTTTATAATTTTTATTACATATGTCAACAAATAAACGCTTATATAGAAATATAATAGGAATAATTTTTAGTAAATGTATTTTTAAGGTTCTGAACTGGTTTGACTTATTTTTGTACTTGTTATTTTAAACCTTCTGCTGTCAAATTAGACCAGTTTTAAAGTTAGACCATGTTAACGCATTAGGGATAAAATGATTTGATGAATCGCACACCTGGTATATAGACAAAATCTTAGGTAGATTTTTTTGCAGAAAATACGTATAAGTAATAAAATGTTTTTTTTCTTGAAATATTTTATCTTTAAGCCATTGAAACAAATTAATCGAGCGAAAAGGGAGAATTAAATTTTCTTGTGTTCGATATTTTCGTATTGGATCATTGTAATAAATAATTTATGATACCTATCAAAACATGTTCCCTCGTAATCTTTAACTTTCGTATCTCTCGTTTTAGCGTAACCACAAATAAAAACTGTCCTGAATTTTTATTCTGGCAGAGTATAAGGTGAAAATACCAAGCTTAAAAACAAGCTATAAATTTTTGTAAATAATATGATTCTTGTTTGAACCATATTTTCGTGCTTTTTCCGATATTTTTTACATTCTTCTGTATTGTTTTCAGGATTTATGAGACGTGCACACATACATACTACGTAGCTTTGCGATATGAATATTAAAACACATTCCACTTTGTTTATTTTTTAACACAAGTAAAAAAAGATCTCTCTTCATACATTTTTCGTGAAAGGTGGCTGATGTATTTAGATCAAAATATTAACAACGTCCATTTATTCTGATAAGAGTTGCAATCACTAATTTTTTAGCCAATTTTTATTTTTTATCCATATAGAGCTTAAATGGCATTCTTCGAGGTATTCCTGTAAAAAATCAGAACGAATTTTTGATCTGTTTTGTGATATGAATTAATTAGGTTTACTATGGCTAATTCAATCAATTTTACCTTCTACTAACTATCTCTTATATTTTTGTTTTGTTTGTTTTATTTTTGATTTTATTGCAAAATTCTGCAGTTCTACTTTCTTATCAATTTCTTTCCCAGCACGGTAATTTTATCTACAAAGTAATGTTTTTATGTTATATTTGATTTCACTGTTTTACCCCCATTTCTGTTGTTTTGCTTCGTATTCGCTAGATTGTGGGTGATTGTATTTATTTGATTATATTGATGTTGAATTTACTGTTACCTTTTTTCAGTCAAATCTCGGTTTCATTGCCTACTATTCGAGTATAATTTTTCCTTTCATCATTTCTTAAGGTAGTTACCTTAAAATTTCTTAGATCAGGCCCGCTCTGTTTATGGTATTGTTTTATTTTAGATTAGGTTTTCTGTCATTGACGAATTTGCATTGACTGAAATTATTTTTTAAGGTGTTACTTTTAGAATTATCCCATTTTCAGCTGTTAATCTATTATTTAAATCCATCCACAGAGGTTCATTTTGTGACTCCTACTGTATATAATTTATGCTACCGATATCGTACGCTGATGATACAAATACTCCTTTTGCAGTCAGCAGTTCTTTCAACGAATTTTTATTATTCAAAAATATGCTCTAAGCATTCTTGCCAGTTCCAAGTGAGGTGAGAATTGTCGCGGCGCTTTTAGGGATAATTATGTTCTTATTGCGATTAGAGTTTACATATATGAAACAGTTATATTTTTCTGAATTTTCAGTTTTTTGACAAGGGAGAAATAGATCATATTTATAATAATAGATATAATAAATTCACACACTACAGCCTTGTACCAAAAGTCAGCATCTTTTAATGGTTGTCGTCTGTACAATTCGTTACCCGATAGAATTTAGAATTCGCTATAAACAGTTTAAAATTTCAGCTTAAAATCTTATTGAAATATGCCATTACATTTTGGATGAATATTATAATTTTTGATTCCTATAAGACATAAAGAATATTGTGCGTAGAACTGTTTTTCTGTTTAATTGTACTTTATCTAAGTAAGTTAAGTTGTTGTACAATTAATGTATTTTCTATGTACTTTTGCATATGAAAATAAATTTATCTATCTATCAATTGTGCAGTTATCATAATAATTTAATTAATTTCCCCCATATTCTAGTTTAATTTTCACACCTCTCAATCCTTTCCTTGGTGTATACTGACATTATAAACTTCGCACCAATACGCCACCTATCGAGGAGGTTTTTTTGGGTATTTTTTAATTTCTGGTTCGTAACTAGCGTACCATCGTTGGTTTGGGGCGACATTTAATCAATTTTTCTTGGGTTTACTTAGTATTCGACAGCTGTTGCTATAATAATGCTTTAATTATTCTTTTTACATTGATAGGGGTTAATTTTGGAAGTCACATTAGATATTTATTGTAAAATATACTAAATTTTGGTACATGTTTTCTCTCTAGATGCATCACAATGGCTTCAATTTATTGAAAAGTTATTTTATCCTATATATTCTATAGTAAATTTGAATTATATTCTATCTCTTGGCCCCACTTTGGATTTTAAATTGGTAAGAACAAAATAATATAACATTGTGATATATCTGTTAGTTCGAATATTTTCAGTTTGACTCCAGTGTGATTTTTTTTGTTATAATATAATAATTAGGTTCTTGAAACTTGCCAAATTAGGCTAAAAACTGAGTAGATTCTCATCAGGAAGTTAATTAATTTTTATTTAATTAAAATGTTACTGCCAAAACATGTATTTTAGCCTTCTACATAGTATTATGGAGAATATGTGGATTATATTGTGATTTATTCTTTTGGGTTTGGAGCAATTGCGTTTATTTTGTGAGATTGAAGTTGATTTATTTAATGGTAATTAGTGCCAATAAAACTAAGTATATAAAGTAACCAGTGGTCTTAAATGCTAATTATGATCTATTTCATTTTTATTTTGATGTTCAAATATAGAATAGTTAATTGGGTAATTGATTATTTTTATTTTATAATAAACAAAATATTGGTGATCACCCCCAGTCTGACTGGACTTTCATTGCCCCTTTATATATTTTTACTTAATTAATAATTATTTCTTTACAATAATTCAAAATTATTTCGACTCTTCAGCTTTTCCTCTAATTTTATGATCACCTTCGATATTTTTGTATTCGGAATATGTAGAAAGTTTAAGATTCTGAATTTAAAAGGAAGAAGTAACTTAATAATAGATTATTTTTTCTTGTCTATTTAACGAAGATTGATTAACAAATTATTTTGCTTATTTGATTTAATTTTTATCAATAATCTTAGAGATACTTTTCTTGATAGTTTTTTCCTTTGCGTTTATCTTTTGGTAAAAACCTTGAGTTTTTAATTGATGAGAACTTATGTTTAACTAGTACCTAGAAACCACTACATGGTTAAGCAGTGTTGCAGCCTAATTTGCACGAGGCCACACAGCTAGCAGTCTTACCATCGGAATAATGGCATTATTTTTCTTCTTATTTTAAATGTTGAAAATATTGTGTTATTCTATCCCGTGATCATGGCTTATAGAGGGTTTGCGTTATGTTTTGGTGCCATTAAGTATTACCAAATGTTACATATATAATTTTATGTCATCCTATTACATAATAACATAATACAATTATTTTGCCTTGGTCTACTTCAACTTCTTTTTTTGCTTTAATTTATTTCACAGTTTAATAATTATAATAATTATTTAAAGTTGTAAATTTAGTGTTTATTTAATCTGGTAAATTTTATTTATAGAATATTTTGCAACACAGCAAAACTTTTTTTTATTATTTGTTTGTGAGTTTTATCTGATCCACACGCTTACTTGCATATATATTTTTTTGTACTTGCGTATCTATAGGAGTGAAGTTGAAAACTAATTCTAGCTACAGACACAGTGGCGTCCTGAATAACCCACCCTTATTCTCCGGCATAGGGTTTGGCTTGGCATATTTGCTCGCTGGTGAGGTTGCTAACTTTTAATTGGACTGATTTTGCTCTAGCATTTATTTTGGTTATACTTTTATTATTGAATTTCTTCTCACTTAACTGTGAGATTTTGGTGTAGACTACCAGTGTAGCAAGATGTCATGTGGAGCCAAGTCTATAACATCGTTAGTATTAAGACTGACACATTCGTTCGGAAATCTGTGTTAGTAAAACATTTAATTTTGTCA
This sequence comes from Diaprepes abbreviatus, assembly GCA_034092305.1. Taxonomy (NCBI): domain Eukaryota; kingdom Metazoa; phylum Arthropoda; class Insecta; order Coleoptera; family Curculionidae; genus Diaprepes; species Diaprepes abbreviatus. The sequence goes on along the minus strand of JASJET010000044.1, from coordinate 4,307,077 downwards.
GATTTGCCAAATATTACAATTTCATATATCTTAAATCAATATCAAAATTGTGTTTAGTAAGAAACTTAAAAAGCAAAGTTAGATGCGACAAAGGAATTACATCATAGTGACTAATAAATTAATAATTGTCTTTGCAATAAATTATTAACATTTTATTTAACAATAACTTGAAGGTGACTATATTTTTAAAGTATTTAAAATATCTTCCTTTTAGATAAAAACAATGATGAAACAAGGGTATGTTATCACTGCCGATACACTAATTAGAAGACGCTAAACCAAAGAAACTAAACCAAAAGTTAAAAATATTTCCATTTTACTTAACACAGACTGTTTCTATACTTTCGAAATGTATTTTCTGCGGTAAAACAGTTTGTTTTTAGCACTGATTTCTTTGCCGTCTGGTCTTAACGGTAATTTAAGTTTCGCTTTGTTCCGTTTTGACCTTTACTTCTTCGAGGCAATTAGCTGCCTCTCACCGCCTTTTATACTTTTTATACGGCCTGTTTGATGTTATTTGTCTCTTTTAGTGTCAACTGCCCTACCGAACTGAGTCGATTTGGTCTGGAAACCACTCAAATTTAAACTTTTTAATTACCTTTTCTTTAATTTCAACCAAATTGTTTTCATAAATTATGAAACTTATGAAAAGCTTTCTGTTGTATAATATATTGATTAGTATTTCCAAGAAAATTCTACTCCCATGAACTCAGTAAATATCAGCACCAGTATATTTCCAAAAAAATTTAGACAATGTTCAAATATATAAAATTGGTCTAGAAATTATGATCTACGATATCAGAAAGCTCAAATGCTAATTTCAGTCGAAATAAAGCATCATCACATTTTTAAGCCATCATATTAGATTTTCTGTTTTATATGGACAGGAACGTTTTGACCAGTGACGAATTTTTAGAAGGGAATATGTCAATGGTGCCTACCATCTGAACAATAAATTAGAAAATAGAACTTGAAAAAATAAATGCTTGATTCCGTAGTGTTCTACAATATCCACCATGATGTTGTGTAGGGTAGCAAAATTAAAAACCGTAAAGAACGAGTTATAGACAACGAGTTCCAATCAACACACAATACGTGCACCTACATCTTTGTCGCAAGAAAAACTGCAAATGTATAACTTGAAAGTACTTTTCTAAAATTTCTTAAGTGTTAAAGAAAAAAATATCTTATAATAATTCTCAATAACCCGCAGAAGTTCTGGCATAAAGTAAAAAATGTCAGCAACGGTTATTATCGAAATAAGCAATTTTCGCAAAAAAAGCTTTGAGTTTACAATTTGAAAATATTTTTCGATGACCACTACTATATTAAAGAAAATATCTCTATTAGAATTCTCAACAACCCGTACGAGTTAAGATACACAGTAAAATATGTCAGTAACGGACAGTGGGTTTATATAAAAATATGCAATTTTCTCAAAGAAAGCTTCAAGTCCAAAACTTTGAAATATTTTTCGAAAATGACTACTATAATGAAAAAAATAATCCACCCTATAACAGCTCTTAACAACTCATACAAATTAAGTTATAGAGTACAATGTTTATGTCAAATGTAAAATTTTACTCTGTATCTTAACTCGTACGAATTGTTTTGAATTCTTATAAGGTATGTTATTTTCTGCAATATAAAAGTTGTTTTAGAGATATATTTCGAAGTTGTAGACTCGAAGCTTTCCTTGCGAAAATTGCATATTTCTATTGCGAGTTATTGAGAATTGTTATAAGATATTTTGTTTCTTTATTATAAAAGAAATTTTTTATAAGTACTTTGAAGTTTCAAATTTGCAGTTTTCTTTGTGAAAAGACGTGTGTGAACAAATTGTGTGTTGGTTGGAACTCGTTGTTTATAATTCATCCCTTACAGTTTTTAATTTTGCCACTCTATACAACAACATAATAAAATATTGTTGAATGTCACGGAAATAAACATTTAGTGTTTCAAGTTTTATTTTCTATTTTATTGTTCCGATGATAGGCGCAACTGACATGTTGTCGCTGGTAGAAACGTTGCTAAAAACATCGCAGAGTTCACATAGGTGACAGACCACAGTACAGATTTACAAAATATAAAAAGAATCATCAAAATCGGTACCTATACCTGGTAAAAAGTTACATATTAATATAGCATAAGAGCTTAATTTCGAACTAAATCTTTTTAGAATTGACTCAAAATTTTTTTACATCCTCTTTATTTCAAAATTCAAAAATCTAAACTTATTCTTAAAGAAAAATCACATTACTATCGTTTAAACACGTATTAGAAATAGCTTTATCAGAATTTACCTTGTTTTAACCTGTGACTAAAATCTAACGAACATGTACGACCTTTATAAGTTCATTTCGATATTATCTGAGACCATTACTTCCTCATGTTCCGAGTCAGCTTTTCGCTCTCGTTTGGAAACTATTGAAACTTATACTTTATAACTTTGTAATTGTCTATCGTGTAAATTTAATATGACATAATCTTTTCTAGCACAAGAACTTGAAATTAAAATAAATTAAATTAATTTTTATTTAGTACTTTAACGACGCCGTATTTCCATCGTAAATACAGTCTAAAATAATAATTATTAATGCAACGAGTGTGTAAGATGTGATTAAATTGCTAAAGAAAAATGATAATTTAATACTGTTTCTTAAATGTTATTTCTTAACACAGAATATCTTTAAAAAATACTAAAAATTCAATTGTAGATTGAAAGTGGATCGTTAAGGCTTCTCTTGCCTTTCTATAGCACGATAAGATATTTTGTATGTTACCCTGAACTGTTAAAAATCACCTTAAATTTAATGCAAACTTAATGTACATTCTACATTAAATTTAATGATCTTGTACTTTAAATCGTGAATAATTTACATTTACTTAGAATTTAAAGCAATTGATTGAAATATTATTTCGTTGTAGATTAAATTTGATTAAATACTACCTTAAATTTAAATAAGGTAACTGAAAAGATATTCACTTTCTGTACATTAAAATTAATTCACATATATCGTAATACTAAAGGAACCTATATTATTATTCAACATGCATTGCATGAGATTCCTGAATATAGCGCAACTTGCTTGAACTGTTTTTTAGTATGATATAAGTTGCTTAAAAGAGTCAATTTTCCTATAGTGAGGTGTACATGTCTGCACCGTACTAACGGGAACCCATGAGTTCAAAACCGGTCTAGATGGCGGACACTATCTATGGGAAAAATGTCCACCTTTTCCTGGTAGTTTTAGAATTTTTTGTTGGTGCATTAAAAATGTGATAACCTATCTCAGATTCAATGAACACTGGCTATATATTTAATGTACATAATCACCTTAAAAAATAATTTTCAAACTTTAAATTTAATGTTTGTTGACAATAAATTTAATGGAATAAGTTAATTTTGATGAATGTAAATTATTAAATTTAATGCATTACATTAAATGCATTTAATAGATGTTTGTGAAATTTGCTTCAAGCAGATTTACATTAAATTTAATGCATTTCCTTTTTAGAGTGTCATCTAACAGTAGCCCGAAATATTTACACTTTCACGAACTCTTTTATGTTTTTGGAGAGTTGCGTTGTCTCGGCTGCCCTATCGCAGAAACAGTAAATCTCGTCCTCAGCCTTGCTGATCTTTTTGAGATGATATCTTGGAGGGCAGTGACTTGTCAAAAAATTCGTCATTACTCGCGAATCCCTTTTTGGGAGATCCAGAAATATGCTTGCCTTCTTTAGCGACGAATTAAATTTTGTTTTATTTGTCTAAGACCTGGCGTAGTGTTCCTTCTTGATTTTATGTGATTTTGGTCCCAGTTCCGGAGCTTCTCTTTTATGCGGCTTTTTTGCAATCTACAAAAGCTTTTCAAGCCGAGAAAATGAGTTTTTGTTCCTTCTTTTGTGAGGCTTGCTGCTTCCTCATTTCCTTTGATTCCCTGGTTCCCTTATACCCATATCAGAAATACCTTGTTGATTTTTGACAGTTGCTTTAAAACTTGCCCACAGTCTTAAGTCAACTTAGACTTGTAGGTGTTTAACCTGAGAGCTCTTAGTATTGCTTGGCTATCTAATAATACATATATTTCGATCTTTTTAGTATTCCTGTTCAGACAATCTTGAGCACAGATTGGATGTGTTTCCTAGGGATTTTGCAATCTTGATATTCCGGCTCCAACTCCCTGGTTCATTTTGGATCCATTAGTAAACCAATCCTTCTCTAGTCTAGGTGATCCCTCTCCGATCGCTTGGTAATAGTTTTGATATGGATTCTATAGGAGTTTTATGCAGAATCTTCATATGTCCAACAAAGTTTCCAGGTTTGAAGTTTTCTGTTTGAGACAGCTTAAGGGCATTTTCCTGCTGTTGTTTTGACCATAGCTATGTACAATGGGGGGAAGTGGAGCATCGCCTCTATTGCCGCTCTGGGGCATGATGGCATACCCCGTTACTTCTATATAACTAACCTCTGTAGTTTTTGAAGCTTTCCTTGAGCGACTGCTTGCGATGTCTTGGGCCACCACATTAAGAAGGCATATGTGACCATGAGTTAGATGACCCTTTAATATGACCATAAGATCATTTTCGGTGTCAAATTCCAAATTTTTCCAAATATTTTCCGACATGTCTAGCTTGCCATTATCGGCTTTTGAAAACTATTTTCAATATAGCTATTCCAGTTCAATTTTTGTTCTATTATTACTCGCGGATATTGCATTTCATTTCTTTGGAAAAGCTCAGTATCGTTCTATTTAAAGTTCATGTTTAGTTTTCTTCACTTCATAAATACACCAGTTACAAAAATTAAATTATACTTTACGTATTTAATTTTTTACTTCGGTCAACATTATTTTATGTAATTAAACTAGAGCATTCAAACTTTGGGTAAAAAGAAAGTTACTATAAGTCAGTTTGCATAAGATTCATTCATTTTGTCTTTAAATCTGATAGACATATGAATTTTTAAGAACAGAAAGGTTGATGAATTTTCTATCTTGGAACAACCTTACATCGGATTTACATGCATGGATCAGTCGTTTAAGGCCAGTCAAACCATTTATTTAGAACAAGATTAGTGATACTCGCTATTTTAGAGGTTTTTATGCTTTAAAAAAATTTGAATGTTAAAACATATAAAAAAATATAAATATAAAATCTATTCAATTACTGTGGCGCCAGAGTTAAAACTTCTTTCCTGAAAGAAATGCTAAGTTTACGATTAAGCAATCCAAAAAGTGGTTGTAAATAAAGAGTTTTTACGGTTTCTGAATACATTTAACAAGTTGCCCTTTCTCTTTAAGACCATTAAGAAGAAAGGACCGTTATTCTCTGTAAATTCCACTCCGGCGCTTTCTGCATACGCTTTCCGACGGTGGCCTCGCATGTGGAACTATTTTGCACCAGAAGCAAACTTTTCAATGCTTAAAAAAGATTATATATAATTTGTGCGTAAAAGTCATTTTTATTTTAGGGATTTTCGTAAGAGCCATAAGTAAAAAAAAATACATTTAATCAAAAATTACTTTGCAAATTTGGTCTCTAATTTAAAACATAATACAAACTTATTATCTGTAAGAAACCATTTCAGCTATATATTCTACATTTAACATCTAACATAATTAGGTTAATCAATAGAGAAAAAGTAAGTGATTCTGTGACATAAATACTAGCAGGATACCGACTGTGATATGACTGTACAAGCAATCCGTGTTTTTTTATGTTTTCCACGTTCTATTATGAACAATTAAAACCTAAAAATTGTGTTTTTTCTTGCTTATAAAATCAAAACTAATGAAAAAATCTCGATGACATAAACAGATGAATTGTAGAGAATAAAAATACCGACAAAATGAGCCTTGAATCGACTCATTAGTAAAGGAGAAAAACAGGAAAAAACCGGAAAATTGAGAATTTTTTCAAAAAATTCATATCACTCATATTATTTTTCAAGTTGTGACACTGGTCCTTCGCGAAATAATAATTTACATATAATTTATGCGTGCTAAAACCAGGTTCTGTCCCACTTATATCGGTATTGCCTAACAAGTTACAACAAAAAAGAACAAATGTACGAAAATATATATATATATATATATATATATATATATATATATATATATATATATATATATATATATGTTAATGCGGATTTCACAGATTCCTTCGTGTGAGATGCAATAGCAGTGGATATATCCACATTATGTCGTTGTAGTGCTGAAATCACATTCAGCAAACATACAACTATATGCAGCTCCGCGTATGAAAGAAGTAAAATGCGAACAGTAAATGCAAACTTCTCTCCATCATATCCTTTCTGTGTTAGAGGTTGCACAGTTAGAATAAATTTTTATAAAACGCAATTTATCCTATTCCACCACCATCGAGATGATGGCCTACCTGTACCACCATACCGAGAAGACAGTCAAAATTTACCCTCCCCGCCACAGTGATACGGCAGAGGTACATGTTTCGTCTCTACTAGACTCATCAGGGTACCGACATGCTTCCTTCCGATCTGTCCTTTGCACAGCCAGGTGCATGTCGGTACCCTGATGAGTCTAGTAGAGACGAAACATGTACCTCTGCCGTATCACTGTGGCGGGTAGGGTAAGTTTTGACTGTCTTCTCGGTATGGTGGTACAGGTAGGCCATCATCTCGATGGTGGTGGAATAGGATAAATTGCGTTTTATAACAATTTATTCTAACTGTGCAACCTCTAACACAGAAAGGATATGATGGAGAGAAGTTTGCATTTACTGTTCGCATTTTACTTCATATATATATATATATATATATATATATATATATATATATATATATTGCGTTGAAAAACGTGATGCGGGACCTAACGTATATCGTCAGAGGTCTATATTCGTCGCCCACACACGCTTCAAGCAACTGCCCGAAGAGGAATTAGAATATTAATATTTTGAATATTTCTTTTTTTTTATAAAATTTGAATATTGGTGAATGTGAATGATATAAGTTCTCTTTTGCTCTATTAAAAATATTCTAAACCACGATATGTATTTTTAATTTTTCCTTGAGCGCCCAGTTACTGTATCCTATCAAAGATAAGATAACAGCACTGTATTTATTCTTTGGATTTACTTAAAAATACATATATTATTGTTAACAAAATTATAATAAATCTATTTTCTCTTTTTAATCTCCCCTTAATATAACTAGCTCGCTTACCCTGAAACTATCCCAAGTGAGTTCAGATTCTCATAAGTTAAAATTACTTTTTATCTACTGCCAATTAAAACCACTGAATTGTATTAACAATCAACATAAATTTATTATAAAACAAAATGATATTATTACTGATTATAAAATTATTTTGATACACCTATTATCCAGATCATCTTTATTAAAATTAAAAATCAATTGCACCTTATCTCTACTGTTAATTATAATGTCACTCCACTTAACTGTCAAAAGTTGTTTGACAAATGTGAAGGTCTCGTGTTCAGTTGAAATGTATTACTTTTATTTATTTTAAAAATTAAAAAAAAATGTGCAAAGTGCGGATTATTAATTTTAATAAGTGATTATAAATTAGTTCTAATGATTTTATAATGTCTCATATAAATGTGGTAATATTATATTTTAAAATACCTTGATCCTTAAGTGTTTGTTTACTTATAAACAATAAAAAGGTATATTTGTGTTTCTCTGTCTTCTTTTACCATCAAATTGGATTGGGATAATTGTTTAAAAAAAATACCTACTATCAAGTAAGTAGATATTCTTAATTAAACACTGTCTTGGTTATTTTTGGTAATGTCCAGGAATTGTCTACTTCTAGGAAATGTTGGTATTTACACCAGCCAGGTATAATTTCTTGAACTTTTATTTGCCACAATTGGGTTTTTACTAAATTTTCTTGATGTTAGTTGGAGTTGCTATTTCTTAATGACATTCAATTTAATTTAAATTATTTTTTTTTTAAATATTGATTAATTAAACTTTATTTAATATTTATTTACTTTCATAACCTTTAAAAAATTATTTACTTATCAAAAACAAAAGATCTCGCACGTGGCTTTATGATCTCGTCGTGAAAAATTTTAAGGTTATGTTTTGAGGAGAAACTTTTCTTTTACACCTCTCTGTAACAATACTTTTTTGCAACTGTCTCCAATTTTTGTGATTTTTCTTTCTATCGTATGCCACCAGCTGACTTAATTAATCATTCTGATTGGCTCAGCAGTTGAAGGCATCGGGTTACTTGATGAAAAATCACCCTTTTCTTGGCGTTCTTGTCAAACAAAAATGGCTGTCAAGAATTTTAAAATTGATAAAATTTTTCCAATTTTACCATTTCCTGGATTTATCCAATAATATGCATGACAATAAATATTATAAAATTAAACTCTATTATTTTACCTATCTAATTATACATATTTTAGCCTTCCTAAAACAATTTTTAATATTAAAAATTATAAAACAAAATGGCTTGACATGAAAATATTGAAATATATAATTAACTAATTATTGAAAATTATTGTTTGAAGATGCTAAATTATGTTTTCTTAATATTAAAATATTAAATATTAGAATTTTCCTTACATTCTAATATAATTTATTTTACTCCATTACTTAAAATTAATTTATAATATTTAATTTTAATGTCAATATCACAAATTTTCTTAAATTTATTCTATGTTTTTATATGTTTTAATTAAAATTATTTTCTTAATATTACTGTTAACTGTCTAATTTATATTAAAAACAATTTAATGAATCTTATTTATTATTTAAAAATACTTTTCGTAACTGGTTTCACACTATGTTCACCTTTTGTTCCTTTTCAAAACATTATTGTTGCAAAAACCGATCGTTATGTTTTTTTATTTCACTTGATGATTTTCACTCTTTATTATCACTTTACCTTCACTATCACATCTAATGTTTGTACCTTATTATTCTTATGATCAATTTATAATATGATCTTATTGTATTAATATTTATATATTGTTTATTTTACAATTATGTCTATAAATTCATTATGAATTTAGCATTATATATGATTTTTTTAATCATGTAAGCTTTTAATTATGCTTTGGTCCATATTATTTGTAAATATTAATGACTCTAATTAATTAATATATCTACTAACTACTTATTACTATCTAAATAATAAATTTATGTCGTATCTTAGATATTTTAATTGAAATTGTTTAGACTCGTCGAGTATTTATAATATGGTCATTAGGTCATCTTGTGTCGATTCCTATTCAATATATATATATATATATATATATATATATATATATATATATATATATATATTTATATCGGGTGTCCCAGACCACCCGTCCACCGCTTTTAAAATCTAGGGAGACGGGTTTCTTGATAATTTCAAAATTTTGTATAACCATGTCAGGTCTGTTCTTTCTAGTGGCACTTACAATTTCCGGTTCCGACCAGAAGTGGGGTTTTCAGACCGGAAGTTCTTTTTTTTTAAAAAAAGGAACATACATATTTTTATAACAGAATCGGATTCTACGTCACAAAATATGAAACATTTATTTAAAAAAATTGTTTCGAAAACGTCTTTCTTGACCTCTAAATGACCTTTAAATTTAAGTTCGCTTTCTGTTTACTTAAAATCTCTTATGTACTTTGCTAACCAAATTTTCGGAAAGACAGCTGTAATATCTAACAGTTTTACGTCGTCTCCAAAGACAATGCCATTTTGATGAGTTATAATCATATTGTTACTGCAAACAAAATTTTCTAAGGACATAATAACTTGTTTAAAAATAGCAATTTTAGATAATCACGTTTTTACAGTTAACAAGATTTATTAGCGCACCGTAATTAATATTATGACAACAACATAAAGTTATAAACACATTTTTCTATCAACAAAATTTATAAATTTATTAGAAGATAATGATCATTTTATAATAACAAAACAAAATAATAATCACACTTTTTCTTCAAACAAAACTATTTCATAATAACAAAAGTATATTATCACATTTGTACTGCAGACCAAATTTTTTACCAACATAATAATTCTTTTTATAGTAATAAAAATGAATAATTATATTTTTACTATCAGCAAGATTTTTTAGAACATAATAATTTATTTTATAATAACTAATAAACTAGAAGATGAAAGTATTTTCAAACCAAAGCCGTATAAACGTGATTATCTACTATTGCTATTTTTAAACAAGTTATTATGTTCTTAGAAAACTTTGTTTGCAGTAAAAATACGATTATTACTCTTTAAAATGAGATTGTCTTTTGAGATGACGCTTGATATCACAGCTATCTTTCCGAAAATTCGGTTAGCAAAGTACATAAGAGATTATATGTAAACAGAAAGGGAACTATATATATATATATATATATATATATATATATATATATATATATATATATATATATATATATAATCTTATTTTTAATTAACCTTTTGATAGCAATTTTTTTTACTTCAAGTTTGAATGCTCTATTTTAATTACGTCAAAAAATGTAAATCAAAGTAAAAATTTTAATATGTAAAGTATAATTTAATTTTTGCTGGTCTTACTGCGAAAATAAATGCATGATTACGGTACAAATAACGCGGAAACATATAATATTATGCGCCTAGTAGAGTGAAATTCCAGCGTGTCTATTTGAGGTTAAGATTCTTCGGACTTTGAATACATAAATATTTAGGTATACGATTCATCATGAGGAATCTATATGCATTTTACAAAGAAAAACTTATACTCACATAATACCCTATTAATTAACAATTATTACTAGAGCAGAAAGCTACCTAGATGTGAAATTATGAACATATTGGCAGGGTTAGATTATTCCCCTATTCCCCAGTACTATATGCTCATATTCCTATTGAGGGTTAGCTGTTAATATTGCGGATCTAATTTCGATTAAAATAAAAAAATTACATGCTATTATTATAGAACAACTGGAAATAGTCATAAAAAAATCTTCTTTCGTTGTTAAGAAGCTATCTTTTAAAATATGCAATATTTGGGACCACCGCAATAATACCACTGTTTACCCTATTTTAAAATCGCAATTTTATGTTTTCGAGATTGCGTAACCAGAATATAAAGTAAAATTTTTATTGTTTAACACTGTAGGTTTTAAAGAGCAAAATTTTTGCTAGAATATCTAAAAATAGATCGATTAAGCAAAAATTTGTAGTTAGATATTTGCGAGGTGGCAAAAACTGAATATAATGTAAAAATTCTTTTACGAAACTATGTGAAAACACATAGATTATTACAAAAATTTATACTTACATGTTTTTAAGATTGTAAAACTGAAATGTGAAGTGAAATTTTTTTTTCGAAAAACTATGTAAAATGGTGATTAAATGATAGTAAAGCGTGTGCTTGTATATATATATATATATATATATATATATATATATATATATATATATATATATATATGTTAATTTTTGAGATTTTGTATGATTTTTAATGCATTGAACAAGAGACTTTCTTGCCGTTTGTTGTATTCGCAAAACATAGGATTCGATCACATCGTAAGCCATCGTAAGTAATGTCTTCCATCTTTCTTCTTATGTATTTTTTGCTAGCCTCATGAGGTTACTCGCTCAAATATCCAGTTAGTAAAATCGCACTTTATATAATATCCTTTCCATGTATCAACACTTTATGAATGGTAATAGGCATGTAATACAATGGATACAGATCAACACATAATCGAGCAGTATTTGTGCACATTAATGAAATTTGTCCGTATCTATTAAATAACCACATGCAAGGGTCTAAGGGATGATATAAACTTTATTATTAGTTCTTCAATCAGACTATTTTTTTTAGCTTGTAGCAACCTATAAACATCGGTCCATTAGCTTTTGCACAATTGGCGTTTAAAATTTTGTAAAAAGATTTTGAAATTAGAAATATAACTCTAAAAGTCTATATTTTCATTTTGCATCAAAAACTCTGTGAAATACGTGAAAAATGCTAGCAAACATGACCGAAAAGACCGAGCTCATCAAATTAAAAGAGTAGTGGGGGCAACGCGGCTGCCGATGGGAGTCGTATATTTATACGATGATATATACCTGGGTTTGACACGCATAAAATACAAATAAATTACTATCATTTCGCGAAGGGTTAGCGCTACAACTTAAAAAATGACAGAGATATGAATTTTTTGAAAAAATGCAGAATTTTTCGACTTTTCCTGTTGTTCTCCGCTAAAAATGATCAAATTGGATTGATCCATGGTCTCGTTTGGTTGGTATTTTTATTGTTTATAATTCATCAATGCATACCATGGAGATTGCCTCATTGGCTTTGTTTTTATAAGCAAAAAACGAAAAAAAAAACAATTATTTTGTTTTAATTGTTTAACAAATTAATGTATCATAGTAGAGAGTGGAAAACATAACAAAATATTGCTATTGATTGTTCTTAGTATGATGGTATAGTCGGTATCCTGATTTTTATCACGAAAAATCTTTTTTGATTGGCTTAAATTTATTTTGAATTACGGCCTCTTTAAGGCAAACAACGCTTGCCAAATTTCCGACGGCGATGGTCTATCGACTTACTAAATGTTATTCAATTTTAAATTGACGTTTCCCTATGTTATCATTTTTGTGACTATAAAACACGATTTTTTCTTAAATATTTCTCATAAGACATGCTTAGTAACAATAGTAATCTACAAAGATTTATGACGAAAGGAATTACAAGATCCGGACACGCACAGTGCTGAGTGCGCCATAAAAATTGTTTAAATTTTGGGTTTCGCAGTAAATCATTCGATAAGACGGCATAGTGCGGAACCAAATTAATTCATAAGAGACCGCAATTACTTAAACCGAGCCGGAGAAGACATAACCGACACAATGATTAATGCGACATCACATGCACTCCATTTTATTTTATACTATGAAGGACAAGGACAGTAAATAAGGAATTCTTGCCTTGTTTCACGTTTAATTAAGTTGTGAACATTCCGCAGTGTGCGTTCCATTGTCTTACTTGGGCAAAATTATTTAAAAGGAGTAAATATTAGGAGGAGGAAAATACTTCAGAGCTTCAAATAGGGTTTTATCAAAACGGGAAATTTAAGTGTGTCTTTTACGGCTGAATGAAATAGAACATAATCATTAGAAAACTGTAGTACTTCAAGTAATATTTATCTTTTATATTTGTAACTACATACATGTACAAGGTGTAAAAATAGTTTGTTTTCATCACATAAAGAGATGCAGTATTCACAAAAACATCAGAAATGTATACGAATAAAAATTTATATTTCGATTTTTCTGTAAAATGGTTTGCCTTTTTCTTTCCAAATATGCCCCAGTTAAAGTTTCCACCCTATAAAAATTGTCACATCGACTACTTCATTGTGCAAGTATCAAAATATTATTTTTCGTTATTGTAAGTTAGATATGTTTTAAAATACTGCACTTTTCACTGTTACTTAGGGGTTCTATCGACAAAAAGCTTCCACATATTCATCATGAAACTCTAGTGATAGCGTGTTGTCTTGGACATTCTATAAAATAAATAAGATTGAAATCAATGAAATTTTGTCATATTTTTCATTACCTAAATCTACTCAATTTTACACTTATTTTATATTAGGTGAAAAAATCTTCAGAAAAAAAAATAGCGGCATGCATTTATACCATTCACGACACCAGGAAATAAATTATAAGACTCCATTAACTAAAATATCCATAACCACTGCCAAACTATCGGAGATTAACTTACGTGCAAGTTAGGAATCACACATAATCACTCAAAAATAATAACAAAACAGAAATTAATGAACTTTCTGCATACATAAGTATTTTTCATAGTTAGAAAAACTCTTTGTGGAAAATATTACATTTTGTTTATATCATTTAATATAGTTATGAACAAGATTATCGAATATTTATAAATTTTCATAATTTTCTCTTAGAAAAATTAATTTTGATGAATTACGTCATGTAAACACCATGTCCCCGGGGAAAACAGTTTATTTTACACATTTTAACCGAACGATATTAAATTTGTATGCAAAGAAAATCATGAGAAACAATATACTTTAAACTTACATGTTATTGGGGTAGCACTAGTATTTTAATTAAAATATAAGCATAGCAAGTAACGACTATTTCCTCTTTGAAATTTACTGCTTACATTCTTCTCAACATTCTTGTAATAGTCGGAGAGCCCTGTGGGTTTTCGTAGCCGATGAAGAGCCATGGCTCTACTTAAGTTTTTTACATTTATTCTGACCCCCTAATTAAGAATATCCAGGGTGGATTCCCGAAAGATGGTCAAGTAATTTGGGAAATTAAAAATATTTTCGTCCAGCCAATTCTAAGCAAAAAGTGTCACTCACGATGGCAATTTTTGCCATATCTCAACATAAATAAATTTTGATTAAATACATATTGTCTCACCTGGTGCACATAATCCATTCCAGCTTTCGCTGACCGTTGCATCAATACTTTAAATAAATTTTAAATATATATATATATATATATATATATATATATATATATAATAAAATAAAATAAATTTCGGGTAAACGGACAAACGATTGTCAATAAATATTACTCTCATGTTAAAAAGTGCGGAGAACTCTAAAATAATAGAAAGACTCCGGGTTCGATAAATAACGACAGCGCTGTTTCGTACTAATATGGGACTCGTCAGGCCATTGCATTCGGTATAAACCATCACCTCGCATTTGTGTGCTATAAGCTGATTTTAAAATTAAAAAAAGCAAACAAGACAACAACGGCGACATCTTGATGGCTTACTCAACACAAATCAACAATGATGCATAAAACCGCCATGTGATGACGTGACGGTGAACTTGGACAGATATGTATCAAAACTCGATACACGAAACGCGCTACCTAAAAGAGAGGGGTCGCACTATTCGGTACCGGCATCCAAATCTAAATGTTTATTTACAATCTTATTAAAAATTACACGGAGGAAAAATTATCTATTTACTCGTTTGGCTTAAAAAACACGCAAAACGGCGCTCTCGTTGGTGCGACACCTGGCTTTGACTAACCAATGAGTAGTAGGTATAATTACTGGTACCGAATAGTACGACCCCTATTCTTTGGGTAGTATATATATATATATATATATATATATATATATATATATATATATATGTATATATATATATATATATATATATATATATATATATATATATATATATATATATATATATATATATATATATATATATATATATATATATATATATTTACCTTCTTTAATTCACCGCCGCGCCATCACATGGTTGTTTTATACAACATTGTTGATTTGTGTTGCTCTTGTGTTATTGAGTAGACCATCGAGATGTCGCCGTTGTTGTTTTTTAATTTTAACATCAGCTTATACGGCACAAATGCGAGGTGATGGTTTGTACTGAATCCAATGGACTCAAAAACAGCGCTGATGTCATTTTTCGGACCCAAAGTATTTCCACCATTTTGGAGTCCTTCGCGATTTTTAACATGGGAGTAAAATTTATTGACAATCTTATGTCCGTTTAGGGGAGATTTATTTTATTTTATTTTACAATTATACGGACGAAAACTTGATTTTCAATGTTAATAAACATTTTGGTGAAAAAATTAACACAGACTTGTTATAAGTTAGATCTTTAGATAATCGGAAAACAGTATATAATTTTTCATCAAGTGTCCATAATTCCTTCTCAGTCGAGAATTTTCTTTGTGCGATATTGTCTGGCAAACAAGACATTTATTAGTATCTATAACATAACTATTAAAGTGCCTCGTTGATAATTTCGTTGATATTGATTTTTGACTAAGCTTCACTTTTTACTTTCCCTAATATCATCTCTACTTAGATCATTATTTCCTCTTTTTAGATTTTCATTTCTAACTTTTAGCTGTCTAAATTTTTTTTATGTATATATTTTTTATAGCACTGATTGATTAAACAAATCTAAAAATTACATCAATCTTATTCAATAATCACATCTTATATTGAAAAAATGTTATTTGAAACTAAATGAAATGTTTAAAGTCTAGAATTAAATGTATAAAGTTTGTAATGAAGTAACTTGACCTTCTCTGGCTGTTACATTCAAGCGACAAAACACAATTTTCCAATGCAAATCGACAACGTCGCGTATTCGAAACCTACCTCATTAAATTTCAGTCTTTCTTATCTTCTTGAAATATAATGCACAAATCAATGTTAAGAAAATTATCTTTTTCCGATTTACTCATATTAGTTACTTTTATTTCGAATATACAGGGTGAGTCAACGATTGGATGAAGTAGGTTTGTGCCTTTTCGGGGAAATTAACAAAGAAACTATATTTATTGTTTGATACAGTTTATTTTTACCCAGATTTTAAAAATATTTAGGGCTCTACAAGGTGAGTCAAAAAACTAGGACAGCATAAAGTTGTATTTTTTTTAAACAGAACACCCTATATACGAATCGTATTTTCGATTTAGCTTATAATTTTAAATCTTTTTTATTAAGGATTTACTATAACAAAACTTTATAGTTTCTGAGATAATTAAGTTTAAATAAAAAAAAGTCACATTTTCAAGCATCAATTCAATCCTAAATAACGTTTTCAATTTTGTGACAAATATATTCAAATTTGGAATTTAGCAAGGCCAAGGACAAGTTAACATAATTTTTACCTAATATTTGCAATAAAAGCTACAGGGTGTTGAACACATCGGCTCAAATTTGAACAAGTTTAAATGAATAAATATCTTTTTTTTTAAATGGTACACCCTGTATATTTTCATGTTATGTAATAGAGTAATAAAAACCTTAAAAGTTTTGCTCAATATATCCTATACCTATTTATAATAGTTTTTGAGATATTTCAGTTTTTCTTATTTTCCATACTTTTTTACAGAAATAGTCTTCATTATCATAGTAGCCATGGCTAAAACAATGTAAAAGAACATTTTTCTGTGTGTCAAATTTATAACCGCAATCGCTTCTTTTGATTTTTATGTAGTGTAGTTTGGTTTTTTTTGCATTCATCTTATATTGTAAAATGAATTTTCCAAAGAATGAGTTAATAGATATGATTTATACAATAGGAGAGGCTCAAAAAATTGCCTTCTTGCTCAAAGAATTTACAAAATAAAGTATCCTGATCGACGCCAGCCTAATACCCATACTTTTCAAAACTTAATGCAAAGATTTGATTCTTCTGGTACTATTGATTATCCAAAACGTAAAGTGGTCAACAAACCAGTAACTAATGAAGAAAAAGAACTACAAGTATTGTTAAATGTTCAGGAAAATCCTTATATTGGTAGCCGTCAGTTAGCAGCATTATGTGAAATATCACAATCCACCGCTAATCGTACTACCAAGAAATATAGGTATCATCCATATCACATGGAATTACACCAAGAATTGCATGGACAGGATTTTGAAAGTCGTGTAAATTTTTGTCGTATAATAAATGCGGAGATTCAATTAAATCCAAATTTATTATGTAAGGTAATGTTTAGTGATGAAGCTACTTTTAGAAGTAACGGTGCCGTAAATAGACGCAACATGCATTATTATGCCACAGAAAACCCATTTTGGATTAGAGAGGTGCAACATCAAAACCACTGGTCATTAAATGTTTGGTGTGGTATTCATCATAATCGAATTATTGGACCCCACTTTTTTAATGAACCACTAAATGGCCACAGTTACCTGAACTTTCCACAAGAAGAACTACCCCAACTGCTTCAAGGTCTCGATAGGGATGAGCTCGACAGTATGTGGTTCCAGCACGATGGTGCGCCTCCGCATTACCATCGTGAAGTTCGTGCGCTTTTGGACCAACGATATCCGCAAAAATGGATTGGACGTGGGGGTTTCATTGAGTGGCCACCAAGGTCTTGCGACATCACCCCATTGGATCTCTTCCTATGGGGTTATATTAAAAATAAGGTGTATGTTAATCCACCAACAACAGTGGAAGATATGCGAAACAGGATTAGGGATACCTGTAGAACAATAACGCCACTAATTTTGTCCAGGGTCCGAGAAAATCTGCAAAAAAGACTAAATTTGAGCATTGTACAAGAGGGTCGTTTATTCGAACACTTATTAAAAAGAAATAATTAATTTCAGTATTTAATTGGTAATTTTTTTGTTTCAATTTAGTATAAAAGTAAATATGTATTTGCCTTGTCGTTATTGTTGTGTTAATTTTGTCACATTATGTTTAATTAAACTATTGCCGTTGTAATATAACGAATAATGTATTTCATCATATTTAACCACATTCTGTTTGTTTCTGTAGTTTCTTTTTATTATTTTACATGGCTACTATGATAATGAAGACTATTTCTGTAAAAAAGTATGGAAAATAAGAAAAACTGAAATATCTCAAAAATTATTATAAATAGGTATAGGATATATTGAACAAAACTTTTAGGGTTTTTATTACTCTATTAAATAACATAAAAATTTATAGGGTGTACCATTTAAAAAAAAAGATATTTATTCATTTAAACTTGTTCAAATTTGAGCCGATTTGTCCAACACCGTGTAGCTTTTATTGCAAATATTAGGTAAAAATTATATTAACTTGTCCTTGGCCTTGCTAAATTCCAAATTTGAATATATTTGTCACAAAATTGAAAACGTTATTTAGGATTGAATTGATGCTTGAAAATGTGACTTTTTTTCTTTAAACTTAATTATCTCAGAAACTATAAAGTTTTGTTATAGTAAACCCTTAATAAAAAAGATTTAAAATTATAAGATAAATCGAAAATACGATTCGTATATAGGGTATTCTATTTAAAAAAATACAACTTTATGCTGTCCTAGTTTTTTGGCTCACCCTGTAGAGTCCTAAATATTTTTAAAATCTGCGTAAAAATAAACTGTATCAAACAATAAATATAGTTTCTTTGTTAATTTCACCGAAAAGGCACAAACCTACTTCATCCAATCGTTGACTCACCCTGTACAACTCAATAGTGCGTGAGAACGAAAGTTGAGTTAGTAGCATCATGAACAAGTTGCAACCTGGTTAGTTGTTAGTTCGCGAAGACATTAACTCGATCAGAAATGTTCTAATTGCTGAATCTCAGCTTAAAAATGCTATCTAACTGAAGTGCTCCTAATAAAATATATACAATATACTTACTACAGTACGATATTGTATTTTACTTAATATGCCAAATTTTAAATAGGAATTGTAATTGTTATGCAGAACAAACATCAACCTGCCAGCTCTCGAACATAATTATAATAACTGAAGCTCCTTATGCTAATGTATTGTTTATTTTATGATTAGATGTTTATAATTAATAAATAAAAATAGTCATATATTAAAATATACTTAAAGCATTAATGCAATGATCAGCTATAATGGATTATGTGCACTAGGTGAGCGCCTGTAAGTAGATCTCTACTTCCCTTCATACACGCCGGCGCATATGTTATCATTGATGAACTACTATTTGTTTATAGCATAGCAGCTTGTAGTTCTTGACTATCAATTTACTGGTCGCAGAATTTCAAAATATTTATTTAATTAAAAGGTATCCATGTTCAAAAGTGTCAAACGGAAAAATCATAAGAGACAAGATTTGTTTAGAATCGGTTGAAAAATTTTACAAAAAATATTTTTTTTTTGTTTATAACAAATTATCCATTCTCGATATTTGTAATCCGGGGGTTAAAATATATAAAAAGAGCTTTGTTGGAACTGTCTCTTCATCGGCTACAAAAACCTGCTGGGCCATCAGACTAAAAGTAATTGTGATCTAATACATTTTTGAAACATAATTCTGAAGTAATATAAAAAGTAATTTGTAAAGTTTAAATTAACTGAAAACTAAGTTTGACCATGTTAAACGGAATATTAATTTTTTTAATGAATGTAATGGATAATTTTAATTAAACTTTTACATTGCTTTCTTGTCAAGAAAAATAACTGACGTTAAACAATTCCGAAAACTGCATTTGCATGTGAGAGCGGAAAATTGTTTACATGGAATTGTTTGTTTTTTGCCTCTTTCGAATATTATATATAGCCAAAATTGCCAGCAAGTAATCTGTTCAGGTATTGTTCAACAGAAAAATATTTTTAATCAACAAAGTAGTAAATTTTTGTGTAATACTATATCGTTTCCTTGAATTTTACCAAAAAAACCCTTATGTACACTGTAAAATGGAAATGCATTAACTTTAATGCAAATGTGCTGGAAGCAAATTTCACAGACGTTTATTATATGCATTTAATGTAGCGCATTAAATTTAATAATTTACGTTAATCTAAATTAATTAATTCCATTAAATTTAATGTAATCACACATTAAATTTTGAGTTTGATGATTAATTTTTTAGGTGACTATGTACATTAAATACACAGCCAGTGTTCATTGAATTTGAGATATGCTATAACATATTTAATGCACCAACATTAATATGAGTCCTAAAAATTCTGAAGCTATCGGGAAAAGGTGGACATTTTTTTCATAGGTAGTGGCCGTCATCTAGATCGGTTCCGAACTCATTGGCTCTTTTCAGTACGGGACAGACATGTACACCTCACCATAAGAAAATTGAGTCTTTTAAGCAACTTATATCATACTAAACAAAAAGTTCAATACAAGTTGCGCCATCTCCCGGAATCTGATGCAATATATATTGAATAATAATGTAAATTCCTTTAGTATTAGGGTAAATGTGAATTAATTTTATTGTATAGAAGTTTAAATATCTTTTCAGTTACTTTATTGAAATTTAAGATACCATTTAATAAAATTTAATGCAAAACGAACTGATATTTGAATGAATTGCTTTAAATTCAAAGTAAATGTATATTATTCACGAGTTTTGGTACAAAATCGTTAAATTTAATGTAGAATGGACATTAAATTTGCATTAAATTTAAGGTTATTTTTTACAGGGTATTTGAAAATACATCAATTTGCAAAGTTACGTTAAATGGCAATATTTTTATGTAAGGTACGAGAGTAGCAGCTTATATTTCGGGAAGTGGTAACCCTACCATTGCTGGGTGCCATCTGACATATCCATTGTTAAATGTGACATTTTAGACGGAATACGTACTTAGAACCTTTTGATATACGGACGCTGCTTGTGTTTTCATAGTAATTTCAAAACTACATCTCGACCAGAAAATGAAATTAACATTTTCGTGCGATTATTTTTCACAACATTTGACGCGGTTTATTTTAACAAAAGTGCATCGATGAACTTAATTCTTTATATGGTTATGAAGAATCTACAAAAACTACTGTATATCTCTGGTTTTATGAATTCAATCGTGGTTGTTGTTCGCTCACGGACCAGTCACTTGAAGGTCATCCAAAATCAGTTGTAGTCCAAGAAAACATCAATGCTGTGCAAGATCTGACATACAATGAGAATGAAGCATCGCTGGGTATCAGTAGAACCAACCTATATAATAAAGGGTGTTTTTTTTATAGAGGCATAGAACTTTTAAATGGAATAAAACAAAGATGAATTTTTTGAAATTGATATGAAATTTACTTTATTCAAAAGATAACCTTCTGGCATTAGAATTTAAATATGACTTCTAGCATATGACCGCCACGGCTGACTCGGACGTAGTCTAATCTGGAGATCCAATTTTCGATGACTTTTTCCAACATTTGTGGCCGTATATCGGCAATAACGAGGCAAATGTTGTCCTCCAAGTGATCAATCGTTTCGGGCTTATCGGCGTAGACTAGCGACTTCACATATCCCATAGAAAATAGTCTAGCGGCGTTATGTCGCACGATCTTGGAGGCCAATTCACGGGTCCGAAACGTGAAACTATGCGGTTACCAAACGTTTCCTTCAATAAATCAATTGTGGAACGAGCTGTGTGACATGTTGCGCCGTCTTGTTGAAACCACAGCTCCTGCACATCATGGTTGTTCAATTGATGAACGAAAAAGTCAGTAATCATGGCTCTATAGCGGTCACCATTGACTGTAACGTTCTGACCAGCATCGTTTTTAAAGAAGTACGGACCAATGATTCCACCAGCCTATAAAGCACACCAAACAGTCGGTTTTTCTGGATGTAACGGTGTTTCAACATACACTTGAGAATTATCATCACTCCAAATATGGCAATTTTGTTTATTGACGTATCCATTCAAACAAAAGTGAGCTTCATCGCTAAACAAAATTCGCTTATGAAAATCGGGATCAACGGCAATCTTGTTTTGGGCCCATTCACCGAATCTATGCCTTGCTAGGTGATCGTGTGGCTTCAATTCTTGCACGAGTTGGATTTTGTAAGCACGCAAACCAAGATCTTTCCGCAAAATCTTCCATAAAGTGAATGGACACATATCCAATTCCTGTGAACGATGGCGGATAGACTGATTCGGGTCTTCCTTTACGCTACGCTCTACAGCAGCAATGACTTCTTTTGTACGCACTGTACAACGTCTCTGTGGATGCGTATTATCATTTAGAGTAAACGTGGTGCGAAAACGTTCCATAGTTAATCGAATTAATTGCTCTGATGGACGATTATGTTGATCGTAAAATGGACGTAGTGCGCGATACGTATTTCAAACAGAACCATGATTTTCAAAATAAATTTGCACAATTTGGAAGCGTTGTTCAGGCGTCAGTCTATTCATGTTGAAATGCCAAACCAAACTAAACATAAATCATTTGACAGCTGACAAAATGGCCGCCAGTTAAAAAAGTGTTGCCAACTTAAAGTTTTATACCTCTATAAAAAAACACCCTTTATATTGCATGAACATTTGCCTATGAAGAAGCCGCAGAATTTGACAATCGCTAAAAAGGATTTGTGTTAAGCCAAAACTAACAAAAATTTGCATGTTGCAACCACGCCTTTACGAAATCATAGAAAGATTAATTCTAAATGGTACACAACCATATGTTTGTAGGAGGTTTTCAGTGAATTGAAGGAAATAAACCAGGTACAATCGATCATTCCCACCATGATAATTCAAGCTCTCACATATCGGATCAAATAAGTAACTTTTTGAATACTGATAACATAGAACTGATAGATTAACCACCGTACAGCCCTAATTTGGAATCCAATGATTTTCTCTTGTTCCCATTCGTGAAAAATAAATTGCTTGTTCAATGATTTTCTACGCCATGGGGATGCCATCTTCACGGTGGCAAAAATGCTTTTGAAATAGATAAAAAATGCGTGCAAAAGTGCATTGATCCATTTTCAATAATAAGTATTTGTTTTTGTTTGGTATTTTCTAAATATAAACAGCTACACACTTATCTGCACATTACTTAAAGGATATCCTGTATAGGGATTTATTATAACTTTCAGTATTAAAATAATTAATTAGCGTTCATAAAATTACTAACCCAAAAGTGTGAAAGTGTACTAATTTATTAACATATATACAAAAGATAATGAATCCGAATTTTCCAAAAAGTTAGTCCCAAAAAACACAGAATACCCCATGTGTAATATCATCAAATGGAGCGACTATAACTGTAGAAGAAGGTAAAGTAAGGAGAACCAGTAAGAAAAAGAAGTCAAATGTAATTTTAAATTGCTTACTTGTATTTAACAACCGGCCATTTTGTTGCAAAGTGGCACCGTAAAAAAGTACTTAATCCATTGCCTGAAGTGTTATTTTAAATGTCTTTGAGTAGAAACTACTTTGTTGTGCTAATTTTGTTAAAACAATTTGTTACAGAGTAAAGCTAATACAGAAGGTCTTAAAAAAATAAAATAGAAAAAAAAAAGAATAATGAACTTTATGTAGGAGAACAAGTATTTCTTATAATCTTAGTTATCACTTAAATGAAATTGTTCTTAAATAAATAAATAGCTAAATTTTATTATATTCAAATTGTAATATTTTAGTTCTATAGTAATAACAATTTAATGGAATTTAATGTGTGAATGATTATTTATCACTACTATTTCAAAAGAAATGATCAAATCCTTTGGAAAAGACATCAACAAAAAAACATTTTGAACATGTCGCCATATAAACTCTTTGTTATACGACTGCTTTGCCATTGATATTTGTCAAATCAAGACATCAATAATATTTTCAGGAGCTGATCAAAAATAAATGCCGGTAAAAGTTTTAAACTGTGCTAACCAACAGTATCGCAATTTTTTCCTTCCATCCCGGACTTTCTTTACTTCTACTATAAAGAGAAACGACAACTTTCTCGAATCCTAATCCTACTACATATAAAAGCAAAAGGAAAAGAGTAAATTCATTTTAGAAAACAGAATGTTTAAATTTTAAATTTTCCCGCATTCCGCAACAATTCGCCAAATTCTTGTTACTCAGTCAATATTAATGTAGATGAAGGTACAAAGAAGGATTGAAAAAATAAGGTGGGAAAGAATAGATCGATTCTATAATAATGAAACTGAATTCAAGGAATACAAAAAGGTAAATTTTAAAGTAACAAAATCATTAAAATGTATGAACATTTGGATAGAGGAAGAATGCACAAAAGGAGCGATAAAAGAAAGGAAATTGTTAATACCTCATCTAAAGAAAGTAAGACAGTAAGGATATAAGATCCATTCAAGATATCACAAATTGATGGTATGAGGCTCCAGCATAGTAATTAAAGAAATTTATTAATACACTCGCACAAATTAGTAAGGATAGGAACAGAGCCATCAACGACCTATCTTCGTTTAAAAAAAAATGACTTGCAAAAGCAGCATAGCAACAGCAAAAATTGGTAAATACAAAGATAAAATTGATTAGAGATTATAATAACTTGGCGAGTAATGACTATGGTAGGCAATCAAAGGAAAAATTATATATAAAGAGAAAATAACACGGAAGGAAAAATATCAGAGGACGAATGGACGAAAATGACAATTGGAATATTGAACGTAAAGGATTAACCGAAAAATAACAAATTAATGAAAGAAATAAAAAAATCAAAAATATAGCTATTAACACTAAGAGAGACAAAGAAAAAGGTACAGTAGAGTAAAGAGCCTTACATATAGGATGGCACACCACATTTCCCTCGGCTCGTTTACAGAAAACAATAAAATAATTTAGATATTAATAAGGGATGCGTAGGTTTATTGGAACCTCATTTTTAGAATTATTATGAAGTATAGAGACTAAAAATAAAGTTTAAGTAAATGAAATTCTTTGTATATTATTGCATATTTTGATACCGCCGGCCAAATAAGGGTAAGTTATTGTTATATTTTATATACCTAACGCAGATTCTTAAGATATTTAAGTATTCTTGAAATTTTAGACCAACATTTAAGAGACGTAACTACCTTGCCTATTCAAGCTACATGTATTCAATTATATTGGTTTCTTAGTAAAATTATTACAATTTACTGTGAAATAAAAATAATCTTAAAAAATTATACAGTGTTGATAAAAACTTATATTTGATTTTTTTTTCATCAAACCTAAATAACTTTCTTATTTTAAATAAAGCACGCTATTTTGAAATCGAACATTTTAGACATATAATCACTAGTCAGTCCAAAAATAGTCATAACTAGGTTAATAGCAAAAATATACTTTATTAAAGAGATAAGGAATTTAATTTAAAAAATTTTAAAAACTAATATTTTGATAAATGCTCAAACTGAGGTTCATCTCTTTCAATGCACGACCGAACTCTTTTCCGAAATGTCTAACTTTAATTAATATATTATGGAGCAAAACGCATGTTTTCGGGTGGTCTTAAAGGTATTTAACGTAAAGAATATTTTTAATATATCCTAATAAGAAAAAATCAGGATTCGTTAGATCTGGAGATCTTGTTGGCTAGTATTGTGTTCCTCCTCGCCCTATCCACCTATTGAGATATTGAGTATCTAACTAATTTCTGACGTTAACTTGGAAGTACGCAGAAGCACAGCCTAGTTTTTTTTTGGTTACAATTTCAAGGATAGTTAAATATCGATGAAGCTTGCCTTCGGTATATGAAACATAACAGTAACTTACCCTCATTTGGCCCGCGCTATCAAAATATACAATAATATGTGGGACATTCCATTTCAGTTTTGACAACTTTGATGTGAGCCACTGTGTATATTTCAGAATAATTTTAAAACATAATCCCAATTGAGAAAGTTTTAATCACCAGCGGAGAGAAAACATCGACATATAGAAAACTAAATGCATGAATAAGTAATAAAAACAAACCTAAGGTAAAAATTCTCATCAATATAAAGGTAAACATAAAACCATAAAATAAATAGAAAGATATAAATACTTGGAAATTATTTTTCAAGTGGCTTTGTTGCTGTGGCATTTAATAATTTGACTATTGGCAAATTGCCATCACTGTTAATAAAGTCAACTAAAGTAAGACCAACATTCTAAATCCCTAAACCTATTTTACTATTAAATATGGATAACTACGAGCACTCTGAGAAGGGTGACATGCTCCTGGTATATAGGTTTTGTGAAGGAAAGGAACGTTGAAGTGTTAGAGTTTACATGAAGAGATTTCCTACCTTCCGAATACCCAACCAACAAACATTTGCCAATATTGAGCGTCATCTCCGAGAGAGGGCAGCTTTGAGAAAAAAACTGAAGATAGGAGTCGCACTTGAACAACTGTTCAAACAGAAGAGGAAATTTTGGAAAAAGTAGAAGAAGAACCAAGTGCGAGTACTCGCCGCTTAGAACGTGAATTGGAAATCCCTAAAACTATTGTAAATGATATTTTAAAAGAACAGTTGTTACATCCATATTTTAACGTCTAGGTTCCGTCATCAAATGTTTTACACGTATTTTCCGGACATCCTCTATAATACTTTCTATAGGCCAGCACCAATGATGAGAACTGAATCTTATCAGAAAGGCAGAAGTTTAGACTTTAAGCAGTAGAGATGAGATGCGTTAGAAAAATGAACAAAATCAGAAATAATGAAATTATAAAAAAGCTGGAAATAACATTATTTAGACGCAAAATAGAGAAAAATTTGCTTAGGAGTTATGGTCATATAATACGATTGATAAAAGTAAATAGTATCGAAAAAAAGAAAAAAGGTAAACAAGAGAGTTAGTAGAAAAAAAAGTAATAGATAGAGGCGTCACAACTAACACAAAACCAACATTGTTTAGAGATAATTGATCTAAACAGTAAATATCAAATTTCGATATTAAGTAAGTCTTTCATGTACTCTTGATTTCCATACATAGACTCGTTGTTTTTACGAAACATATATTCTAATTTGTCGTGTTTATGGTATTAAATGGCACAAATTTATATTTTCAGTTTATTTTCTTTTATTTACATCTTCTTCAAAGCAATAAAAAACCTCCTTTTGTGACTTAATAATTTTATGCTTAACAGTGCATACCATGTAATTTATCCCAAAATTAATTTCCCTTTAAAAGTACAACAAACCGTGCAGAGCCTGAAAAAAAGCAGCATTTAATTTAATTAAAAATAAATCCTAAAGAGAATTTTTGTTTTAAATGTTAGAATTCTTTCAAGGGTAAAATAAATTAAGTACCTGTGATGTCACATCAATCATCCTGTCGATATTGTTTTCCCCTGATTTATTTAACTGCTTTCAATCTCTGACGAATTAACTTGTTTTCGTAATGATGCCCTTTTGGAATAGAGTAAATAGAATTATTCTTCAACGGAGAATCATTTATAGTATATAATGAGACTAAATTGACAACTAAATTTTTCACCTAAAAATTCTTTATAAATATATAATGGTCTTTCCCGCGTTTTTCTTTCTCTTTCTATTTGTCTTAAGCAAAAAGTATAAAGGCCTATCAATTTTTCCTGATTGTCTTAAAATCTAGAATTAGCTACAACAAAACTCCTAAGAACCAAGAGGAAAAAATATGTTATATTTGGGTTCCTCAATAAGAACTTAAATTTGAAATAAACTAAAAAATACATCATTTAAATGAGTTTCTTAGAAACATTTATTGGTATCCACAGATAAATTAATTACATTAAACATAAAATAAAATCTCTTTTGATGAAATATATTTCTGAGTAGGGGAAAAGTGGCATGAAAGAGCCAGTTTTAAAAGAAATAGCAAACAATTCAAAAGAAAGTAAGACTTGTATTATAAGTTGTTTATTTCTATATGTACGTAATGTGATAAAACATTTTCCAAAAGTAATAATATTTTTAGACTTCTAACCATTTATAAAAAGAATGAGATTCGGCATTTTCATAACGCAGCCAAGTTTTTATTACAGGGACTTTAACAGTAAATTAACAAAAATATCATTGAAAATATTTATTATTATATAAAATGTCTTATATAAAGCAAACTCTGTATAAATTATTTACCTAAATCTAAAAACCTCTCACAAAATCAGGCATTTGAGATCAGTCATTGAAAATTAGCTAGGAATAGTCTTTTTAAGAACACACAAAATTAATTAAAAACAAAAATAAAGCATTAAAAAAACTTAAAAATATTTTTGGCAAAATAGGATTTATGTGCCCAACTGGAACAAATTTTGCACTAGTACTACTCTTGATTGCTGTTATAATTTTCATTGAACACTACACAATTACCTGTTTTCTTTTTCTTTTATTTTTGTCCTTGATTGAAATCTTTTTACTTGTGAATATGCTATGTTATCATCAGAATCTGGTGTATCTGAATCTGTATTATAATTTGTTTTAGATCTTTTAGCCAGCGCTTTTATAGATTTTTTTGTAATCATTTCTCTTTTGGCTAGGATTTGTGTCATTATCTTGTTTTTCTCAATGGCAGATGATATTTTCCGGTTCTTACGAACCATGTTTTAATTATCGAAGTTTTGTTACCAATACAAGTTTGTCCTTTCTTAAAGTTATGAGTCGCTACTGTTTTGCTTGTAGAGTTTCCAATATAGCCAATATTACAGCGCATAAGCCTCTTTAAAACCTTTTTACAACTTATAATGAAGACTAATAAAACATTTACCAGGACCACGAACTAATAAACGGGGAAATTAGAAAGTTATAAACTTTTAATTCCGACGGTTTCCAGCCTGAATTGGAAAAGCTCATTCTGGCACAAGAAGGTGACAAACTTTGTCACTTCTATTTCCGAATGACCGATTTAATTTTGTGAACTAATCTTGTGGCGGTTCAATTTTACTTGGTTTTTACGTTATTTTTTGGCTAATAAAATGAGTGTTTCAATACAATTTTTAAAATTTAGTCTTTGGTAGTTTTGAATTCGTTTTTTTTTGAGAGGCGTTACATTTATAAAAATTCTAAATTTACAGCAAAGAAGAAAAATTTGAAAATGTGGCACATCCTCCCTCTTTAACTAATAAATAGGTGGCTACCTGTGTAGATATACGCGTATGGCCCGGTCGTTGAAATGATGCGAGCTAAATGCTTCAATGTTCCTAAAGTGCGTATTTGACATAGACGAAGCTAGGACTTTTGCTGGAGGGCGCTGAGCCTCAAACTCCAGATGCGTAATTTCCTTTAAGTGTACGTATAATGCGGTTAAAGAAGTATAGTATAAAAAGAAGATAAAAGAATAGAAAATTTTTATTGAATATTAATTTCACATTAATACACACACTTAAAGGAATATCAGATAGGGTTGCCTAAAACTAAGAAGGATTACTATCAAGATTATCCAGGTATACGCACCCATAACGGCTCATAAAGGTGAACAGTTGTATATTAATGAATAAGTAGAAAGGATGCCACATAGCACCGAAATAAAATGTATGTCCATCGATGAAATGAAATGCTGACCGATGTAATAATAAAAACAGGAAAGGAAATGGCAATAAAGGATAAAACAAAACAAAACCAATTATCACTAGAAAAAGACAATATGACGCAAAAAAAATGATTGTGAAATAATATATAAGAAAGATAGTGGAACATACAGAGCTTAATAAAATGATTAACAAACAAATAAAGGAGGAAGGGAGAAAAACACAAGAGGCTGAGGTTGAAAAGATCATTGAAAACAATAAAAGTATGAAATGCCTGAAAGCGAAGATGGGAAAAGTAGAAATAAACAGTATTAAAAACCTCATTTGAACAAGAAGTATATGGTATGGAAGCTAATCTAAAAATAACTTATCTGTTCTATTCTGAACTATACAAAACAGGAAGAGAGATACCCCCTGAAATAAAAATAAAATTAAACACAAAGATAAAAAATGTTAACTCCGAATTATAACCTGAAGTAAACAAATTAGAAATAAGAAGAGCCATTAGGGAGAACAGGAACAATAAAGCACCTGGTAGAGATGGGATTACAAAGGAACTCCAGAAAAATGGAGAAGAAATAATAATAGATATCATGTATGTTGTCACGAATAAAGTAATGAAATCAGTGGCATCAAAAATGCACAGCTATCATTCGAAAGAACAGACAGGGTTTAGAGAAGGATTCAGCATTTTCAATTATCTGTTAACCATGAAAGTTCTGGTTGAGAGAGCTAACGAATATTAAATTCTCTTATTAATGATATTTGTGGACTTTGAAAATGCCTTGACAAATACAAAAGAATACATTACCGTTATGTTGGGACAAGAAACAAGCGGACCATTACATATACATCGGACACATTACAAAATTTTGCAAAGAAAATCAAACAGCAAAAGTTAAGAGATGTTCTAGACTTGCTTCGGTACCATTCGGAAAACTGAGTCATATCGTGAATACCCTGTATCTTCGAACCAAAATATTATATCAGTGTGTCCTTCCAGTGTTTACCTACAGCTTACAAACCTGTACTCTACTAGGGCCAATATGGATGAAGATGCGAAAGCGCAAAGAAGAAGGAAAAGAAAAAATGCTTAATATAAGATTTTCAATCAGAAAACGAAATCAATGGAACCGATGCGTAAGAAAAGAGAAAGATGTAACAGAACAAGTAGTATTTATGAAATGGAAGTTTGCAGGACATAATGCCCGATAGAAGGACGACAGGTGAAATAAGATTATAATGGAGTAACGACCATGAGAGTGTAAGAGAAAACAGGGAAGACCGTAAATGAGGTGGATGATAAAAAGATACATCGGTCCAAGATGGTTATAAAAAGCTTAAAATAGAGGTGGATGGAAGAAAGAAGGGGACGACTATGTTTAAAGTGGAATGAAAAAGGCCAAATAGAGATAGAGAATAGAATAATTTCCTGTTTTTTTATATAATAAATTCGATACCAGTCCGTGCTCTCCAGAAACACCAGCGGTTTTCACATATGACTTCTCGCAAATTTTTTACTTGATTAGAGAACGATTTGAAATCTTTAGGAGTTACCGATGATCAGTTATTAACTGATGTAAACTAAAAATTTCTATATTTTACTGTAATATTATTTCGCTTGATTGATTAGTATCCTGCAAATTGCGAAAACCTAATATTGACGATTTCACAAAATTTTCAACCAACCAATATTTAATTAGCTTTTTGCATTACCAAATTAGTGGGTTAAATCGTTTGAAAGAAACCAAAAAATATGCAAAAATATCTCTCTTCAAAAATCGAGATTTTATTTCGCACAAATATCGAGTTTTATATCACATTATATATGTTTCCGGTCATAATAAATTCAATGCCATTTTGCGTTTTCCGGAAAAACAGCGGTTTTCCTGCTACAGCGGTTTTCGCAGAAAATTCGCATTTTTCATAGAATGTATTTGATTGCTTGAAAAGCTTTTGGTAGGTAAAATAGCTGTTTAAAATGTTCAGGTTCTATAGGCTGAAACTTACTAATTGACCATTGCTTACCAAAAACTTCTTTTATTTGTAAATCTCTGTAACGCTCTACATCTTAAATGAGATGACGTGTAACTAGTTAACCTGCTAGCTACGCAGGATGAAAATATAACAACCATGTAACAATCAAATTCCATTAAGTTCAAAGAAAATTAACAATGGAGTTTCGCACTTTCTCCAGGGATCATTCTCTCATCTCAGATAGAATCAAAAGTAGTGAACTCTATGAGTGCCCTTTTCATGTCATCGGGCCCTACATGACAATCGATTTGCTATATTTTCTATAAACTTTCGAATAGTGCAAGCAGTCACAAATAGTATTGGTTTCTCTATATCCTTACACAAGTTTACGCTATGGTCCAGTCCCTTGATATTAACAAAAGACTTTTGCGAATTACGCCTGTCGTTGACAGAATTATGGGGATCATCTAGATGTTATTCATTTCTCTCTGACTGCAATGCGTATGTGGCGAATTTCTCTTTAAGCTTGCTCCTTACATTATTCTAAATAGGGATGACAATTCCGATTAGTATACTTCGATTAGATGTTC
Source organism: Diaprepes abbreviatus (assembly GCA_034092305.1). Lineage (NCBI taxonomy): Eukaryota > Metazoa > Arthropoda > Insecta > Coleoptera > Curculionidae > Diaprepes > Diaprepes abbreviatus. The sequence continues at coordinate 4,274,817 of JASJET010000044.1, read as the reverse complement.
TATTACTAAAATAAGGTTTAGTCTGTTCTGAGCAGCTACCTGATTTGTAACCACAATTTTATCTCAGTGCAGCTTAAACGCGTTATTTTCCAATATAAATTCCGGAAATATTTGCAGTATGGCACTTTTTCTGCCTGCAAGATTTTGACATTTTGATTTACTTTAGCCGGATGACTTTGGCGTCCAAATCGTGACTCTCATTGTACCCCGATACAGTAAATGACATTTTCTTGTTATATGCTGAGTTGTCTCTGATGTTCAACATCCATATCGCCATTGCTCCTTCTGGATTGATGCTCTCTGCATTTCGTCTGTTTCGTCGGTTTCTGGAAACATTACCTACAATCTTCTGATTGACCTCATTTGGACGACATCCGTAAAATAGTTCCTACATCCACAATTGAAGCTCCTCTTGGTCTGGTTGGTGATGAGAAACCAGATCATATTTCCTCCACAGTATTGTAGTCCTGGAAGGTCTGTTATATATAATGCATTGAGTTGATGTAGCTAGTTCACTTTTCCAAATCTTTCCTAGCTTTTCATTATTCAGGTATCTATTACGCCGGACAACAACCAAAATATATATAAAATAAAATCGACTAAGTCTTACCATTTTTGGTGTGCTAAAATTGAAAGTAAACTTATCTCTTTAATATTATTTCAAGTTTTAGTGATACGTGATGGCAAGAATGTATGTGGTATATTTGCACTGTTATAACAATAGATATGCGCGACGTTGCCAAATATACGTTTTCCCCAAGTTAAGAAAATTTTCCACAACTTGGCAATACCGCATGGGGAATCTCCAGGCATGACCCCCATATATGAAGTCCCAACCCCCAGAGCTTAAAATAAGGGAGATCATTTAAACCCACGTAAATTGACTTTTATATCTGCTTTCTACTGATCAGCCCCTGTATACAAACAAATAACAAAGGCGACTATTGGGAATATTATGGAATTGAATATAAAATTCTCAAATATTTTCTAAAAATGTAGATGCCAAATTTGGGCATATAAGCCCACAAAGCGGAGGGATTAGTTAGTCGAAGTTAGTGAGTCGAATAGAAACAGGTGAGATTATAGGATGTCTTGAAAGTGTGTAAACAATCCAGATCACTTCTGTTATGTTTTTGGTGAGGTGACTTTTGCGCCTCAGAAGCGATCTATTACCCCATTAATAAAAAAGGCATATCACCTTTATTTCGGTCGCAATGTTGGAGATCAAGACAAACAGTGGGCGCCACATATCTGATATAATGCATGCGCTTCAAGTCTGAGCAACTGGTTAAATAGTAAAAAACGATCTATGCGGTTTGCTGTCCCAATGATCTGGAAAGAGCCTTGAAATCATAGTAATGATGCTTCATAGTGACGAACTTCCTATTGCAGAACCCACAGAAACATTCACTGACGAATCAGATAATAACTATACAACCATTTCTCAAGAAGAAGATATGCCATCAACATCAAGAGATCCTGATTTCACGCCCAGCACGTTATACCACCAACCGCACAAAGTAACCCAATCAGAATTAAACGATCTTGTACGAGACTTAAAACTTCCAAAAGTAAAGCAAAGTTACTAGAATCAAGATTTCAACAGTGGAACTTATTAGAAGAGATCTTGATACTATTCGTAGTCGATGCTAACTTTCCAAACACAATCGTTATTTTATTATTCCAAAGATTGAGAGCATCTTCTGTGGGTACCTTATTATACTTCAGTACTACTTTACTCATTTCAGTAGATAGTTTCTAGTAGAGATTAGTCTTCTCGATTGTTTTCATTGGTTTGTTCATAGATCTCGGGTTCTGGCTGTGGCTCCGATTTTTAGAATGTCAAATTTCGTTTGCGACATTAGTTTATTTCGGAGAATAAACAGGTATTAATCTACTATTCTCTGTTGTGGTACTGGTAGAAGTAGGAAATCCTATTAGAACTCGGCGTGTCGCTGTTGTCTTTAGTAGATCATCTCTCGTCCTAGATGAGTCACTATGTAAAAAAAAACACATTATTGACTCATTTATGGACATAGTTCATTTTATACGCTCTCATGGACATCTTGATTGAGTAAGCACTGATCCACCAGCGCTTTTAATGTTGTTGGGCTCTCGTACAGTTATAGTTGCTGTTTTTGCTGCCTCTAATGTTTTACTGTCATATCAAGTACCGGCTGTGGACATGCCTTGATAAATCCCAGAGAACCGCATTTGTCCACGTCTCAATGGGTGTACTTTTAGATGTACTCCCAAGTGTTTTTCGTTCTTATCTGGCCTAGATTCGGTGTGTTCTGAGAAATAACTGACTTATTTCTGGTAAATTTACCTCGCCACACACAGATGTCACTAAATTTTATGATCAAGTAAATACAAAACTTGAGACCGTTTTTTACCGATGTGTTTTAACTAAGCATTAACAACACGTGAAAGAATTTTCCTCAAATACTGATGGAAAAGGTAAAAAGAACTTATCATTACTCGTTCTAATTTATATCACTTTTAAACAAGACTAAATAATTGGTGTAATAAATTGTCCTAAACTGAAGGTAACTCGTTCTTAAGCCCTTTTCAATTATTTCGGCTAATACGGACAATAATGAAACCTACACTTAAGAGAATCCTCAATTTCCTTTTACTGTTACTGTCCTTAGGGTGAAATGCAATTAAGTACCTGTGATGTAACATTAATCATTGTGTCGATTTTGTCTTCTTTAGTCCTCTTTAACTGATTCGTGTCTCTGGTGAATGAATTTCGGCCCAAAATACGTACACCTCACTTATCTAGCGGTATAAAAATGCTAGACTATATTAATTATAAAAATGGTTATTGTTTAATATTGTCTGTCAAGTCTGTGCTTTAAGCCTTTTTCTCGAAATGAGTTACTTCCCCAGTTTGAAAATTTTCAAAGCACCCGTAAACTAAATCACAAATCTATGATAAAAGTATACACTCAAAATATTCTTTCTACGACAGCATTTCATGCTATTCAGTTTTTATTATAGTTTTTTATTTGTAGCCCGATATTCAAAAGGAAATAAAAAGCATTAAATTTGTAATATTGTACAATTTCATGGAAATATTACCAAAGTTATTTCAGCTATAATGACATTGATCTTAAAATAAGTGAGAATTTAATAAAATATTAACTACGCGTATTTAAATTTTCTTTCTTTGTTTCGTGAATTGTTACATTTGTTACAAATGCGCTTACTTTTAAATTAATTCAGCATTTGGTGTAAAAAATGTCTTACCCAACTTAAGCTTTTGTGTAAATCCGCTGGTTGTTTCACTTCAAAAATTTCTGAAGTCTCAGTATTAAAACTAATAATTTATTGAAGTGATCTTTACTTATCATAACCTCTGCAAGAGACAAATTGGGCACCGAAACAAAAACTAAAAAACAGAAATGTATGACGGATGATATTTTAGCATTATTGGACGTAGAAAATATAGAAAAGATTCAGACACTGATAATTACAAAAGCATCCAAAGACTAATAAAATGGACAACTAGAAGAGCAATGACTTAATCAGGAACGTCAAGAAATGGAACAACTGCAGTATCAACACGACAACTTTAATCTTCACAGAAAGTTCAAAAAAGCCGCCAGAGAGTATAGAACGGGACAATTGTGCATAGTTGTTAACCAGAATAACGAGACAACATTGGATAATGAGGGAAAAACCTGAATTTGGGAACAGTACATAAGGAAACTTTTCAATGACGAAAGTCCGATGATTGATACTAAAATCAGTACTGATAAAACAAGACCATTAATCACTAAAGAAGAAGTGGAGAAAGCAATAAAAACGTCAAAAAACAATAGAGCGGTTGGTCCAGACGAAATGTCCTCAGTACTCAAGCTTCTTGACGACACAAATATCACAGGGTTAAAAAAAATGTTTAATAACATTTATGCAACCGGTCGGTATCCCGAACAATGGCTATCTTCAACTTTTGTTCCGCTTTTCGAAGAATGGTTATCAGAAAACGAAATCAAATGAGGCACAAAACAAGCACGCCACGCCTTCCTACGGTTCGGAAAGATGTTTGAATCCTCAGATTTCAATGTAGACCTCAGACTCATTTTTAAAATGTTATGTTTGGTCGGTACTACTTTATAATGTGGAAAGCTGGACCCGCAAAACAAATGATATAAATAAACTAGAGGCATGAAGTGTGACTGTATTGTCGCGTTCTCGAAATACCATGGACAGCTTGAATAATGAATGAAGAAAGATGTCTTGAGACGCATTTACAGGGACAGAGAACTATTAATAATATAATGAATAGGAAAACTGTGTTTTTGTGGCATATAATGCGAGACACAAAGTACGAACTTCTACACCTAATAATTGAAGGAAAAATCTAAGGCAGCAGAGGGACAGGAAGGAAGAGAATATCATGACTGCGGAACATTCGGCAGTGGACAGGTTTGTACGGTGTACAAACACTGATACATACCTCTATTGTAAAACTAGAGTAATTCGTATTATTAAATAAATTTAACAATGGTGAATTATTAATATCCAATTTGTCATTCAAAATGTTTTAAAAAAGTATGTTAATTTTTAATGCTTCCAATAAAATAAACTTTTGTGTGAATTGCGTTTTTTGTGTAAGTAATCTCTTTTGTGCTCTTTAATTCTAATATTAAAAGTGTGATATCCTTGAGCTATGTAGTTTTTTTGGCATGAAGTACAATTTAATTTATAAACTCCGCATTTTTGCTCTTTGCAGACCTTGTCTTTTCTGTTTTTAATATATTTGCCACGGTTATTATTCGTTTCGAAAACTATATTAATATTCTCTCTTCTTAATATATTTATAATTTTGTTGGACACAATTAATTGTTTTGAATTTTTTGTTTCCTTTTGTTGTGGAATAAGTTAATGAATTTTCCTTTAGTTGATTTTTGGGAATACTGTTAATTAAATTTCGAGCTATTTGTGTGATATATTGGGTTCTATGTTAAAATCTATGGTGTTTATTTGTACATTAATGATTCTGTGGATCATGTTATGGTATGCTGCAAGTTTATGAGAGTTAGGGTGTAAGAATTTGTTATATATTGTTGTGTCTGTATGGGAGAATTTGAGCAAAATTGGAAATTTATGGTTAATTATTCTTTCTAGTAATATTAAGGTCTAGGAAATTTAGAGAATTATTTATTTAGATTATTACCGGAAACTCAATGTTCTGATGTAAGCTATTTATATATTGCCATAACAAAATTCCTGTAAAATAGACCAAATTATCATCTACATATCTAAAACAAGATAGACTTCTTTATTGTTTTCTTTCCTAAAAATTTCGGCCAAAAGTGGATTTAAACGGCTACTCAAAATTAGCTTTCTTTTGATGAAAAGATATTTTCGGTAAATTGGAAATAATTTTGGTTAATGCAAACATTTAGAGCTGGGATAATTTCAAAACAAGTAATACAATTTATCATATTTTTTACTAATACTTTACCGAAAATCTGCATTTCGTCTGCTGGAGGTATACTAGCAAAAAAGTTTTTGATGTCAAAAGATACTAGTTTGGCATTATTAAGGATATGAACGTTTATAATATTATTCATAAGTTCTGTTGAACTACAATAAATATTAAAATAAAATTTGTATTGTCAAGGATAATATCAATACGTTTTTAGATATTCTATAGTTAGGTGCTGATATAAAGGATTCAACTAGTCTCGGTAAATTTAGTTGGTGCAATTTTACACAAGAGTAAAATTTTAAAGCTGATGGATTCATTATTTTGAGAAAATATTTATCATTATTTTAAAAAAATTTTAAGTCTAATGTTTGTTTTTGATAGTTGTCGGTTGGATTCTGTTGAAGTAAGATATCGTTATCTGAATTTAAAAATTCTATTATTTTGTTTATTTATTTTTATATTTTTAGTTGTTTCAGCTACCATCACAGATTGATAGAGACATATCATTGACTAATTATGTGCAGTGTTTATTAGGTAGTAACGCGTTGCAAGATTGTCATGACAATCAACTGAACGCCAGCCTTAATCAAGAATGACTCAACTTATGATTAACATCTAAAAAACTGAATTAACTTATAGTAAAATTACAGCATTACAACCCTATTAACATAATCTATTTTATTCATAGCAATCGTATTTTTACTTTTGTCCGCTCACGTAAAAGTCAAATTATTTTCGTTTGTTTTCTTTAGTATGAAGTGTATAATTTTTTATCGTTTGAACTATTTTTCTTACGTTTCTTCCTATTGAAACCTATCTGAATGTTTAGCATTATTTAAATTTACATTTACCCAATAAAAATAAATATAAATATATTTTATAATATAGAGCTTCTAAATAAAAATATACATTGGCGACTTTCTGTTTCAGTGCATAACTTTTAACTCAGCAAGTAAAATATTCTCAAAGGAATTACATTGAAACTAATATAAAGGGAAATTGCATAATCAGTTTTTTTAAAGAAAAAAAACCCTATTTATACTTTACTAACCTAACATATTTCCGCCCTTATATATTTGATACATTATTGCCTTGTTGCCTAGAGTGAGGATCATTGCAGAAAAGTTCTTCAAGCACTAAACCATGACATCAGGAAACCGGATGTCAGCGGAAAAGCAAATTAAACATTTTATGACTTAAGTTATGTTCTTGCCAATATTACTTTGGTATAGTTATTATGAGCCTTATTAGAGTTATTAAGAGCTAAATATGTTCCAATCGACAGTATTCCCAAAAATAAACTAATGAAAAAGGTTATGTCATCAATTTACCACACAACAAAACACAACAATAAAAAATTCAAAATGATAAGTTATGTAGGTAACACTTTCAAAAAAATTAAAAATATATTAAAAAGACAGACAAATATTGCTTTCAAGGCGAATAATAACCCTAGTAAATATAATAAAAATAATAAAGAGCAAAAATGCGGAATTTCTAAATTAAATGAAAACTTTAAAGTACTACATACATTAGATATTAACAAACTTAAGAATATAGGTAACATTTTGAATGACCAACTTGATATTAATACTTAACCTTTGTTAAATTTATTTTATAATATATATTGCTATAGTTTTTCGTTATTATGGTAGAACAATTAAAATTTGTAGACCTTGAGTTTTTAAATAAGTACATCAACATCTTTATTACCAGTTTTTTCATTTCATTGCTAATTTTGACATCTAACAAAGTAGCAGTGCTACAAAACATGTCATGTTCATTTAAAATATAATTTTATATAAAACATAAAAATTAAAGACGTGAACCAGCTTGGTTTGTTGTCATATTATATTTAAAATGAACTTCTTTCGATTATATTTATTAAATCCACCATCAACGGTTTCGTTTCGAAACTTCAAAAGGTAATAGGTAAATTAAGACATATACATACTTATGTAGGTTCATAGTTACACCCACGTAAAACACATTATCCTTCTTTTGCCTTTGCCATAGTCGCTTAAAAAGCTACTTTCGGCAGTATTATTTTTATTACAGATTTCTTTGCCGTCTAATCTTAAAGGGGTAATTTTGCTGCCTTTGTTCTCTTCTAACCTTTACTTTTTCACCCTAATTAACTTGCTCTCGCCGACTTTTATATTGCCTGTTTGATGTTATTTGTCACCTTTTAAGACCAGAGGTCTGAAAACCGTCAGAATTTATTCTGTATAACTTTTTAATTACCCCTATTATTAGCTTAATGCCCCGTGAAGTGTTTTATGAACTTTTCATTTTAGCTGGATATAGGAAAACTTTCAGTGTATTTACAAAAATTAAGTTATTAAGATCGACAAAGAAATTTCATCAAGGAAATTTGCAGTAAGTTTTGATGATTCAACATTTCATTGATTCCTGTCTTGTAAACGTTAATATTAAATTGAAAATTTAATTAGAGTTACACTTGCAAAGTACTTCTATGGTATTTTAAACGTGCTTACCTAAAACAAAAGAAAACAACACTGGTAGTAAAATTAATCAACCTAATTTAGTAACTGGTGAAGTTTCCCGATTGTACAAAATAATTAGTATAATGAAAATGTTGCAAAATAATTGTAAAATAATTTTGTGTGAATAATTTGACGTACTCATACTTTCTGAACTAAAAACTGAAAACTTGCAGAATAGGATTTACAGTTCTGGCAGCTTACTAAATGCAGAGAAAAAACAAATTTCACTATGTTGTTAATGTATTAAACTTATTTCGGAATTTATATTTCAAATATCCTGTGTAATGTCGGGTATTGAAACTGAATTTGAAGTTGTGTGATTTTCAATCCTTTTGGTGAGAGTGAAATTAATAACAAATCTGGTACTCCGGCAGCTCAGTGGATTTTCGTAGCCCGTGAAGAGACATGGCTCGACCAAAGTTTTTTATATGTGTTTTGACCCTCAGATTGCGAATATTCAAAGTGGATTAAAAGTCTCTTGTGAATTTTTCGTCCGACGCACAGTTTTTGAATCAAAAGATCATTAATATTTCGAAAATTACACTTTTTGCCACTTTTCAACATGATTAACTTTTGATTAAAAAAATATTTTCAAATTCTGTGCCCAGCAATTGATAGCTTAAGTTAAGAACCACAAACCTGGATACATCGCAATGAGAAAACTACAGGCTTGGGTAAATTGTAATGAGAAATTGTAATGTTTTTATTATAATTTAACCCTTTAAACAAATAGCTTTTCATCAATTACAACGTACGCGCCGTGTTGTATAAAGAGATGTGGAAGTGTAATTACAGGCGCTCACCTAGTACACATAATCCATGACAGCTTTCGCTGATTGTTGCATAAATACTTTAAACACATTTTAGTTATAAACATCTAATTATAAAACAAACATAGCACATCAGTTAAACATTATTTTTAAACTGAGATTCAGTGATTAGAATAATTATGATCGCGTAAATATATTCGCGAGCTAATAACTAATCCGGTTACAACTTGTTTATGACACTAATGGCTGTATTTTCGTTCACATGCACTGTTAAATTTCATGTTCGAAATAGACAAGTTGTTGAGTGTAGCAATATGAGTGAATTTAAAAATTAAGATTATATTAAGAAATAAATAAATCTATTTCCGTCATGTTTAAATAGTTGCCTATACGCATTACTTGAAACAAAAAAAGAGGAATATATACAATTTATTTCCTGCAAATACAACTCTGGTATTCTATCCATACGCGTTTCGACCGCCTTAGAGTCTCGTCAGTTTAGCTATACCGAACCGAGAGCACCATTCGCAGGAAACAGTTTTCTATATAAAATAGAAATTCTTTTGTTCTGCTTGAAAGAAAAACACTTAAATACGGCCGAAATAGATATATTTATTTCTTACTGGAATCTTAATTTTTAAATTTCATTAACTAGACCATAACATGGACAGGGAACCAGGGTTTTGTTTACAAGAAATAAACTGTTTGTATAGATTCTTTAATTTTTTCTGCTTAAAAAGAGAATACATATAGACAACCAGTATCCGAAAAAGGCCATTTTTGACATTGATTTTGTGTATTATTTGCCAAAAAAATAAAAAAGGAATAAATTTAACGAGTACTGACCATGGTAGATGTCGAAGACTCGACGCTACCGATAATTAGCTTAAAATAACTTTAAATAAACATTAATTCCATATAAGAAGTGATTATTAAATGGGACTGATGTTATTTTTAGATTTGTTCAAGTGTCACATCACGAATGAGTGCCATAAAAATATACACATAAAAAACCTTAGATAATTTAAATGTTAAGAATGAAGATCTAAAAAGAGAAAATAGTGATCTAAGTAAAGATAATATTGAGGAATATAAAAAATAACTTTAAATAAACATTAATCCAATATAAGAAGTGATTATTGAATGCGATTCATGTTATTTTTAGATTTGTTCAAGTGTCACATGACCAATGAGTGCCATAAAAATATACACATAAAAAACCTTAGATAATTTAGATGTTAAGAATGAAGATATAAAAAGAGAAAATAGTGATCTAAGTAAAGATAATATTGAGGAATATAAAAAAGTTAAGCTTAATCAAGAATTATTATCAACGTGGCGCATTAATATTTATGTGATAGATACTATAAATATACAATTTGCAAGAAAATATCGTATAAGGAAAGTTCTCAGTTACTTAGATAGAATTATGGCCACGTGCTGATAAATTATAAAGAGCTTCCCGATTATTTAAAGATCACGTTTACAACAACACTGTATTAATTTTTCACCAGAAAGATTATTAATTTGAAAAATCAAGGAAAGAAAATAGAGAGAGAGAGAGAAAGAGAGAGAGATTAATTAAAGACACAACAGCTTCTTGGGCTTTTTAGTGTCTATGTTGAGATTTGTATATTATGTATTTAAATCTGATTTATAAGTCCAGTCGTTTCTAGGAATTTGGCCATGTTTAAAGCATTTGAGTAAGCTAGCTTATTTTGTAATAATCCTGTCAGGTTTAATATTGTAAGTATCGGTTCGTATTGCGAATAGGAACAGAAAATATGTTTAATAGTCAGTGTAGTAGAACATCTCTGACAAATAGGTGAATCAGTCTTCTCTATGAGGTAACCATGTGTTAGTTCCGAGTGTCCAATTCTCATCCTTGTTATGAGATTTAGATGTTTTCCGATAACCTGTGAGACATCATCTTTGCCGTAAAATACCTCCTTGACCTCATACAGCTTATTTTCTTCCTCCAGTAGGTCCCATTCAAGCGGTTTTGTGTTTTTAATTATTTTGTCCGTAAAATTATCTATGTCAGATAGTGAAAAGATGTAGTTCAAAGTTGAAGTTCAGAGTTGCATGCTTATTTGGCCAGTAAATCTGCCTTCTCATTATCCGCTTTTCCAACATGGCTAGGTGTCCATATAAAAGATACTCTTTTATTTTGAATTAAAATGCGTTCTATATTATATAGTATTAAGCTCAGTAATGAGATTGAGGGAGCTGAGAGAGTCCGATGCTATCAGCCAGTTTGATAGGTTGTTGGTAAGGATCAAATCGGTGGCTCTAAGTATAGCAAAGAGTTCTGCAGATATTATGTTTGTGGAATTATGGAGTGAAAATGATTTTGACTTTATCTGGCAATAAAATGCCGCTCCAGTGTTTTGCGATGTTTTCGATCCATCCGTATAAATGATAGTATGATTTTTATATAGTAAGTTGATTTGACATTGAAATTGCTTAATAATAAACAGGTTACTGTGTTGCTCCTTTGGGAATTTAGTCAGAGTCAAATACACGTTGATTAGGGGGAGGTTCCAAGGAGGAAAGTTATGTGTATTGATAGGTATAACCTGAGTCGTGGATATAGGGAGTCTGGATGATAATTCATTGAAACGAGCATTGAAGCAGTTCGTCAATTTGTTTAAACTATGGGTTGTAGAGGAGAGAAAGAAGATATTTTGGAAGTATTAAAATTTAAAAAAAAACGTAGTAGCTCACCAACATGTGTTGGACAAAAATAGTTATGATTACTCAAGTTCCTTTTGCCATTGAATTATGTATTTTATGATTTCACGCTCATATTTAACAAATATATATATATATATATATATATATATATATATATATATATATATATATATATATATATATTAAAATGTGTCGAAAGTATGAATGTAACGATCGTTGAAAACTATAATGGATTATCTGCACTAGGTCAATGCTTGTAAGTAGAGTCCTACTTTCCTTCATACACGGTTGGGCGTACGTTATAACTGATGAAACGGTATTTGTTTATAGCGTTAAAGAGCAATAAAAACATAACATTTTTGCATTGCGAGTAATCCCAGCTTACCCGTCTCAACTTGAACTAGCAATTGCTGGACGCAGAAGTTGAAAATATTTATTTAGTCAGAAGTTATTCATGTTGAAAGCGGCAAAAATGTAATTTTTCAAATGTCTAACGACTTTTAACTCAAAAATAATGCGCTGAACGGAAAAATTACGAGAGACGCTTTTTGCTTAGAATCAGCCGAGAAATACTATTTTTTATTTTCCAAAAAAAAATATTTTTTAATTATTAACAATACCCTCGATATTCGTAATCAGATTGTCAAAATATATGTAAAAAAACTTTGTTGAAGCCATGTGTCGTTATCGGCTAAACCCCACTGGGCTCTTCGATCAAGTATCACAGTCAGGTAAAATATTTTTAAATATCTCGAATAATAATTACATTTAAATAATACGCTTAACGTTTTCCTTAATATATAGTTGAAAATCCCCCAGTATTCTGTAACACAAATAAACAGTAAAGTAACTACATAAATATTTCCAGATTTGAATGCAGTTTTGTATTCGTTATATTTTACTTAAATCTCACTTACGACCACGGTAATGCGTGAATATAAAACTGGCGTAACAGTCGTATCAGCTTTTCACACCACATAATGGGATATTTTATAGTCCATTCTAAAGCCACAAAGCTGAAAGCACTTCTTGGCGGGCCAAAAATACCTTCAAAACAGAAGAAATTTTAATGTTAAAAAATACATCTGGAATTTTAATTATGACACTGACTGATATATTTAATCTCAGAAATTCATTATAAACACAAAGATAAATTTATTCGTTTCCACGATATTGTTTTTTATTGATTATTTTATTTCTTTTATTTTAAAATCCAATGAAATATAAATACAGAAACTTCAGCGGCTCTTATATTTCCTCGATAAAATATTTATTATTTTTAGATACATAAAATTCTAAAATCACTTTGTGATTTTAATAATCTTACTGAATTTAAAATTTGAATTTGAATATCATTTTGAGCAAATAGATACTTTTGTTTATTATACTGAACGAAAAGCCTTAAAAATCGAATCAATGTAACCAAAGCATATATATTAAAATATGTTTTGTTCTACAAGGTGTTACTGAATAAGAATTTTAAACTTCACCTGGGCAACATACGTCATAAAGTGATAAAAAAAGATTTTTATTAATATACACTAAGCAAGGCAACAACCATTTTATTAGAAAGTACTTTTTTCCGTATAACAACATAAAATATTAAACACATTTAAGAATTATCGTGGATAGAAGTGTTACGTTAATAGCTAAAAGAAAATCTATTAATATTTTTTTTTTGGACGACAAGGTCGCCGCACTGAAATTCTGAACAATATTTTCGGAAAATTTTGTTCAAGCCTTGATTAAAATTGCGACGTTCTACTTTTTACCATAGATTTTCAATACGGTTAATATCTAGGGATTGTGCCGGTCACTCAAAAATTGTAATGATATTTTTGCTAAAATTATTCTTAGGCTTTGGATCGTCATCTTGCTAGAAAATAAAATACATCGATATTTTCCACTCTGTCTACTGCAGCATTACGAATTGATTCGTGTCGTTAATGAAGTTTAGCCGCCATGGAAGTAATCCTAAACCTCACACCTCTACATATATTTCCAGAGAACATGGCGAAGAAGATGATTTATAGGATGATGAGAGATGAAGTCATAAAACAAAGGCCTAATGTCTTATCCAGAAATCAACAAATCTGGGACATGCCCCAAGATGAAATGAAAATGAAATTCAGCTTTGTGAAAAACTTCAGCACAAAGTTAAGTTGCAAGAGCGAATGGAACAGAAACACCATTGAAAAACTCAGCAAGAAATCCATTAAATGGTATACAGATGGCTCTAAAACAACGGATGGAACTGGAGTAGGAGTATGTGGACACGGCACCAGATACTTCGCAAGCTTTAGTAACTCACCAAGCATTTTCCAGACATAAATACATGCCATTAGGATATGTATTCAATTTAACAACTCTCAAGTTATCAGTTCCAAGATAGTCTGGGAATGCCTAGCGGAAATAAATGATTTGAGTAAGAATAATAAAGTCACCCTTATGTGGGAACCGGTACATACCGGGATAGAGGGGAATGAAATAATGTACAGGCTCGCAAAAATGGGTTGAGATACCATTTCTGGGGCCAGAGCCTTTCATGGGAATCAGTAGCAGCGTAATGCTGGAAGAACTAAAGATAGAAGGAGAAAGCAGGAGATCCAATTATTGGACGGAGTTACAAGGATTGAGACAAGCTAAGATACTTTTAGGGAACTACTACCAGAAGAGATTCAACGCTCTAGAAAATCCTAGGATGCGGTTCTTGGGAACACACCAAATCGAATAAGGGGAGCTATCTACTTGGAAGCCGTCTAAAATCCTAAGATTCGTGAAGGAAATAGGACTGAAAGACTTGCTCTAACTGATAAGGTAATTCTGACGACTAGGCAGCAGTAGGGGGGCACAATAGATCTACCAGGTCGCAGTGTACAGACCCCCAACTCTACGCACATATATACATAATGAAGTTTAAAGAATCAGCCCCATTCCATGTGAATCTTTAGCTTAATAGCTTTTTTGCAATCGTTTATTGTCTAGTTTAAATGTTGAAATGAAAGCGCAGGCTTTGCGACTCTATTTCTTTTCAAAATAAGTTTTTTTAGTTAGATGTCTAGTAAATAGCATTACGTCTACGAACCTTCACTGAACTGTTTATGGGCTAACCATAATTTCCGGAATTTTAGCAGTAATTCTAAGTGCCACCTTCCAAGGACCATCTAGAGAAATTCTTTTAATACACCTGTTGGTTCATATTGTTGATCTTTTTGGATACGCTGTATGTGGGTCTTGACATTTCAACTTATTTCTACTTCCCAAATATGATATAACTGCTTTAATTGTTTCGATTCTAAGATAACCATATGAAATTAAAAACCTGTCAGATTGGTTTTGGTTTATATAACTATAATCTAACCTCAAGACCGAACTGTTACGTTATTTATTTAAATTTTTTCCACTTAAAAAACAAATAACATATATATATATATATATATATATATATATATATATATATATATATATATGTTATATGTTATGGCGGATATTTTCACGGGTGTGATGTGTAATCAAAGGTTTTCGGGCATCTCGTGCATGCGCTGAAGCCCTCTCAGGACCGTAAGGCAGCTGACGTTTCGGTAAAATCTCATTCACTCTTTTCAAACCTCATTGTATGGCATCTACGAGCGTACTGTTCGCTCGTAGACGAAACGTCAGCTGCCTTACGATCCTGAGAGGGACTCAGCGCATGCACGGGATGCTCGAAAACCTTCGATTACATATATATATATATATATATATATATATATATATATATATATATATATATATATATATATGCAGGTGTAACAGACGTAATTGGAAGAATACTGAGGAAGCATGACATATGTACAATAAATACAACAAACCAGGGAGTATATAGTATAGCATGTAGAAATTGTGAAAAATATACATCATCAGAAGATAGGACACACTATAAATTTCCAGGAAACTAAGCAGATCGCACCCATAAAGCATTATAGAATGCGCATCATCAGAGAAGCTCTCAAAATAAACGAACTGAAAACCTTAACAAGAGAGATGATGCACAAAACATTTCAAATACATGGTAAACTCTAACGAAAATCCAACGAAAAATAACACACTAAAGAATCAGGACAACGAGACGAGAGGTCGCCAAGACCCAGGGAAACAAGGAAACCAACCAGACAGAACCAAGGTATAACTTGCGGAAGCGCGAAACTATATAAGAGCAGACTGAGGTACAGCACGCTCATTCCAAGCCGAGCAGTCATAGAAGACGCATTACTTGAAAACGCCAACTGTGATGTTGGCGAGACATCGTGACGATTTTTTACAGAACAGATTGAAAACCGGAAAAACACCAGTTCACATATCTTTGAAAAGTACACCTTTACTTTCGTTTAATAGAGAAAATCTAAAGGTATCAAATAATTTGTTTCAGTTATTTGATAATGGAATATTTCAATACGTCTAATTTAAAACAAATAAATTTTATAACAAATCAATGAAAGATTTTCATTTGTCTGGTTATTTCGATAAGAAAATAATTTATTCCAGAAAACAAGGGTTTTCTAACTCATTTTTATAAAAATAGTCAAATCATTATAATATTTAATAATTTATATTTGTTTTAAATGAATTTAATATTCGTTAACATAGAAAGAATACATATATCACTTTCTGTGCTCTTAAACACTTAAAAATAAACGCCACATATCACTAATACGAGAGAGGGAAGACATCAATTCCACAAAAAGCCAGTAAACGAATGCTCAAAAAGGACCTTCAAAATTAAACCAGAGCATTCGCGAATAAGACTCAATATCTATGTTTAAATAAATAAAATGTTAAGCTTGTCGACACATTTATCTAATATGTGGTAAAATAGCCCACGTAATTTTTAAATTTAACTTTAATATTTTCAACTTATATAAAATATAAAAAATTATAAAAATATTTTTAACTCAACCCTCGTACGGCAAGCTATTACTCATAGCTTCCCGGCAATTAAAACTAATTTATCAATACGTATCTATCATGAGTGTAGTTTTTATTCGCAAGTCGATCTGCTAAATTATTCACAGAATTTGCCCATACTCATTTGAATATATTTCGAAAATTGACAGCAACCATTAATCATACCTCCTGTAGGACATTAATCAATTCCACAACGAGTGTGTCATCGTCCTTCCTGTGTATGTAAGGGAAGTGAAAAATACTGGTTTGTTATACGTCTTTGGCAAAATATTCATTAACCCACTGGTTAATGAACTATCGACAAGTTTTATTTATTTTTCTCGGATTTCCTTGTCAAGACCCTCAACCTTTTTGTTAATATAATTTTTGATTGAAATCCCAAGGGAAAATATTTTTGGGACCAAGCTTTTATTATTATATATCTATGTTTTAGGAAGTGAATTTATCAAATTAAGAAAAAATCAGTTAAGGTTCAGAAAATAAAAGCTGACTATAATAGGAATTAAATAAAAAGCTGTAGTCTACAGATTTGCAAACTCTCGTGCCTTATAAAGTACTTCTTCTCTACTATAAAATTAACTTCATAGTGCATCCATAATCACGTACGTACACTACATCTCTCTATCCTAACAAAATCCCTTATAAGAGAAAAATATTATTTAATACGGTTTAAGAAGTCAGACTATGGATTTTTATAGTTTTTGAATTTAAATTGAAATTATCAATAATAATAAGCAAGCGTACACGAGTTTATAACCAAAATACATTATCAAATTAGTAATCTAACCTATAAAAGTATTGTATATCACTATTTTTGGTAACATATTTTTATATTATATACCGTTTGGTTTGTTTTATTTATTTTATTTTCCATTTGTTAGATCTGGATTGCAAGATTTGAGTGTTAATCGACAGCCCATAGGCAGCAGTGAAACTCAATGATAGCATATAATAAAAAAATAGGGGTTTTTATTCCAGAAAATTCGAAGTTCAACTTGAAATTGAATTAATACACTCACGAACAAAAATATTGCATACTTTATTTTTACGATTTTTTTTTATATATATTTATTTTTCTTTAAATCGTTATGTATTTTCATTATTAAATTTCTTATGCTACGGCTTTTTACTTTTATTGCAATTTATTACAGATAAAACAATACTTAGACATAGCCTTTAAAGCAGAAGAAGCAATAATATCACAAATTACAAATATTGCATAGGATGCCTTGGCAACTAAAAACCGTTGCTGTTTTGTTTGTCGCTGTCAAAATGATATTTTCATTGCTTTATTTGTCGATTCTGTAGTTTTCTTGCTAAGATGCCACATTTAAACGATTTGATATGTGTTATAATTTTTACTTTAGCCAATGAGGGTTGGAGACAAGAAGATAATGCGCGGAGAATGCATATACATCAGTCGCGATACAGGGAAATTGGAAAATACAAAGGACCGCCCTGGTCAAGGTCGAAAAAGATGTACAACGCCAAGAGATGACCAATATTTGAGAATTCAATCTTTGCGAAATTGCACATTTACTGCTCCGCATCTCAAAAATGAATTACTAATCATAAGAAAAGTTAATGTAAGTGTCAAAACAGTAATAAGATTTAAGCAGACCAGTTTAAACCCAAAACGCCCTGCCTTCACAAAACTGAACGGTTACAATTTGCCAGAGCTCATGCTAACTGGAATAAAGACCAATGGGGAAAAGTTCTTTTCACAGATGAATCCAGGATACAATTATGAAAGACGTGGTACGGTATACAGAAGATCTGGAGAACGTTTGGCAAAATGTAATCTTGAACAAACAGTTAGCTTTTGTGGCGGTTCCATTATGCTATGCGGTAGCATTAGTTAGGAGAGTCGTACGAAACTTATTGAGGTGAATTTAAGAATGAAATCTGACTGGTACATACTTAGCATCCTTGAAGAGCATCTTTTATGTTATGCCGGCATCATTGAGTACGATGAATCCGTGCTAATGCATGATAATGCCCGTGCACATGCCGCAAGAATGGTAGTCCAGTATTCTGAAGCTGTTAGATTGGCCACCAATGAGTCCTGTTGCAAATGCAAATATGGGACATCTTAAAGCGACGTATACAGGCACGAAATCCATCTCTTAACTCAATTGCCAAATTAAAAATTGCTGCACAGGAAGAATGGAATCGGATTCCACAAGACACGACCAATGACCTTCTGCGGAGCATGTCTAGGATGATGTAGGCTATCCCTAGAGTCAGAAGGGGAAATACTAAGTATTAAACTGTTTGATGTTGTATTCAAAAATTGTTATACTGTCGTCATTCTTGTCCTTTCCAATTAAATGTTATAAACCAAATCAGGCAATTTTATTAATTCCACTATAAATCTATTGTAAGGCTTCAATATGTAAATTAATTTCAGTTAATATACATATAAAACTCTGGCACTAGACATTTAACAATAAAAAATACATAACGTTGTAAAGAAAAACAAATCAATATAAAAAAACTTAAAAATAAAATAAACAATGTTTTTGTCTGTGAGTGTATATAAGTCCAAAATCCATTTCAAAATCATAAATGTTAGGTCCTTTCTCCAAAAAGAAACTTGTGTCTCTTGTTATAAAACCCGTTTATTTCCTAAGCCTTTTTGCGTTTTTTTGTCAGGCAAGTGCGATTAACCTTCAAATGACCTCTAGATGCAAAAAGCATAAGCCATATTTATATCGTTAGACGGGGAATCTTCTCTACTTTCCATTTCTGTAATAAAAAATATGGGTTCCTAGTTAAAAAAACGAAGTTGACATCAAAATGACCTTGAAATCTACTTTCAAGGTGAGTTTCAAGATCACAATCACAAATCATAATCTTCCAGTTTATATATGTGTACCAAATTTTATCTTTATCGGATAATTGGAAATGAGTTAAAATTTGACTAAAAAATTTGATTGTCAGTCAATAGTCCATAAGCCATAGACAGCAGTAAAACTAAATAAAATCGTTTAGTTAAAAGTGAAACCTTTATAGGGAATTCATTTCCAACAAGGTCAATTTCAAGATCACATATTGCATTTTCATAGGATTTATATATATAAACAAAATTTCAACTTAATTGAATATTCGAAAGTAAAGTTCACCTTGAAATATACATCTAATTTCAGTTTCAAGGCCATAATATTGTATTGTCATCGGGTCTCTATATGTCTACCAAATTTCAGTTTGATCAGATAATCGGAAGTGGAGTTGACCTTGAAATATACATAGGTCAGTTTCAAAGTCATAATATTGCATTGTTAATGGATTTATATATGTGTACCAAATTTCAGCCTGATTGGATAATCGAAAATAAAGTTGACCCTTAAATGACCTTAAAATATGTGCTTAAGGTCAGTTCCAAGGTCATAATATTGCAGTGTCATCGGGTTTATATACATGTACCAAATTTCGCCTTGTTCTGATAGTTGGAATTGAGTTAAAATTGTATTACAAGATTTGCTGCGCTGTTGACAGCCAACAGATCATAGCCCATAGGAAAATAAATAAAATCGTTTAAAAATAGGATATATTTATATTTAGAACTTAAAAACCTATTATATCGCGATGAAAACAAATTGTTGTGAGAAATACTAGTTTTTAATAGAATTTTCAAAAAAATATTTACCAATTTACCTACTAAAAAACTAGTTAAAAAAATACGGTTTTTATGTCAAAGCTTTCAAATATGTAGTTTTTGTTAATGAACTTTTGATTGAAACCTTTTTCCCGGAAATATTTCCACAAATTTATGTTTGTGATATAGTTTTAAATTTTGTTTGTTCATATTTTTGTTCTAGTTTTACGTAAAAATAATTAATCCTTTGAGGTGAAAATTAATATAATCCTGGCAATAATAACGCAGACAAAGTGGGAACCTTTTCCACATTATCGGGTCCTAGGTGACGTGTCTGCTGTATTTCCTACGAACTTTCGGAGGGTTCGCGCGATTGCAAGTAGAACTGCTTGCTGCATTGGTTTATACAGATGCTCACTAAGGCCCAGTCCCTTGATGGTTTGCAGAAGGTTCTTTGATATCACTCCAGTTGTTGATAAAATTATGGGAACCATTTGAACGCTACTTATTTTATTAGTGTTTTAATAATCTGTTTATTAATTAACTAATTTAAAGAACGGCACTTTTTTATTAAAATTTCCTAAATGTGATTTTAAAAAATACTCCTGACCGGTTGTATATATTTAAATTTGGCACCGCACTCGGTACCACAAAAGGGTTTTAATGCCCCATGTAGCGACTCTCATTACTCAAGCCAAGAGTCAAACGATAGATCTTGAAATATACTTTACATTCCTATTAAATTGCTGAAGTGGCCGGGAAACATAATTTTAAGAATTATGTTTAAGATGCCGTTATGGAGAGTTTAAAATCTGTTTCAGATTGGATGGAGTTTTAAACTCGCAGATTTTATATATTATTAAAGTAATTATTGCAAAACTAGTGGCAACCATTGATTTCACTCTTCACAAAAAATTTGCGAATAATTTAATTTAAATATTATTTACCAATATTTAGGTATAGGCAATAGTTTATACATTTACGATGTTGTTCGTGACCCAGAGCGATAAATAACTACTCTCCGACTTAGGGCTAACATGACCAATAAGTAACCAACCACCGTGCAAAGTTCAGTAAACACTCTCAGCCCGATTCACTAACATGGTTTAACTTTAAAACCGTGGTAAACGAATAGCAGGGGGTTTAAACTGTCAAGAGCAACAATAAGTGAAGCAAGTTTTAAACCCTAAAAATAAAAGCATAAAAAGTGATTTTGTTCTATTACTGAACAGACAAAAATGGAGAATTTTATTTATTTTCGTTATATAACTATTTTTTTTTTCATAATTCAAGGCTTAGTAGAAAGGTTCTTATCAGTAATATATATGTATAAGTGTTTATTTGTTAACCTATGAAATATATATTATGACAATATCATAAGCAAAATAAAACTGGCCCACTAGAAGATCTAAATTTCATAGTAACTAGATCGGGTTTAAATCTTTAACCTTCTTTGTGAATCTGGTTGTCTATGTTTAAATACAGAGATAATAGGAAAGGTGAAGTTCAACTTCCTCTATAGAATTAATTTTGTGTACATTAAAACAGAAGTCATTTTGAAAAATTAAATAAATAAAATTTTTTGTTTTCATTTATTATCGACTTTGTGTTATTCTTGTTGCTCTTTATCAATTTATTCGAACATTATTATCATTGTCAGCTCGTTCCAATGTAAATTTTTATTGTTGTTGGTCTGTTGGCCTTTAAACAAGCTCTAAATTTCTTGGACCAATCCTAAGCCAGAATAAAGTGTGAGGGAGGGCTACGACAAGTCTTACTGTGCAATAAAACATCTAATTTTGATTATCTCAGATAATGTTGTTCGAAGCGACACCTGCTAGGCATAACTTTTTTTGATTAAAAAGGTCAAAGAATAAGAATTTTTAATTAGAAATTGAATGTAAATTTCTATTCATAAAAATAATAAGAAGAAAATAAACAATGCTTTGAAACAAAGAAGAAGAGTTATTGCCTGGAGGATTTACAGAGTTTTTATTTTTGGCAATCTGGTAAAAAAAAAGATAATCCTTTCCTGTTCTGTTTAAAATGTAACGAATTTAACTGACATATTATTGTCTTTATTAGTTTTGAGTCTCTATTGTTATATCAAACCAGTTCTGAATCTATACCCGTATTATATTAACGGTATACGAAAGCTATGTTTTTAACTTTTGTTTCTATCCCTGTATTTCTTTGACATTCCTGATCCGCTCCAGTTAATGGGTGGGACCATCAGCGATTAAGTTGAGAAATGTCCATCGAGATGAGGATAGGATTTATTTCCTGCCAGCACAGAACATCGAGTTTGGCTAGGAAGGGTGGCTCAAAGGTTCATTTACATCCACTTATAACTGTGTGTATAATTTGTGCAGATTTAAGGATTTCAAGCAGCTTTTACATCAGAATTTCTGAATTTTAAAATATGATAAACGACGAAAAGATAAAGTTTTTATTTGAATTTTAAGTTGCTAAAATTTAAATATAAATATCGGTTGTGAAAAAGCACTAGATAATTTACTTTCGTTGAATATATAATAAAAGCATCAAAAGAAAAGAGTAAAAATCCCACAAGATTTATTATATAATCGAATTCAACATGTTGAAAAAAAATCCTCTTTGACGTGCTCTTTAAATTAAGAATGATAATTTCAAATTTTGTCTCATTATATCAGCAAGTCAAACTCTGGAATGTCAAAGAATTTGGTTTTCAATTGCAAAAATTCCTGTTCATATTGTTATTCTATATTTGTTTTTGACATATACGTGAAATAATTAAATAAATTTTGGCTGCTTGTTACTCTGTAAACAATTTATGTAAAATTTCACTATCTCCAATAATACAACGCCAAAATATTCGAAATGTATTATCGGTAATAAGTTCAGGTTAGTTAATTCTCTAAAGTAAATAATAGTCAATATTACATCTTATTGAAATTCACCACACAACTACACATAAATAAAAATTCTGCTCCGTTAAATTCTATTCCATGTTTCCACAAAATGGTCGTGCGGAATTTTTCTGAAGGGGATAAAAAGAGAGATAGACAGACAGGTAACAACGTTTGTCACTAATATATAATCACCTAAATAAATAAAGATTATAATTTCGATTAAAAAAAACTAGGATAACGACGTTTCAACTCTCACCCATATTTTGAGGTCGTACAATACGATTCTAGCCATGATTTTCACCTATTCACCACTTTCCCTGAAAACTCAAAAACACCACGTAGCACTTCACAAGCCACTTTAGGTTCTAAAGAAAACTTACATATTTATTCCGAATGGTACCAGTTAAAATATATTATATGTAATATATTTCAACTATTTTTAGACAAATTTTAGCAAAGAATTTCAGAAAAACTTGTATTTTCAACGAAAAAGCGAAAATACGTCTCGTAAATGTCATCGGCTATTATATTAATGAAAACAACAAATATTCGTTTGCGACGTTGTCACATCAACAACTAACCTAAATTGACCTAGATTTATTTGTTAAGAAATTTTATTTTCGAGCAGAAACCCCATGGAGACGGAATAATTTCTGCCAGGGAAAGATATTGAAAAAGGTTAGAGTTAGTAGGGAACCGGGTAGTTTAGTATCTGGTGCAATAAATTATTATAGGGCCAAGATTTATCAAAATGAATTAGGACTATAAATTCGATGGAAGAAGGGTATTGTTTGACGCCAGAACAATAGGAGAAATGCGCAGCTTAAAGAAATAATAGCAAATTGTTAATGTTCTTCCTCATTCTCAACTAAAGAAGGGGGAATAAACTTATCCCATTTATATAAAAAATGCATTGTGCTTATTCTTATGGTCGGAATGTTTGTTTCGAATCAAATGTTCCGATAAGTAGCCATGGAAGTGTTCTTCACGTCGACCAAATCGCGGAATATTTTCACATAAATCCCTAGAGGCCATTTCAGTTCTGATTACGGGTTCCACTATCGCGATCTACGAAATTTGTGAATGATTCACAGTCAAGTGTTGGAAGCCTTCGTCTGGTAGGCAATCGTAAACCTTGCAACATTCTGATACAGTTGTAATTCCTGGCAGTATCCAATTTTGAATAACATCTAAAACGGCCAACTTGACCGTTCCGCAACGGGAACGAGAAAGAGCCTCATTGTTTCCCGCTTTATCCCTCCGAAAATTCACTGTTTATCAATAATTTTACCCCAACTTCATTTGCTCGTACCCATCATGCATTAAGCTCTTTCAACAATTTTCCGCTCCCCGCCCAATTTTTCAGAATTTTCTACCGTTGTAATATGATCTTTTGAAAAGCCATTATTATTTGGAGGGAAAATCATGCCTATTATAAAATTAAAGAAAGGGAACAGAATTAATATTTCGACGTAAAATCGTGGAAAATACAAAAATCAAATGGGAAAAATGTTTTTGGGGTCCTTTTCTTTACAGTTTTAATAGAAATAAAGGAATATATATAAATCCCACAAAAATCGTATTTATGCTTTGGCAACAGAGCAAATTATTCGCCTCTCAAAACAAGTTATGCCTATATTAAATGTCACAGGCCATTTTGTTTTGATTTGTTTTCATTTTTTTTTTGTTTTTTTTTATAATTTTTCTGAATTTTTTCAATTACAAAGTGCAAATTTATAAAATTTTATACAGGGTGTCTGCGGATATGAAAAAAATACGTGAAAGGAATACTACAAGTTCATATAAACTTTTTTCGTGTAAGCCTCCTTTTCAAAAATATTGGCTTCCAAACAACTGGAATGGAATCAAGTTTTTTGCACATAATTATTAAACCACCAGGTATATTTCAATTTTTTTTAATATAATGTATACCAGGTAAGACCCTTCAAATTACTATCCAAAAAAAGTATTGTGAATTATTTGCAAGTAGCAAGTGATCTACTAAATCGTGAAAAACGTTCTGGAGGAACTCCAAATAAGGTTCTCTATTCAGTCGTACCGGCAATACGAATGGTCCAATCAAAAAATTACCAATGATTCCTACCCAGACATTAATTGATTGGAACTGATGCTGATAATGCGAAACAGTAGTTGCATGAAGTTTTTCATCAGCCCATACATGTGACTTGTGTAAATTTGTGATACCATTTTAGTAAACCTTGCTTCGTCCGTAAAGAGAATACTGCTAATGAAGTTTACATAATTTCGTTGCTGATCCAATAGCCAGTTCGCAAACTGCATTGTAAGGGGAAAATCTTCAGGAATCAGTTCATGCACTTTTTTCAAATGATATGGATATAACAGCTGTTCTTGAAGAACTTCATGTACTATTCTTTTCGACATGTTAAACTGCGCTGATAATTTTCGAGTGCTCGTTGAAAGAGTGTCATCTACAGCATTTAAAATATCTTCCTCTAATTGCGGCGTACGTACTGTTCTTCCCCGACCAACATCAGTACTTCTTTTCCCAAAATTTCTTAAAATTATGATGAAATTTAATAATATTATCTTATTAAATGGAATCGCCTACCATTATCTCTTCGACATGGGTCAACTCGTTGAAATGTTTTCTAATCTGGAAGAGTACAATTAGGATATCTGTCATGATATAACCTCCTAGCTTCGAAAACATTGCAAGATGCAAGACCATACATCAAATGCATATCTGCATACTCAATAAACGTGTATTCCATATTTCGAATTATTTCACACTTAATTTCACCACGAAATCCAAAAATCAGTAAATTAATATCCAAGTAAAGAATCAATGTGTCACTGATGTGAAAATTGACAAGTTCTAAATTTCAGGAGATTTATTTCTTTCGTATCTAGTGACGTTTGCAATAACAATACTTTGTTTTTGGTGGCGATAAAATAAAACGCACATTTTTGGGAACCTAGGTCGAATTGCAATTCACAGAATTAGACTTTTTTAACTAAAAAGGTAAACTCTAATTTTGGATTGAATTTTCTTATCATAAAGTTGAAGGCTGAAGGATTAGCGATATGAATGAAGAGTACTTAATTTTTAGTCAATAGTTAAAAGTATGTAAAGACGTTGTCCAAAGTTCTTCCCATAGAGGGCGTAAAAAAATGGGATCATGAGTGCTACAGTAAGTCCATCCCTGCATCTGTGAGTAATTCACAACACTTTTTTGGATAGTAATTTGAAAAGTCTTACCTGGTATACGTCATATTAAAAAAAATTGAAATATACCTGGTGGTTCAAAAATTATGGGTAAAACACTTTATTCCATTGCAGCTCTTCGCAAGCCCATATCTCAGAAGAAGAGGCCTATATGAAAAAAGTTGAAATTGTAGTATTCCTTTTACGTGTTTTTTTCATATCCGAGAGATTTTCCACATTTTCCCGGACACCCTGTATAATACAAAAGTTTCTGTTAGTTTAGGATTTATTGTTATAAAAAATTTTTAACGATTTATTGCAAAAAATTGTACTCAAGGTGAATAGCGATTTTCCCTGTTTTCCGCAAAATTTAAAAAAAATTACGGAAAACCATTGTCAGAGTGGTGTTCTGCGATCTCGGAATTGGGGGCAAGTTTTTAAAGATTTTGCTTGATGAAAATAATTACTTAAATGAAACTATATTCTCTTTGAGCTTGTACTAGAAAACCGTTAAATTTCCCGACTTGGGATTTTTTTTCTTAAACATAGAAAATTTCAAGTTTCGATACAATCAAAAAATACCCAAAAAAAAATTAATATTTTTTCTAAACAGAAATCAGCTGCAAGAAGTTTAAACATAAGAT
Source organism: Diaprepes abbreviatus (assembly GCA_034092305.1). NCBI lineage: Eukaryota > Metazoa > Arthropoda > Insecta > Coleoptera > Curculionidae > Diaprepes > Diaprepes abbreviatus. Next base: position 4,248,133 of record JASJET010000044.1, on the reverse strand, counting down.
TGATTTTCACAACACGCTTCTCTCATACAAAAGAGTGAGCATTTATTATAAAGCCCCAAAATGCAAAATAGAAATAAAGGGATACCAAAACGTTACTTTGTTATTAATGAAACATCCCATCTTTCCTATTAAGACCACACAAGCGCGTTAAATATTTGTTAATTACAATGTAAATACCCCGGGTCAATTGAAACCAAAAACTGTGGTCGTATGTACAAAGATACAATATGGTCTGTAACTTTTGCCGCAGGCGAATTAGTCCTACCCGCAATAAAATTTCCCGACTCCAAAACGGGAATGTATTTACATTTATAAATATATTTTCGTTAACCGGTAAAAGATGCAAATTTATGGAGAGGTAGAATTACTATGAATATTTACGACTACTACGATAGCATATTTCTTTCTTTTATAGGTAAGGAACTGAGAGATTAACAGTGACTCTCATTAAGTTCAATTATAAAAAAAATACTTACTTCGGCAAATTTTCCCCACTATTAAATTATGACACATAATTAGAAATATTTTAATATATTTTTTCTAGTTTTTTAAATAATGAAATGGAAAATATAACGTAACGTTGCAGCAATTTACCTGTTTTAAAAAAATAAAACTGAGAACTTTGCAAGATAACTAAGATCGCCATTCAATATGATGCACTGAAAATTAAAAAATAAATAAATAAAAGTCTTTCTCCGTAAAATATGTTATTCTGGAACCCAAAAAAGTGTACACGTATTTTGCCGTTTTGCGAAAAAATTATTTTCGAGGAAGTTATCGAGATTTTAAAGTTGAGCTTAGAGCTTTCGTAATGAAGAAAAATGTAAGTAATTTTTTATTTAAAATTGTATATTTTTATGACTAATTATATTCAGGGCGCCACTTCATCTGGAGCTAGGTAGAATTTAGATACCTCCAACGATGTCATTAAGAACTAGCTTTCACCTTCATTCGTATTGACACGAAAGTACAAAGAAAATACACACACAAGTGAGAATGTGGATCAAAGGTTAATAAATAATAAAATAACTCTAATTGAACGATTATCAGAAGTGTTGCTCTATAGGGTAAAGCTAGAAATGCTATAAATAAAACTATATAGTTCAAATAATCACACAATATTCAACTTCAAATGATCACAAAATTTTTATCTTAAAAGAAATTTCCAGTTTCCAGTGACACTTAACACGCAAAAACTCCAGTATCGGCGCCAAAACATGAAGCAAACCCTGTGTATTTCATGATCATGAGATAGAACGTCGGAAAATTACGCAAGCCTTGCAAAAAAAATGGAATAAACTTAAATTTACAAAATTTATTGGGTTGCTATCATTCAAATTTGCTGGCTTGCTAGTAGTCTCGAACAAATCAGGCTGCAATACTGCTCAGCTGCATAGTGGTGTGTAGGTACTAGTGAAACATCAGTGCTCATTAACTAATAACCGAAAATTACAAAAAAGATAAACGCATAAAATAAACCGAAAACAAAACAGAAAGAAAAGAACGTCTAACTACTTATAAAAATTAATTTAAAAAGCAAATAAAATTGTTAATCAACCCTCGCTAAAAAATTATTTGTATTTAAATTTGGAATCTTAAACATCACATATATTCAAAAAAGAAAATATCGAAGGTGATATTAAAGTTAAAGTAATTTTAGAAAATCAAATAATAATCAATACCTAAATAGTAATAATTAAACAAATAATTAATTTAAAGTACTACGCTGCCTAAAACTCTTTCGCTCAAAGATAGCCAAAAATAAAAATATATAAAGGTACCCCAAAAGTTCAGTCTGACTCCCGATGATGACCAATATTTAATTTAGTATAAAATAAAACGAATATTTGCTTTATAAAATAACCAATTACACAACTAAATAAACTATTCCATAATTGGAAATAATAATAAGGATAAAGTAGTTAATAATTAGCATTTGAGGTCACTGGTTACTATAAATGCTTAGTTTTATTAACATTAATTACTATTAAACAAATCAGCTTTAGCTTGGCAAAAATAAACGCAATGTTAATTAAGCACCAACACAAAAATAATGAATCGAAATGTAATTACAACACCTACCATAATAATAAGGAGAAGGTCAAGACACACAATTTGGAGTTTTTTAATTGAATAAAAAAATTTGCTAATAATCTCTTGATTTGTAACTTAATTTGGTATGTTTCAAGTACCTGAACATTCTAATCGAAAACAAAAAATTCATAATGGGGTCAAACTAATAGTAATCGAGCCACCACACATGCCACAATACTATATTATTCTATTCTCACCAATTTTAAACAGAAGACTTGAATATCATTCAGAAATATTTTAAAATATATAAGATGAATTAATTCTTCGATAAATTGGGGCTATTATGATACATCCAGAGAGAAAATATGCATCAAAATATAGTAAATTTTAAAATAAATAGTAAAACTACTCTCAAAATTAACTTATACTAATTTAAAAGGAATAATTAAACTATTACCAAAGTAACAGCCAACAAATACTAAGAAAATTCAAGAAACATTAATCAATATTCATAAAGAAAATAACAACGAAGGCCCTTTAAATCCAATATACAACTAAATAATCGCCTAATACGGATAAATTTAGGATGGGAGAAAATATTGACACTTAAAGCAGCATATTATCGCCAGATTTAAATTTGATATTAAACTTACTCGTTAAGAATTAATGTTGAACTCAAACATTCATAAATCAAAAGTCTATGAAACATTGTTTTAATAAATTGCAATTAATGGAGCTTACCCTATATTTTTATTTGGGGTTAAAGAATTCCTTTAGCTAATAAAATCCTCGTCTCCAGATTTATTCTAGTAAAAATAACTTAAAACAATAAACAAGTAAAAGAAAAAGTAATTAATCAACTTAAATCGATTACCGGAAGAATTTTAAATATTTTTCGCCCCAAAATCCCACAGAATGATTCACATAATTTGAGATGAAAGAATTTACAGCTTCTTAAATTGTTTCAAACAAGAAAAAGTGCCTTATTGATATCAAAGATTCATGCGTGCCCACCACGCTCGTTCTTTCAAACGTGCCCAAAATGTAAAAGAGATGACAGCCCAAAAATAAATCTATTTGAGCTCCTGGGCAACAATAGTCGGCCTAATTATATTTGTTAAATAAACCAAATTGTTAATCTTTAACATTTTCAATTCAAAATTGAATAAGTAACCCAATAGTTATTTCTAAATTAAAGAAATTCATTTCCCGACAGCCTTTACTGATTCAGATCAGATAAAGATTAAGTTACCTGCCAGAGAGAGTGTTAAAATGTAAAGCGAAAGAAAAGGATTTCTCCCTCTTGAAATTTATCGATTTCCTGAAAGTTTAGGAACCCCGCGGACTAGATGTCGCCCCGAACCGACAGCTAAAAAATAACCCTGTGCGAGATCCTGGGTAACAACAGTGGGCTGAAATAAATTTATAAAATCAGCTAATTCATTAATCATTAACATTTTTTGCTCGAAATGAAATTGTAAACCCATTAGTTATTTTTAAATTAAAGAAATACATCTCCTGCCGGCTATTGCCGACGCAGAACAGGTAATGAAAAAGTTTCCTATCGTTAAAGCAAACGAAAAGGATTTTCCTGAAAGTTTGGGGACCCCGCAGACTATATATCGCTAAGGCAAGTTATAAAACAAAAATTTATATAACCCCAAAAATAAAAATAATTTAAAAACTAGTCAATAAGTAGTGTATCGGGGAATTTTACAACGACAGTAACACAAAAAAGAATTGACAGAGGTGAAAATTAAACTAGAACATAGAGAAAATTAATTAAGCTATGACGATTATCACTAAATGCATTCAAATAATAAGATCCAAACAACAGGAAATGAGATAATGCAAAGAGCAATACCTACAAAAATAACTTGTCGATGCAAATTCGACAATGACAGATAATCTAACCTAAGAATTCAATGTTGAAAATAAAGCAAAATACATTGAACTCATCAAATAAATTTCAAGAGAACTGCGATAAGAAAGGATAAAGGGAAGAATTTCACTCGACTAATAGGCAGGAAAGCCGAGATTTGACTGGAAAAAAGGTAATTGTAAATATAAATAAGAATAAACATAAATACGACTGTTCGAGAACTCTTACATTTTTTTAGTTAATTTTAAACTACCAGTTGATAAAATTGACAAAAATAAAATAGCATTTACGGCTGTTTCTAGGAGACCGAGACAGCGCCTTCATCTCGGGAAATATTAGTCGTTTGTTTTTACCCTTGTCAAACTACCACCTACAGTGCGTCAGTCATGTAAAACGCTCGATCAAAATCGTAGTTTCGTCGTATTGGTATGCGAAAAGTTATTAAAATCTCTCAGAGAAATTATTATCTTTCGGAGTAAGTGTACACGAAAGAGTTGCTGAAATATTAGTGAATTTGTACAGTGCTTTCTGTAAAACTCCAACTCCCTGTCAAACTGACATTTCCAGAAACATATATCATATCATTAAGCTTGCGATTTACATATTTTCAATACAATTAGTGATTTTCTTTACATTTGCAAGTTGTTTAATTTATAAAATATATTTGAATCTAATTATATTTATTAAAGTAGTTAAAGGCTTTTTGAGTTTCTTATAAAACCTCAAAATATAAAATACAGTCAATTTTGCCTATGTATGTTGGGTAAACAGGTGAAATACCGAACAACAATCACTCACACTCTAGTGAATGCCAAACAAATAAACAGGGGTCAACCAATGAAAATCAAATATATCATAAAACCTTACTTTAAAATAACTGAGATTTGAAATGAATCAACAAGGAAGTAGAACTAGGGGGAATTGTAGTAAAATTTAAAAAAAACTGACAAATCGTATGTACTTATTCGAAGAATTCATGCGAGAATTAAAGAAAATGATATTCTGTTCGCCGCAACGAGTATTTGAAAAAATAAGGTGAACTTAACTGAATTAGTCATAATAAACTTAAACTGAAATTTGAACCACGACAGTGTCTTACTAACATTTTAAGAGTGAATATCTCAGTAGGGATGCGTTCTATCGAAAAATTTTATATAAAGGGAAACTGCAATTTTACAGATTGCCTAGGGATCATAACCAGCTCCTAAATAAAATTTTTAGTTGTTTTATTACCCTAAATAATACAGTAAAAAATGTATCTTAATATATTTTGAGAGGCAAATTTAAACCACAAGTTAGTGGTTTTGTTTGTATTCTTTACAAATAAATATGCACATTTATTTCAGCCGATTTCTTCTTATTCCTTCCTAAGAGTCAGCGTAAATTAGTTGACGTAATCCCAACAAATATAGTGTAAGAAGTGATATAGTCAGTTACGGTATCTCTGCAATTAATTAACTTGAGCTGATTTTAAAGAAATTTAGTGTGTAAAATTATCTATTTAAATATATTTATAGCCTTTTAGTTCAGGATCGTACGATATCCATCTACATATACAAATACAAGGTGTTGGGGTTAGCAGTATAACTAAATCCGAAAAAGACTATTTTTTTTAACATTGATGTGAGCATTATTTGTCTAGGAAATAAAAAATGCATTAATTTAACGAGTGCCAACCAAGATATGTGTCGAATAAGCGACGCTGCCGGTTTGCATCGGAACATTGTATTTTGTCGCTTGGATGTAACAGCCAAAGAAAGTAAAATTACTTTATAACAAACTTTACGCATATAATTCTAGACTTCTAATATTTTATTTAGTTTCAAATAACCTTAAATAAAAATTAATTCAATATAAGATGTGATTACTGAATGCGATTGATGTAAATTTTAATTCGTTCAAGTACCACATGACCAATAAGCGTTATAAAAAATATATACATAAAAAACCTTAAATAGTTTAAAGGTTTAAAATGAAAATCTAAAAAGAAAAAATAGTTATCTAAGTAAAGGTAATATTGACAAATATGAAAAGTTTAGCTTAGTTAGAAATAAATATCAACGTAACTATCAACGAGTCGCTCTTATAGTTATGTGATAGAGATACTAATAAATGTATTATTTGCCAGAAAACATCGTCAAAAAAAATTCCTAATTACATAAGATGGTATCATGAACACGTGTTGAAAAATTATACACAGCTGCCCCATTATTTAAATATTACATTTACAACAAAATTGTGGCAATTTTATTAACCTTGAAAACTAAATATCACACTCAATGTTTTATATCGTAGGGTCAAACACATATAACATACTTTGGTGGAGCCATACCTCTTTATTGCCTACAAAAACTTACTGGACTAACACAGGATATTACGTCAAATTATTGTGGATGTTAAATATTGTTTCACTTTTAACGCATTACTATTCTGTATTTGAAATTTTACGTTAATACCAAATATATATATATATATATATATATATATATATATATATATATATATATATATATATATATATATATATGCCGGGTGTCAACGAATCTATTAGACAAGTCATAATTTCTAGAGTATTATGTGTATCAAAATGAGAATTGGTACAGGTAAATGTTATGTGAAGAGGAGAGTTTTCGCATATTTTCCACTTTCCGGTCACTTCCGGTTTCACCGGAAATTGCCCCCGTTTTGAATTCTTAAATAGAACATCCTGTATATTTTAACATCTTTAGATTTCTGAGACAATTCTAGACCAGAATGTGACATTTTAAAAACTTTTTACGTCTACTTAATTTTTTTAGAGCCACTTTTAAAATTGCATCTAGGTGGCCATGATCGGACGCAAGCTAATCTAACGGCCTTAGGTGATGTCAAAAAAATACAATCGCAAAGTTTTAGTGACTAGTATGAAAGACAGGAATTGGATTAAAAATTTAACAAAATTAACAGAAAACTAACAAAATAAACTAATAACTTAGACGACACACTTAAAATATTTGAAAGTACAGTAGCTGAATTTGTTAAAAAGTTTAGTGTAGTAAATGTTCAAAGTGCATTCCTTCTTTTTCACAACACATTTCAGCTCGTTCAATTGTTTCTCTCAACACGTTTTGTAGCATTTGGGGCGTTATACTTCTAAATGCCCGTAAAATTCTTTCTTCTTATATTTCAAGAGTAGCTGGGGCTGCTCCATAGTAAACCCTTTCTTTAACATATCCCCACACAAAGAAATCGAGCACAGTAAGATCCGGTGAGCGGGCTGGCCACCGTACCGGACCATTGGTTGCAATAATTCGATTATTAAAATGCTCTATTAAATAATTAAGAACTTCTCTAGTATTGTGAGGCGGTGCTCCATCTTGTTGAAAGTAAATTCGCCGTAAAACTGCTAAAGGTATATCATTGAGATGATTTTAGATTTCATTTTGAAGAAAACCTAAGTATCTAACCTCTGTTAACTGATCTTGAAACAATATTGGCCCAATTATTCTATTTCTAACGATACCAGCCCAGACATTGACGCCAAATCTTTCTCGAAAATTGCCCTCTCTCATTTCATGTTGATTTTGTTAGGCCCAGTACCGAGTATTTTGCTTATTGAACATACCATTATTTGTAAATCGGGATTCGTCGGAAAATAGAATAAAATCGATAAAATTTGGGTTAACTCTATGATTTTGAAGCAGCCAATCACAAAACACTACCCGTTTATCGCTATCCTCAGTATACAAATGTTGATGTAACTGATATTTAAATGCTCGATATCCATGCTTTTTCAGTATTTTTCTTGCTGATTCATAACTTATCTGCAGTTCTTGACTAGTTTTTCTTAACGAAACTGTTTTATCAACCTCAACCATATCAAGTACGTTAATCTCAGTCTCTTCATTTATGATAAACCTCTGTTCCGCCTCTTGATTTCCTATTTGCCTAAAACGAGTCTCGACATACGGAAAATACTGATGGGCTGGATGTTGCCGATTCGGATATCTATGAGCATACAACTCGGCAGCATTCCTTGAATTTCTATGACACTCTCCAAATATTAATAACATATCCACTTTTTCACTATGAGTATACATTATTTTAACGAAAATTTAAACTAAACTTAACGAAAATTAAGAAACTTTTACGTCTATTCTTAGAGCGTATGTCACTGTCATTATCTACTTAAGTGAGTGCTTTGTTTTCCAAAGAAGACTTGATAAAAACAGCTGCAAATGCATCATGGCTGTCCACGGCGCACTTGTCATAAGTAAATAAATTATCCAGGATTTTGCTTAATAATATTTAATTTCTGTTCTTATGTCTAATCCAATCGCAAATAAATTAGTACCGTTAGATTCGTTATAGAATGCATTTTTCGAAAAGTAGTTGTCAAAAAGAGGTCGCCATTTGAAAATTAATAGTTAGAAATGAAAACGTAATTTTGTCAACTTGTCTTATTCCTGTCTTTCATACTAGTAACTAAAACTTTGCGATTGTATTTTTTTGACATCACCTAAGGCCCTTAGATTAGTTTGCGTCCGATCATGGCCACCTAGATACAATTTTAAAAGTGGCTCTAAAAAAATTAAGTAGACGTAAAAAGTTTTTAAAATGTCACATTCTGATCTAGAATTGTCTCAGAAATCCAAAAATCTTAAAATATACAGGGTGCTCCATTTAAAAATTCAAAACCGGGGCCATTTTCGGTGAAACCGGAAGTGGCCGAAAAGTGGAAAATATGCGAAAACTTTCCCCTTCACATACCATTTACCTGTACCAATTCTCATTTTGATACACATAATACTCTAGAAATTATGACTTGTCTAATAGATTCATTGACACCCGGTATATATATATATATATATATATATATATATATATATATATATATATATATATATATATATAAATATATAATTTATATAAAATTGATAACCATCCCTTTTTGAAGATAAAAAAAATAGAAATTTACATCTAGAATCCAGTCATTTTAAATTTTAAAATAGATGATGATTATTCATTTTAGTTGACCTAAAATATTAGATTTTAAAAAGCTGTTATTTTCCCATGGTTTAAATCTTAATTGAAGAGATGGAGCCAGCCCTTTTATTGTAAATATTTTTCTCTAGAAATCCTTTTATTAGTAACAAGTTACTTTGCATTTTGTCGCTTACATTAAAGCATGCATATCGATGAGCCTTTTTTTAGCTATGTTTTTTCTAAGTAATAACGACATCTTAAACAAACAAGAATGTTCGAACTCGAATCAGAATTTTGACAAATTTTCTTAATACTATACTTTTTATTTCGTATTATTGCCCGTTCTATTTTGAATAATTATTATTTTCAGTTTGAGCATTTTCAACCGATTATTGATTGATTGATTAGCCAAATGATATAGCAAGCTGGATTTAAAAAGCTTTTATACTGCAGCAGCCTGAAGACTTATTATGTTGCTTGTTACATATGTCTTAACCAGATTTAGAAGCCAACTCCGCAATTTTTCCTCTAGCTTGAAACCGTCAGGATTGAGGCATCTTTGAAGCTGTTCCCAGTTGGTTTGAGCTTCGTATTCAGAGATAGTTGGTGTTTTTTTTTGTCCTCTTCGTCACATAGTCTGCATATTGATTTGTCATTATAAAATCCCATATAAAGTTTTGGCCAAGAAAGGGGACATAACAATATACTAACAGATCATCAGTAATGAGAAGCAATGCCTTACAATGTTAATAACCGCAAAAGCTACTGGAAACTTAGCATCACCTTTCCTTGACTAGGGAGACATTTAATGAACATATTATCAATGTTTTCTACCCATGGCTGTCAAAATCTGACATTACGCTTTCAATCGTACTCTTCGTTGATAGACATACTTCACATCTCACCATACATTTTAGAAAATTTTGTGAAAAAAAAGGCCTAGTGTTGATTGCTCTATATTCAAATGCTACCTATCTTATTCAGCACCTAGGCATAGCAGTTTTCCGAATGCTTAGGGATAGCCGGAAAAATAAAGTCCAGCTATTATTCACTTTTCTCCGTTGCTTGTTAATCTGGTAGTCCTCAAAATATTTTTTTTCTTGAAACCCTGAAGCTGTTACTCAAGAGGCCATAACATAAATAGACATAATGTGGTTAACTCTAGTATCTAGATTCCAATGACTGAAGCTAAAATTAAAAATTTGGAAGTTGGTTTTAAGATTTTGGAAAACAACATTGATACAAGCAAAATTTCATTAATTAAAAATAGTCACTTTTCTGAGGTGATAAAATAATCCCGTTGATTATTATCTATTTCAACTTTTCAAAAATAAAATGTCTGAATCGAATCACCTCAAAGTTGAGAAGGAAGGAATTGAATGTATAAATCTCAAACCTTCAAAGAAAAGTTTTCGGAAAATCAGAAAAAAAGGTAGCAAAACAATCACTGAACAAAGTAACGTAGTTGCAGAGGAGCAAATTGCTTGAAATAATGGTTCCAACACTAATATCATTCATAACTCCTGTTAAAAATTTAAATAAATTGCGAGGAAGCTGTAGAACCATTAACTTCAACAGATGTAGTTGTAATGCCATTTAAAAATTGCGAAAAACTTTCACACCCGTCGACGTTTATATTTGTGATTTCGTCCCCATTTAAAAGAACTCTATTTTCGCCTGAATTAATTTTTTTTTAATTAAAACGAGCTAAATAAAGAGAAAATTTCCTATGTAATCACGACAAAGAAGTGACAAGAATAACATGAAAAAAATGGAAAAAGTATTGTTAGAAGAAAACAAGAAAAAGAAGGCAGAAAAAATAAAAAGGAAGAAAAATTAGCGAAAAGAGCTAAAAAGAGAAAAGCAAGAACAAAAGGCAGCGTGAAAAAAGGCAAAAAGCTAAATTACATAAAAGAAAAGCAAGAACTTCTTTATCAAATTCGGAGAGTTATTAAGAATAGCAAGAATCTGAAGACAGTAAGAATGACGGAAATTCAGATTCTGACAGTGAAAATTTGGAAGCAACTATATATAAAGAAGGTGACTAAATTCTAGTTTCATTTCCGGATACAAAGAAGAAGTATGAATATGTATATATGTGTTATACAAGAAGTCTGCAGCAATGACGAATTTAAAGTAATAGCTATGACAGCCTGTACTAATGAACTAAAAATATCATTTGAAGTGAACAAAACTGACGCTAGTGTAATTAAAATGTCACAAATTACCCTGGAAATAAACTGAAGTACGAATTTAATATTTTATATTTTTCCTTCCTTAAGGTATCACCTACTGGTTCCGTTACCTTACTTTGAATTATAGCAAACTTTATTTAATAAAACATGTTATACAATATAATTTCTAATAGATAGCAAATATAATAAACATTTTCTGCCATAAACACGGCATGATAAATAATTGATTGAAATATTTAAGTACTAACAAAAATGAGTTATCCTTGTATGGTTAATTATATATGTAGAACAGTGCGTTAATAATTTCATCCTATTTCTCCTCTACCACTTGTTTTATTGAAATAAAGAATATATTCGGCCTAAACGGTTTTCAGATCCATTCGACGCGTAAACAATTCGCCGAAGGAAAATGAATTTACAAATGTAAATAGATTTGAGTTCTGCAGTGGATAACCTAATTGTGGGAAAGCTAATTTCCCAGCGGTAAAAAAGTCGAAGAGGATATTGTATTTCCAAACATAAATCCACAATCTCTGGTTTTAAGTGACTTCGAATACTCATAGATGAAATGCCATAAATATTAACATACCTTTCTCTTCTAATTGAAATAAATAAATATCTCGATGCTTTCGAAATACTATTTTTTATTGATTTATATGGGCATTTCTATACAAATGGGAACATTATGATAAGAAAATTCTTTCAGCAACTTCTTTATATTTATATTTAAAAAATGTTATATACGAAGAAGATAAACTATCTGCGAAATAATAAACAGCAAGAGAAGAAAAGATTATTAAAAAATCCGACACAGGGAACTGTAGCATACGTCATGGGACTGTTATATAATTTACAATCACATTTTAATTCTGTCCTTAATTCTTAAGTTATCATTTCAACCCATGGACGTTTTGTAGTAAAGTGATTAAAAAGCCAACAAAGGAAAAAATAATAATCTTCTTAATAATTATCCTATTTTTAGCCAAAAAAAGTTTCAAATTGGTTTTAGTAATTTAACTTAATCAATAATAACTACAGACGTAAGTCATTACCTATTATATAATTAATCTCAAAAACGTAACTACTCTCGTGAAACAAAAGCTTACAAAATTCTATAATATATAATAAACTTTAAATATTAAGTAGTAATAAGACACATATGAAAAAAATACTAAAGGGAATCAGTAAATAAAACCTATAACTTTTCAAATACATCCACAGGTGCATCAAATATGTAGAAGATTCTGTTCCCTTTTAACATTATATTTGGATTAGGTAATTTTTCTACTACTTGATAAGGTTTGGAAACTTTTCTGGTACTTTTATAGCCCTTAAATAAAACACAGATTTATTTCTATACTGTGTCAGTGGTTTATCGCTAAAAAAGGGCAGCATTTTTATATTAGGTGATAAAGAATATAAAATTGTTTGGAAGTGGACCCAAATGGCAGATGAAAAATGTGAAACATTTTTGAAGACGTGCAATAAGATTTGACTGTACCTTACTACCGTTTTCATTTGAGAAAACTTATCTTTTAATTTTTGTTTCAATACTTCACCTCTGTGTCTAGATCTTTCCTGAATTCTGGAATATCTAACATTTTCTGCAATTTTGTTCTTGGGATCTCAATTTTAATTTTCTCATTTTTTTCCTTCTTTTGTAATTTTAATAGACATTTTTATAATTAGATAGTATTTTCTTGAGATTTATTATGTTCCCATCCTTTTTTATAAATGCTATATCTCAACCTATGGCTCTATTATTTTTTGTTTTACTGTTTCAGCAACACATGGAGTTGTTGTTCAGAAGTATATTATAATCGAACATATTTTCTTTTGCAGATGAAATAGTTGTGTCTCCTAATAATTATTTCTTATTGTGATACTTGTGACAATGTCTTTTCCTTCCTGGCTTCTTGATCTTCTCATCAAGTTATAATAAGTTTTCTAGTACTTTTCTCCTTTTTCTTTAGATACTAGGGCGCTTTTTCTCTCTCAGTTCTCTCATTTTCTTTGGGTCATTTTTATTACGTTCGAATCGCTTTCATTCAGCATCATTTTTCTTTTAAAAATTTCTTCTCTAGGTAGCTTCTTGTTTCTCGTAGCTATGCTCAACAAAATGTTGCATACCTAAATAGAAAGCAAACTAACTATCGAGATAGTTCTCTGGAGAATAAAACAGTCCCCTGTCTTCTTAGGTAACAGAAGACTGTTTCCGGGTAACTGTTTTTTTTAACTTAATACTATGGTCTTCCAAAATGTATAAGTCTGCTAGATGATGGTAGCCCTACGAATTTCAGAGCATTTACTGGTTACATATATTAGTAAGATAAACTTTACACGAAATAGTGTGTAATTAAAAATCAGACAGGGGACTGTTTACAATTTTTTGGGATAAACTTTATTCTATTTTTGTAATATTCAAATCATAGTTAAATGAGTTTTTAAATGTTACTAATCAATCATTGTATAATACTAATCATATTGTGAAACAATTTAATGTATTTTCGAAGCTGAGGTTGTAATTAATTCATTAAGTAGAAGTAGTTTTGGTTTTGTGACACTCCAGTGGACTATTGTTTGAACATTTTAAGATGTCGTAATACAAAAATAATTTTTAAAACGATATATTTTATGTGTTATATTGACAAATTATGGAGTTATATTTCAAAGTAAACTATAATATTAATATTTTTCATGTGAAATGCTACTGTGAGCTTTCCACTTTGCTGAGAAATACTCGTATATTTTTAATTATAAGACTTATTAACTTATTTTCGAACATGATACTCTGTTAGAGTTAACAGTTGGTTTCTTAACTAAATAAGTAAAGTGTTAAAAAAACCTTAAATTTAATGATTTTGTACCTAAAATCGTAAATAATTTATATTTACTTTAAATTTAAAGCAATTCATTCAAATATCAGTTTATTATACATTAAATTTGATTCAATGGTATCTTAAACTTCAGTAAAGTATCTGAAAAGATTCTGTACATTAAAATTAATTCGTATGTACTTTAACAGGAATTTACATTAATATGTATGGTACATTACATGAGATTCCGAGAGATGGCGCAACTTGTATTGACCTTTTTGTTTGGTATGATATAAGTTGCTTAAAAAACTCAATTGTCTTATGGTGAGGTGTACATATCGGCCGGTACTGACGGAAGCTAATGAGTTCGAAACTGGTCTACAAATGACGGTACACTGCCTATGGGAAACATTTCCATCTTTTTCTGGTACACTGTTAAAAATGACCTTAAATTTAATTTATGTTTCTTAATCAAATTTAATGATTAGGTACCTTAAATCGAGAACAAGTTACATGTACTTTTAAATTAAAACTTTGTACACTAAATTTAATTGAATGTTACCTTAAATTTCAATAAAGTAACTGAAAACATAATAAATTTAATGTATAACTACATTAGATTTAATGTAAAAATTATTAAATTTAATGCACTAAAATTAAATGCATTTAATAAACAGTTTATGAAATTTGCTTCCAGCACATTACCTTAAAATTAATGTGAAGTTTTATTACACTGTAGCAGAATTTTTGGACCTCACGTTATAATGTTGGTGCATTACATATGTGATAACATATCGTAAACTCAATTAACACTGGCTGTATATTTAATGTACATAGTCACCTTAAAAAGTAATGATCAAAAATTTAAATTTAATGTGTGATTACAGTAGCTTTTATGGAATAAATTAATTTTGATTAATGTAAATTATAAAATTTAATGCATTACATTAAAAGATAATTTATTATTAATTAATAAACGCTTATGAAATTTACCTCTAACATATTTACCTTAAATTTAATACATTTCCTTTATACCATGTAAGATAAATAAATTTTCGACATATTAGTTTAGTCCTACATTATTCTCGATTTATTCCACTGTCCTCTATTTTTATTATAGAAACATCAAATAATATGAATATAGATATAAATAAGAAGAAGTCTTCCGATTTGAAAAGAAGTTTTGCATTTTTTTTTTGCCGATTCACAAACCAGCAATATTCGTACTTAGCTGTTGTTTTCTAAAACATGAATCATTCCGCAATTAAACCAACTTGTAGAATGTTATTTCTCTATCAGAGAAATACCCATGCCTAACTTTTGTTTTATTTATGTAGCCTTTGATTGCAACTAAATTTTAACTGTAAATACATTAAATTCTCAGTAAAACAAATTAAATTCCAGTATTTCCTGTAGAAATAATTATCTCATTAAAGAGATTAACCCTAACAGACCCTAAATACCTAATACCTTATTCTCAATATATGTTATAAATTAAATCATAATGAGAAAATTCACATACTTTTAAACTTCAACGTTTTAGCCAATTTTAAGCCAAATTAAACCTTTCTATAGTGTAGTGCTTGAAAATTTATACAGTGTATTTAAAAAGATAGGAATATAGATCATGGAGAATCGTAACAAAGTACCAATATATGTTTATTTGAAAGTCATAATTAACAATTTTAATATGGAGAATTACAACAATTTCTCTATTTAATATCTCCATTTGTCTTCAGGTGAATACTAAATATTCATCTAAAAATAAAAGTCTCTCACCAGAAAGTTAATTAACTTTGAAAATCAAGTATCATGCTCAATGCTTTATATCCTACGGAATCTGTTAAAGTAACATTTTCAAATCTTCGTTGTTCGAAATTGATTTGATTCCTATATAATATACTAATAGTATCTTAACTATATTAGACACAATTTCATTTCATGAATATATATATATATATATATATATATATATATATATATATATATATATATATATATAAAATATTGGCTAAGCAGACATGAAATTTGTCAATCCACACCATTCTCGTGTTAAAAAGTTCGGAGCACTCTAAAATATGGAAAAACTTCGGGTCCAAAAGATGGCGACAGCGCTGTTTCATCCTAATATGGGATTCGTCAGGCCATCGCATTCGGTACAAACCATCATCTCGCCTTTGCATCCTATAAGGCTGAATTTAAAATCAAAAACAGCAAACAAGACGACAAAGGCGACATCTCGATGGTTCACTTGATAACACAAGAACCTCACAAATTTACAAAGTTTGTAAATACCACCTTGCGGTGGCGCGACGATGAATTAAAACAGAAATATATACAAGGAGGTTTTTATAAACTTTGTTAATTTGTGAGGTTCTTGTGTTATTAAGTGAACCATCGAGATGTCGCCTTTGTCGTCTTGTTTGCTGTTTTTGATTTCAAATTCAGCTTTATAGGATGCAAAGGAGAGATGATGGTTTGTACCGAATGCGGTGGCCTGACGAGTCCCATTTTAGGACGAAACAGCGCTGTCGCCATCTTTCGGACTCGGAGTTTTTCCATACTTTGAAGTGCTCCGCACTTTTTAACACGAGAAGGGTGTGGATTGACAAATTTCACGTCCGCTTAGCCAAAATTTTATTCTATTTTATTTTAAATTACACGGACAAAAACTTATGTATATATATATATTTAAATACATTTAAAGTATTAATGCAACGATCAGCGAAAGCTATATTGGATTATGTGCACTAGGTGATCGCCTGAAAATAGACTTCCACTTCCCTTCATACAAGATGACGCGTATGTCGTAATTGATGAAATGCTATTTGTTTGTAGCATTGAAAAGTAATAAAAACATTACATTTTCACTTTGTGATTAATCTTAGCTTGTAGTTCGTGACATAAACTAATAATTGCTGGGCGCAGAATTTGGTTATTCATGTTGAAACGTGGGAAAAAATGCCCTTTTTGTTTGTGTTTAACGATTTTTAACTCAAAAACTATGCATCCGACGGAAAAATCAAAAGAAACACTTTTTGCTTAGAATCGGCCAAGAAAGACAAAATTATTTTTTATTTACAGAAAAAAACTTTTCTTTATTTATAACAAATTACCTGACCATTTTTCAGGAATCCACCCTCGCTATTCATAATCAGGAGAAATAAATACAAATAGAACTTTTGGTGGAGCCATGTCTTTTCACCGGCTAAGAAAACCCATTGGGCTCCCAACTATTTATTACAAATAAACACGTACTTTAGCTTTTTCCGGTAAAAGGTTAAAAGAACTTTTATATGTCATGAACGGCAAAAATTGATATGCTCCCTTTGGATAAACGATAAATATACACGTGTTTCAGAGTTTTCCGAAATTCTAACACAAGGGAGTAAAAAGGAAATCAATTTTTTTACCGAATCTTTATACCTTAACAAATAATCGCTAACGTCTCTACAGAACAATGTCTATGAAAATTTATTTCTAAGATAACCTATATAAACTTAAGTGTTTAAACAAATCATATAAAAATGGACTGTCCAATAACAAAACAAAATTGCCAGTTCAGCTAAAAATGAGCTGAAATGTTAAAATTGTAAAATGACTAGAATATTTCAGTGTATATCAATTTTATTATAAAACATTTCAACGTAACTTTGTTTTTGAAAACTCAGCATATAAACCTCAGTTTTATTAGCAAATAAATATGTATGATACAGAATTTACTTAGGTATGCATACAATATGAACCCAACTTCTATAATGAAGTTTCTGAATTGAATCTGTTAGCTGTGAAAAACATGTCCACCTAATTGTATTACTGGAAAGAGACAAACAATAATAGTTCTTTTGTTTTTTATTTTAAGCAATACTACAAAACTAGGCTTGACTAAAATGTGATCGGACTTGCATTGTCTTTATTTTTATTTTTACGACGTTTCGATTAGGTTGTATCTCTAATCGTTATCAAGTATAAACTGAATGTTTTGTCTTAAGACTACGAGCTTATATAGGGACTGTGTCCATTGAAGCGCAAAGTTTCGCTTCACTGTACACACCTCAATGATTTGATGTTACAAAGTAGTGGTTGCCAAAGATTAGGTATCTCAACACTCTGAAGATTCCATTGTTGTTTTTAATGTATGCTGCTTCTATAAAAACACATATGTTAAAAATTCTACACATTTCGTGAACATTATTAGTAGCACCAATCTAGAGCCAGACGACAGACTAATAAGCTTTGATGTGGAAAGTCTGTGTACTAATGTACCATTAGGAGAATCACTAGACATAATCAAAACTAGACTTTCAAATGATACTACTTTTTCAGATCGAACCACGTTACCACTGGACGGGGTGATGGACCTTTTGGAGTGTTGCCTGCGTAGTGCTTACTTTCAAGTAAAGGACAAGTTCTACGCTCAGGACGACGGGCTTCCGATGGATTCTTCACTCTCTCCAGTCGTCGCCAATATATATATATATATATATATATATATATATATATATATATATATATATATATATATATATATATATGGAATGGTTCGAAACTCATGCCATAGAAACGGCAACAGTTAAACCGAAAGTCTGGTTAAGATATGTCGATAATATTTTCATCGTGTGGACGGGCAATGATCAAGAACTTAATGATTTCCTGAAACATCTAAATATCATTCGACCTACAATTAAGTTTACCATGGAAAAAGAGGTAAATGATCATTTGCCCTTCCTAGATGTCATGGTGAACCGTTCAAATAAAACTATTAAAACTTCAGTATACAGAAAGCCAACAGATACTGGACAATATCTTAATCATAGTTCTAATCATTCTGTTGTAACAAAAGGGGGAATTATACGCAACCTCTATAATCGCGCTATATCTATATGCAATAGTGCCGAATCATTGGAAAAAGAGGTAGCAAATATTAAATCCGATTTACAACAGAATGGTTATCCTTTAAAACTAATTGACGGTGTTATAAATAATTTTAGAACAACGAACACTGGACAGCAAGAAACACATTCCTTCTTCACAATTTCATACATTAAGGGAACGTCGGAAAAAATAAGACGAATTGCCAGTAGTTATAATATAGAAACAGCCTTTAAATCAGGAAATACACTTAGAGCTCATTTAACAAAAACAAGACCTAAAACTACCGATAAGAAAGAATGTGTTTACAAAGTTCCATGTGAGTGTGGTGAAATATATATTGGAGAAACCAAACGACCACTAGAAGTTAGAATTAAGGAACATAAAACGCATACACAAAAAGGAGAAACGTCGAGATAAGGTATTGCAGAACACTCCTGGGATAAACAACACCATATAAAATGGTCTGAGGCTGCGGCAATATATATGGAACCCAATATGAAAAAAAGAAAATTTATAGAAACAGCATGCATTAAAAACAATAATGGAATCTTCAGTAAACCGAGTGTTGAGATACCTAATCTTTGGCAACCACTACTTAGTAACATTAAATCATTGAGGTGTGTACAGTGAAGCGAAACTTTGCGCACATTAAAAACAATAATGGAATCTTCAGTAAACCGAGTGTTGAGATTCCTAATCTTTGGCAACCACTACTTTGTAACATTAAATCATTGAGGTGTGTACAGTGAAGCGAAACTTTGCGCTTCAATGGACACAGTCCCTATATAAGCTCGTAGTCTTAAGACAAAACATTCAGTTTAAACTTGATAACGATTAAAGATACAACCTAATCGAAACGTCGTAAAAATAAAAATAAATAAAAATAAAGACAATGCAAGTCCGATCACATTTTAGTCAATCTTCAACATTGTCTACAACCTTCAAACAAAACTAGGCTTATAAAATTATTTTCCAAACGTTTAAAATAATTTAAATTTAAAAAAATGTTTACACTCAACTATTTTTATTACATAATCGTTTTTCTGTTTTCCTCATATTTTTAAACAAGCCACTTAAAGCCAAGTAGAGTCCCTTGCCATAAGTGGCGGAGGTTAAATATTAAGAGATAAATTGCAAAAGCCATTCTATCATATTTCTCCAACGATCAACTTTAAAACTGCATTAAATAATGAGGTCTCTACATAAATAATAATTTTAGAACGTATTTAAAATATATGAAACAGGCTAATTTAAGAAATTGAAAAATAAGAAATTTAAAATAACTCAAAAAAAATGATCCCTGTACTTAGTTGGTATTGGTTAGCTTGTTAAATAAAATGTTCCTTACAAAGACCTACAAACAAATAATTCAACCAAAAAATTCCAACTGACGGTTTGTGTGTTTTAGGATTTATTTTGAAAGTAAACAATCGAACAAAAGGAAAATTAATTAATAAATGTAAATACATTTCAGTTTTACAGCTGAAAAATCTTTTTGTAAAAGAAATTATTTACCTGAGGAAAAAAATTTGAGACCAGGTTATATTTTTTAGGGAGACCCACAATTTCTGTTTTTAACCGACCTTAAATGTTCATGTAGCAGTAAGCACATGTTTTACCATGTCTTTATGCCTTTTATGGTGAAGATCAACCTGTCCCTTTTTAGGAATATTTTCCGTTATAAACCCCTTTATTATTATCAAGCTGCTTTGCATTTTGTTGCTTTAAAGTATTCATGCATACAGACGACCCTTTTTAATAACAATAGGATGCTAGAGAAATGTTTTTGTGAATTGTATTCATTGGTTTTTTGAATGAGAAGTTAACGGGCACTTCTTAATAAATACAATGAATAAGTATTTAAAGAAATTTAATCAAAAAATATGCTTGTTTAGGATTAGAAACAATAAAAAATATAAACGCGTGTTTGAAGGTTGTAGAGGATGTTGAAGATTGACTAAAATGTGGTTGTCGGACTTGCATTGTCTTCATTTTTATTTATTTTTACGACGTTTTGATTAGGTTGTATCTCTAATCGTTATCAAGTATAAACTGAATATGAAGATACAAGGTATCTTATAAACGTCTTCTGTTTGAAATGGTATTGTGTCCTTTGAAGACTTCAAACATTGATCAATTTTCTTACATATGTTGAAAATTGTCCGAATGTTTGATTTTCGGAGCAATATGGCAATCCTATCAGTGATTCTAGTAGAGTAAAGATTCCTGAAGATGCATCGTGCAATCGTAGGCGAAACGTCGGATAAAGATTCTAATTTGATACTGAAAATGTACCTCTACGTCCAATCGTCAGTGCAATAGACTCACCAATCTACAAAATAGGTAAATATCTGGTCAAACTTTTACATCCCTTTATAGGAAAAATCAAATCCTTTGTTTAAAAATTAAAAACCATCCAATTAGAGCCCGCAGACATACTGGTCAGTTTGGATGTAGAATCCCTGGAGACAAATGTTCCTATAGATGATTCCATTTCTATAATATCTGACATATTACGAAACAACATCATGGACTCCACCCTACTAAAATTAATTAAAGCATGTCTGATTTCCACTTATTTCACTTTTCAACGAGAAGACTTCCGGAGCGGCTATGGGATCTCCACTATCACCTGTGGTAGCTAACATCTTCATGGAAGCTTTCGAAGAAAACGCCTTGTCTTCTACTCCTCTAAAACCTAAATTTTGGTTCAGATATGTAGATGATACGTTCGTAGTTTGGCCGCATGGCGCAGATAACCTCCATAATTTCCTAGATCATCTAAATCAACAACACCCTAGCATAAAATTCACTATGGAACCTGAATAAAATGGTGCCCTTCCCTTTTTTGATGTACTAACAAAGGAAAGAGAATGGCAAATTAGGACATTCTGTGTACAGAAAACCAACATATACAAATTGATATCTTAATGGAACGTCACACCATCATCCTTCTCAAAAACAATCCATCATAAACTCTTTGGTACATAGAGCGCTTTCAATATATGACGAACAATCACACGGTCCAAACTCAAAAACCATGATTTTCAATATAAAGCAAATCCGCACTAACGAAGTATTCCAATCTTTTGCAGAAACTGTTTTTTTGGTTGGGTTTTTTTCAATTACCCACATACTGACGAAAGGAATTTCGAATATTGCAAATTTTAAAATATACAAGTAATCAAGTAAGTCATATAATTCACTTGAATATTTTATTATGAACCTATTATTGGTAGCCGCTCCATCCAAATAATATATCAACAATTTTAAGACCGAAGGCCGATTCTCACTTATGAGTACTCACCCCGAATTTTTCATCCAGACCATGACTTACTTCATTCCCACTTCTGCGTCACAACTGTGGGTTAAAAGTCAGGGTATCGAGCCTTGAGTGATGCGTTTTTGGGAAAAATTATTAACAAATAAACTTGCCAGCCTGATGTCGGCATGAATCTCACTTTTTTAATATTGTTTCAAGTATATCTGCTATTTTAAACGTTCAGTTTCAAAAATGTGTGCAATAACAACAAAAAAAGGTGGTTCGTTTGAAGCAAGGAGGCTGTGC
The DNA here is from genome assembly GCA_034092305.1 of Diaprepes abbreviatus. Classification (NCBI taxonomy): domain Eukaryota; kingdom Metazoa; phylum Arthropoda; class Insecta; order Coleoptera; family Curculionidae; genus Diaprepes; species Diaprepes abbreviatus. The sequence goes on along the minus strand of JASJET010000044.1, from coordinate 4,225,798 downwards.
TTGCTTTTATGAAAACCATTTGATCCTTTTTAAGTTACAAGGCATTGATTACAAAAATAAAGTGAAAAAGCTTTAAATACTGTAAAAATATAATTATTAGAGCTGCATATTTGCTATAAGAACTTTCTGAATATAGAGGATGTAAAAAGCAAAACTTATATGTTGAGATTCCAATTTAATGGATAAAAAAATGGATTCTTTAAAAATAGGTAAGGGCATAGCAGAAGTATATGAACTCACACTGTGATGTTTTGAAAACTTAATATTTTTAAAGGACAATAAATGTTTAAGTTCATGTAATTTGGTAAGCAAATAATTGAACAATTTCTGAGTAGCAATAATTTCAAAACAATTCAATATAGTATTATTAAATTAAAATACTTTTTGATGCCTCAGTGAAAGAACTGAATGTAGATATGACAAGCCCGATATCTTCCACAGTCTCTACGATAAAATCAAGGAGTAATATTCAACTCGACGTTAATACATGAATAAGCCATGCAATTGAAATGTTAAAGTCGTAGAAGAAATGATGAGAAAAAAGACCTCTGTAAATTTTCAAGGTACTGTTATTATTTTTGTATTCATTTCTATGCTAAGTAGTTACTAACATGCAAGTAATTAATTGTTATATTTCTACGATTTCTATATTATTTCCAACAATGCATTTTCAATATACAATATAAATTTTTTTTTAATTTCTGGGATCACATAAATCGTAAAAAGGATGTTTTTGTAAAACTTGGAGATAAATATTATTACCAATCTATGCAACAGTTAAATATATCAAATAAAGATACCTTTATAAAATATAAATACATTTTTATAGCATATGCAAAATTAGTTTGGAAATTAAATTTAAAAAATTTTCAGACTGGTCGAAGCTGAACTTTCAAAAATTAAAAATAAAAGTAGGGAAAGAAAATTGAAACGAGAAATAATGAATTCGCTTTTTGAAGCACAAGAAGAGGAAGAAGAAGAATATTAATTTACCTTATCTTCTGGTTTCTAGAAATAAAAAAAAATTTCAAACCTATACTAATTTACTTAAATTAACGATCTAACAATCTACAGACGCTTGAGGAATAGCTTAGCCTACATTAAATACATTACATAGTAAAGCCACTGATATATACAGGGTTTTTTTATATTTAACGTCATTCCTAGAAGCTTTATCATAAGCAGTAGCAAAAACTTTAAATGCGAAAATTATTGCATTTATTCAGTATTATCTTTAATGTCTATTTGAAAAAACAATGACACATCGTTAAGTTGAAAAGAAGAGGGAGTTTTAATTATTTAAATGAAATGCCTTGTATATTCTCTTCTAAAATGAAGCCCCTTTTCAACTGATTTAAAAATATATAATATGTTGATGTTCGCTATCCATATCGAGATGCACCGCCGTCTCTATAATGTCAAACATATCAAAAATACATAGCAAAAAATTACTAGAAATGCAAATACTAGTGAAAAAGTCGTATATTGTCTCAAAAACACCTGAAATCAGCTGATGCGTCAAGGATCAGACACCTGGGGTAAAAAAGTCTTAATTGGGAATCGACACCGAAAAATTAGACAATTTAGAAGTTACTATGAGGAAATAACTGTTCAGCAGGTTTTCGTTTACCCACACTCACTAAAATGAATGTACAGCTAATTTTTGTTCATTTTCTCCAACATTGCTTTAATAAATCTATTTCGTTTTTTCACACCCACCCACAACTTTTAAAGAAATTTTCTCTATTAGTTTACTATATCTCTTTATCGCTTAAATGTGAAAATATTTACCCCCTAATTAACCAGCATGGTTCAACTTTAAAACGGTCTAGATTGACAGTAGAGAATTTATATTGACAAGGGTAACAATAAGTCAAGCAAGTTATGAACCTTTAAAATACAATTAAAATAGTATCATAAGAAACACAAAACTGGTCTTCTAGAAAATCTAATTTCCAAGGCAACTAGATCAGGTATAAGTCCTAAATTTTCTTAGTGAATCTGGCTGGTTAGTTAATTAAGAGCTCAAAAATTCAAGTCTCTTTTCTTGATTTTATTTTACAAAAAAAAATACAATCATATTAAAATTTATTTATTTTTAATCATACATGAAATGCCTAGATATATCTGAACACTAGTACAAGATTTTGAAAAAATTGGTGAAAAATTCCAATTTCCCGGCTTTACAAAGTCTTCAAATTAAATATAAAATAGGGCTATAATTATATGTTTTTAACATCCTATGGATTTTTCTCAAATAATTAGTCATCAGAATTAAATTTTTGGCACCCATAAGAAAGTTGTCACATTTTCACTTTTCTTTTATTTATATTTCATTATTTTTGACTTGTTTGTATGTTAGAAGCAAATTTTGTGTACTCACGAACCATTAAGCTAAATTATATTTTTATTATTTATATTTTTGTGTCGAACAGTTTTTCAAATCTTCACGAGACGTTTCATCTATTTTAATTTTTTAAACATCAGTGTAAAAATAATTTCGTTTTTGGTTAATCAGATATATTATAATTATCAGCAAGAAAATTTATTTAAGCTAATGATACAACATCAAATTGAATGTTTTAAATCTGGACTTCGTGCCCTAATCCAAATCAAATTTCCGAGCGTTTTCGATCCACTTTACTGGAAAATACCTATTTCTGGTTTTTAATATCAAACACAGCTTTGTTAATGTTTTCTATCATACACTTTACAGCAAAATTTACCGTTTAATGAAAAAATCACCAATTTTTAAACTTCAATATTTGAGTCGGTTTTTACCTGAACGAGTTCATGTTCGAGAAATATGCTTTCAAACGCTTTATCTAGATTTTTAATGAATATAATCTTATATAGGGTATCCTACTTAAATGGAGATGATTAAGAATTTGCACAAAAATTTTTCTCGCTTTGTGGAGATTCGCGAGTACGGTAAAAAGCTATCGTTATGTAATAACTTGGTACCATAGTCTATAATATATAATAGAAGAACGCATAATCATTCAATTTCTGTATCTGTTTGATACTATTTTTTTAAATATATAGACTGAAGAAATATTTTTTTATTTCGAAAAGATGACAAAATGTATTCCACATCATGAGGCTGTTCAGGAATGGCACATGATTATTAAAAATGTGAATTTTTACTGTAATTAAGTTCGAAATAAGTTGGCTATATAGGCGTAACCTTAAATGAGGGGGCTTTGACCTTTCTCCCAAACGTGTTGAAAAATTACTGCTATCAAAAGTATTTAAAATCAAAAAGTTGCTAGGAAATTGATCTTATTTTTCCAGATTTTCTCTGAATTATAAAAAAAAGAAAAAAAATTAAAACGATTATATTGTAAAAAATGTGAGATAGTAGGAAGAGTAAAAAATTTGCATGTGGTCACATATTGTATGGTTTCCAATTTTGTTATAAATGCCTTTGCACTTTGTCACCTTTAATTAGCCATTCATATCGACGACCCTTTTTTTGGGGCCTCGGCACATTCCAGGAAAGTTTCCTAAATTTTATTCATTAATTTTCCAAAAGCGTTCCAGCTTGATTATACTGGTAATTTTAAAGACAAAGCTAATTATAGAACTAATTCCAAAAGTAACACTTATAAAATAAAGGAAATATTTGATGGCATTAGCCTCTGGGTAAATTTAATAAAAGCTTCCTTATGATGTTCTTGAAAATATTAAATAAAAATGAGAATCTGTAGGATATTGCCCTTTCTTGTCATATTCTTATAGACTAATCAATGGAGAAAAAAATAAGCGATTCTGTGACAAAAATTCTATCAAGATACCAACTGTGCCATCACACTAAAAACAATTCGTAGTGATATTTTGTTATGTTTTCGACCTTTTACTATAATCTATTCATTTGTTATAAACAATTAAGATCTAAAACTGTTTTTTTTTTTGTTTTTTTTTTCGCAAAATCAGAGAATAAAAATACGAACAAAGTGAGTCCTTAATCGATTCAATTGTATCATTAGTAAAGGAGAAAAACAGGAAGAACCGGAAAATTCAGCGTTTTTTCAAAAATTCCTATCTCCGTCATTTTTTAAGTTGTAGCGCTAACTATTTGTGAATTAATAGTAATTTATATGTACAGGGTGTCCCATTCTCGACATTTTTAGGGGGTATTGGAGTTATTATCAAAGATAGTGTTGCGGTTTTCACTTTAGTGTCCTACTTTTTAACAAAATGCAAGATTACGGTATCAAATTTGTCAATGCTCTTAGATTTTAATATATAGGGGTGATTTTTAAAATATTCGTTTTTTAGGAACATCTCGTATTTCCGTTATGCAGTAATTTATCAGAAAAGGTAAAAACTCATTTTCATTGAGTTTTTTACGTAAAGTTCAGTAGTGTTGTCAGTGTTTTTTCTAAAAAGATTATTTTTTGAGATATTAACCAAATTTATGATTTTTTAAATAGGACTTTTTGTATATTGATAAAGTATAATTTAAGCTTTTCAAAAATATATAATGTGTTTATTTTATTTCGAAAAAGAATGTTAAAATTCGATGTTTTACTTTATTTGTAACAGTAAGCCATGGCCAATTTCTAAGAAACAAATGCAAAATTTTAACAATAATAATTATACCAAATATTAGACATTTTAAAAGTTAATTTTAATGTTCTTCTATATTTTTAATGATAAACACTTAATTATTATTATATTTTTTACTTTAAAGAACACTGTTATTATAAAACCATAATATTGAAATTTGATTGCAAAGAAATAAGAACAACATTATTTCATAAAATTAAAGTAACAAAACCAAAAAGAAACACTGAAACTAAAAACAATCAAGAGTTTTTTTTTAAATGGTTTTCAAAATGACGGCTGTTTTCTCGAATGTAATATCGGCGCAGTTTTGTTATTCTTCTAATGGTATTTAAAAGAATGATAAATCTATTATGAATAGTTTAGAAGGCCAAACCAATTGTTTCAAAAAAAAATCCAAAATGGAAAGATCGGGAGATTGTGGGGGTAATCTCACTGGCCCATTTATACTTATCCAGCTTTGTGGAAAGTTATTGTCCAGAGATGGCCTTAACAGGCCAGAGTTATGGTTCGTGGCACCGTCTTGTTGAAGATAAATGGAATTGGAATGGGTCAATGGAACATATTCAAGCAATTCTGGAATAATTTTCTCAAAGATCTCTAGGTATCTATGTGCTGTGAGACCCCGTTCATACATCCTGTAGGCTATACGTCGGTCCAAAGTAAAACACAAGACACAAACTCCGAAGCGCCCTTGTTGTGCTCTTTCGAAAATTAAATGGTGATTTTTCTGCAGACCAATGCCTCGAGTTGTGACGATTAAAAATTCCTCACTTGAGAAATAACTAGATGACAAATCTGCCAATAGATTTGTTGGTGCGGATTTATTCTAAATACCATTGACAAAACGTTACTCGGCGCTCATCATCTCCAGTGTGTAAATGTTGCACTATTTTAAATTTATATGGATGGTATTTATACTTTTTCAAAATTCTTTCCGCATCAGATTTTTTTACACCAACTTCTTCCTCTATTTTTCTACATGATGAAGTTGTTGCTGCTGCGTAAAATAACACATTTGTTTCTTTTCTCTCCCTGTCTTTTTTGACGTATGTTTTGGAACGCGGCCGAATAAAAGATCCGTGTTCAACTAGATTTCTTTTTAAACGAGCAAATATGTCTGGGAAGGGCTGCCCTCTTTCTGGATACCTAACACAGACAAAAGCGATCTCCAGATATGAGAATTTATCCTAATGATAACTCTTTGTATACATTACCTATTGAAATATAATTCAGAAGATTCCTGGAGACTTTCGTTGCTTTGTATAACACATACTAACATATCACACTTTTCATAATTATCATAAACGGTCATTGTAAATCGAAAATAAATAAAAAATAAAATAAAAACACTTACGTAATAAAAATATTTCATTAATAATAACAATCTGACAAAACTGTGACGTTTTAGACATCTGCCTTTTATTTCTTATAAATTGGCCGTGACCTATAGTTACAAATAAAGTAAATTATTGAAAATATCAAATTCTAGCCATATTATATATTTTTTAAAAGCCTAAATTATACTTAATTAATATCTAAAATAATACACAAGGTACCCTACCTAAAAAATCATAAATTTGATTAATAAACCAAAAACTAAATTTTTTAGAAAAAACTGACTACGCCACTGAACTATACGTAAAAGACTCTATAAAAATCAGTTTTTACCTTTTTGATAAATTAACACATAACAAAAATACGAGATGTGCCTAAAAAACGAAGATTTTCAAAATCTCCCTGTAGTTTAAAAACTATGTATGTGCGTAGAGTTGGGGGTCTGTACCCTGCGACCTGGTAGATATATTGTGCACCCTTACTGCTGCCCAGTTGTAAGACTTATCTTATCGGCTAGAGCAGGTCCTCCAGTCCTATTTCCCCGGAATCTTAGGATGTTGGACTTCAAGGTGGATAGCTTCCCTTCTTCGATTTGGTGTGCTCCCAAGAATCACAACCTAGGATTTTCTAGAGTGCCGCACTGCAAAGATATGAACAGAGCTTTCGTCCTCCTCCACATCGAATCTGCACTCTTCTCTTTCTACCAGTCCGAGCTTCTTGAGGTGCCCTTCAGGTGGCAATGCCCCGTCAAGACCCCCGTGAGAACTCTGAGCTAGTTTTTTCCTCAAGCTTATGCGTTCTTTGAATCTCTTCTGGTCGTAGTTCCTGAGAAGTATCTTCGCTTGTCTCAATCCTTAAAGCTCCATTCAGTAATTGAATATCCTTGTTTCTTCTTCCAGCATTACGCTGCTACTGATTCCACCGAAAGGCTCTGGCTCCAGAAAAGGTATCTCAGCCCCTTTCCTTGCGAGCTTGTCTACTATTTCATTTCCCTCTATCCTGGTATGTCTTGGCCCCACAAGAGAGTGACTTTATGATTCTTACTCAAATCATTCAGTTGTTCTTCCTGTTCATCCTAATGGCATATATTTCTGCTTGGTGACTTACCCAAGCTTTTGTAGTATCTGGTGCCGGATCCATACAATCCTACTCCAATTCCCTCCATTATTTTGGATCTATCTGTATACCATATAGTGAATTTCTTGCTGAGCTTTTCAATGGTGTTTCTGTTCCATTCGCTCTTGCGACTCAACTTTGTGCTGAAATTTTTCACAAAGTTAAATTTCTTTTTCATTTCATCTTGGGGCAGATAAGAGACATTTCCGTATCGTTAAAAAGGAGGACACTAAAGTGAAAACCACAACACTTTATCTTTGATAATAACTCAAATACCCCCTAAAAGTGTCGAAAATGGGACACCTTGTACTTTATGCTTGCCAAAACCAGGCGTTTTCGTTCATGTTCGATAGCATTTTTCATGCATGTCACAAACTCTGTAATGCAAAATTAAGAAATATGGGCCTGTAGAATGACTTTCAAAATATTTTCACAAAATTAAAATCGGACCAATCATGAGGTATCGAGGCACGCTGAAAGATTCACTAAAAATTTCAAATGCCAATTGTGCAAAAACTAACGAACAGACAGTGCTTGGTCGGGGAATGCATAAAGTGCCTAGAAAGTACTATTATTTTGCGAGGGGCCAGCGCTACAACTTGAAAAAGAAAGAAGATATGAATTTTTGAAAAAAACGTTGAGTTTTCCGTTTTTTTTTCTGTTTTTCTACGTTATCAATAATCCGATTGAGTTGATCAAGGACTCACTTTATTCGTACTTTTATTTTCTACAATTCATTTTTGTAAACCATCGAGATTGCTTCATTAGTTTTGATTTTATGAGAAAAAAACGCAATTTTTTGGTCTCAATTCTTTATAAAAAAATGAGTGGATCACTTGGTGGAAAACATAACAAAATATGGACTTTTTTTATTGTAGTAGTAGTACATTAGGTATCCTAACAGTATTTTTCTTACAAAAAATCTCTTTCGACTGGCCTATTAATATAAGACACAAATTACGAGTCATTTTTTATTTTAGTATCCTAAACCGTATAATAAATGAAAAAGAAATAATAGCGTATTTCTGTAAAAAAAAAGTTTATTTTATTTCTCGAAATTTTAATTATACAACTGACAAAATTTGACAATATCTTTGAACTAGTAAAACAAATTTTACTTTAGAAATTGATAATATATCTCGTTTCAAGGTGACATCTTAACATATAAAGCTCCTCGTAAACCAGAGAAACGCGATGGCGACGATATTATGGCAGGAATATCTTTCATTTAAAAATACGTGCGTTGTTATTCTTTTTCTTTTAAAGACTAAGTTACATTTTTATCATGACATTTTACCTTTAAGATATAGTTTAGGAAATAAAACCGTTGAAAAAAATATTAAGTGTTTAGCAACAAATAATTTGAATAAATGAATTTTTCCTCTTATTCCAGAAAATAATACATAATAATGAAATGTTATCAATAATTAAAACCAAACGCAGAATCTAACATTTTTTTACACAAAATGTTAGAATTAGTTTGTACCCAAAATATTTCACACGAATCTAATTTTGCATCCTCTATGCATGCTGCTAAAGATAAACTGAGGTAAGTTTACGTGTTTCTATACGCGCCGCCCTCTGGATTTACTTTTCGATAGCCGCTAGTAGTATCAAGTTGCGATCAGGTATCATATCGGTAAAGTGGTCTTGTTTGAGGAAAGTTTTCAGGTGGAAGGAAGGTTGAACGCATCATTTCTCTTACTCAAAGTGCCGTTCTTTTCGATTTCAACGAACTTGACCTAATGTGTCTGTTTGTTTCTTTAATAGTCTTTTCAAAATTCTATTCTCCTAATCTGGTCTATGTATATCTTGCTGCAGCTGCTGCATGCAAACTAGTACATTTCTGGATTTTGCAGGTTAGATTTTTGAGTGACTAACTTATTATTTTATATGGTTTATGTAGATATATCTTATTTCAGGAGTAGTCTGTCAATCTGTTTACCTTTGAGATAAGAAAGTATGGTCAGCTATTTGTTATCGGAAGGTAGTTTCATTTGATGGGTATTTATTTGCAAATGTAGTGCTTTATTTAGAACATATAGTTCATCGTTAAAGTTCTCGAAGGATAAAATCGATTTAAAAAGTGTACAAGATCGCATGATGCACCTGCAGCAAGAGATATAAAAGTCAAACCAACAAAAGAATATTAGCAAAGTTAGAAGAACATAACCTAACAGAAAAAATAAATATACAGCATCAATCATTTTCCAACATCAGCTCAAATACAAATGAATTAAGTCAACAATACTATAAAACAAGTTCGATTTGTCAATTAATTGCAATTTAAAAGAAAGGCATTCCGAGTAACAGAGGTGATGCACTCAACCTCCATTCCACCAGAAACACTATCTTAGCTTAACCACCGTACTGATACGACACCTGATTGCAAATTAATACCACTAGCGGCTCCCGAAAAGCAAGCCATCGAGTGAAAACAATGCCAATCAATAGATAAACACCATGACTGCATAGACAGAAAAAGCTTAAAGAAATGATACATAAATATTTGAGAGTTCGATACTGCTCCACGTAGCATCTTCTACTGGAATAAACTCAGCATATCCAAGAGCACCGCATATCTTTGGCCTGGAGATGAAGCGTTATCAAGACAACTTGGCAAATTGAACTAAATCTCTAAAATTTTGTGTTTTCATCATCTCCATTTCCCAAGTTAATTGAACGTAAGGTGTCCTCATTTTGATCAAAGTGGTTGGAACTGTTTTTTACGGATATATTTTTGTTGAAATTCAACACATTTAGGAATTTTTAGTTTTCAACCGGAACTAAATAAGACACAGCACCATAGATTTCATTTGTTTAAGTGGCTTAATAAATAGGTAGAAAAGAACTTAGTGAATCCATGCATCTAAAATTTTTAATCAAAAAACCCTTTAAAATACACTGCGCGCTGCACAAACCAGTCACACAAATATATATTTTTTTATTTTTATTAAAGCGAACTTTAACAAACATTTGAATATATTATAGCTTACTTTAGAATTTTCATCCTCCTTAAACTTCCAGTTATATTTAAGGCGAAATCGGGCAATATCATATATAGAAGTTTGAAAATATGTAGGAAGATTTATTAGGTTTATGAGGATTTGCTGCGAATTCGAAAATCACCTATTATATTACCTACATCTTTGGCAGAATTCCCGTGGAATCTAAATTTTCAAAACGTTTTATTATTCTTTTTGCTGCTTATCTATATTTTAGATTTTAATATAAGACTCGGAATATCGCGCGTACAATTGCTGCCGCGCACGTTGTAAGACATTTTAGGAATTTTAATTTTAGTTATCTGACGCTTTTGCATTTGGGGAAATAGTTCTGAATTAATAACAACTTTTAACAAATCGTTGGAAGTTTATTGTTTTATTTTTCCAGCTAACTTATAGGGTCTTGAACAAATCAAAATGTATATTCTTCTAGTTTGGGGATTTAACCGGAGGATCTTAGATTTGTTTCTTTATTTTATCCCTAAACCCTTTCTGTGATCTATATATTATGTTTCTAAATACAAGGAGAGTGTTGTCGAATTTTGGAGAGTAGCAGGATTTTAAGAAAAATTTAAGCTAACGTTTTCATTGAAAGATGGGATTAACCGTATCCGTAATCGCCCTAAAAGATGAGGGTCGCAGAACAGCCAAATACCTTCATTCGGTATCACTGCCAAGAATTAGATCTTCATCTCACTACCCTACAATGAATTTTGATGAATGTTAACACCTTTATGCCGTAAAATTTGACTAACTTAAGAACTGAACATGCACACTGCAGAAACTTTATTCTGGAATAATGCATTCCATAGCAACATCGAAGCTCACTTTCATCTTAATCCACCAACTTCCGATGCATCCTCAAAAAATGACCCTTTGATGTGCCATTTGAGCAGAAGGGATCATCATCGGACCATAACTTTTTGAAAATGATAAAGGTGTTTTTGTGACTGTCTATGGCTATCGTTACCGTGGCATGCTGACAGACTTTTTTGGCCAAATGGACGTAACTGAGATGGGATTTCAACCGAATAACGCCATCTTTTACACCGCATGCAAAGTAATAACGTTATTGCAAACGAAGGTCTCAGGTCGTGTCATCTCTCGTTTTGAAGACCAAAAGGGGTCACCAAGAAGTTGCGATTTCATCTTTTTGAATTACTTTGTAAAGTGGGTTCGAAACCGTCGTAGGCAGTGGAGAGATCACGTGGAACGAATGGACGATGACAGACTAGCAAAAACCGTGATGAGAGAGAAACCAAACACCAAACGGTCGCCTGGACGGCCCCCCAAAAGATGGAGAGACAGCTGGATTTCGACGTCAAACGAGGATCGATGAGGCATTGTGTAGATAACAGAACTTGGTTCTACTTAGGAGAAGAAGAAGAAGAAGAAGAAGAAGAAGAAGAATTACTTTCTCTTTGATTTTTTAAGTAAGATCTTTTCGAACTATCCTGAAACAATTCTAGAACTCAGAAAAGAAATTCAACATTAAATTCGTGAAATCCAACGGCCCGGACTCCAAAATATATTGAGCAGTGTCATCAAATATACATACTTGCCAACGGAGTCCCAACGGCCATTTAACAATGACACAGGCCAACAAAATTGCAGACCAAGAAACGAGACTATAATTTTCCGAAGATTTTTGACGCATTGCATCCGAATTTGACCCATCAGCTCTGGTTTTCAAGATATCCTAACCTAAAATTGCATGAAACTTTTCGACATTACACGATGAGACATTTGAAAGTACCACTCATTGCCTTTAAAACCCATTTTGAACCGTCTCAAAATCTGTTTTCCTTTCTGAGAAATCGCTTATGGAAATTTATAGTTTTACGGACAATTTACACCATATGAGTAAGGCAAAAAACTCGTGACTATTAAAATAATATTAATTTTTTTTGGCTTGGAATAAATCTATTACTATCATACCTAACTTTCCTTCACCATTCGTGAAGATTCATCATATTAACAATACTTCTGATGAAGTTATTAGCCCTAAAGTACTTTCCAAAAATAAAGAACTTGCTACGCCCTCTTGTCCCAATATCTTTCATCCACAACCTCAAGATTCACAAGACACCCAAGTTGACTACGGTAGTTTAATACCTGAGCAACCTTTTTCTCTTAGACTAATACTAAAAATGAAAGCAAAAGTATGTACATTTTTTGAATATGACTGCAAAAATACCCGACTGATATTATACCATTATAGATTAGTGTATAATAGATATATAGGCTATACTTATTTTATATTTGTAGTAAATATATGGTTAATGTTATCATTGTGATGGTACAAGACTTTAATGGTATTTTATATTTTTATAGCCCTCTATAGGCCTTGTTTAGGTTTTTAATTAATCATAATTTTTTTTATATATATAATAACGTTTTATATATTTCTCTTATACTTTAATGTATTTTAATTTTAAGATTTCTTAAGTCCAAGTAACTTGGTACGAGATAATTCTAGTCAAGATTCTTTGTTTAATTTCGTTATTATTGTTATTCATTTGTACCATGTTCTGTCATTATTTAAATAAATAGCAGGGTTAAACTTCCTTAAATTCAGCTCCCCAAAACCGTGGTGTGTCAACGGAATAAGGAATAAGTCTAGGTTTAGTGAAAAAACCTAGTCATTTCGGAGGAATGATTATGTATATGCTCGGCTAGCTTGGTCGGTATAGCAGAGAGCGACAGGTTGAGACTGATCAGCAGTATGGTCGGCGAGAAGGGAAGAAAAAAAAAGATATTGGAAAAAAAAAGAGCTGAATTTGACGAAACGTCCTCGTTTAACATGTCAGAAAAAAGTAAAGTATTAGTATTTTCTTTCATCATCTCCCTACTAAAAAGAGTATTTTACTAACAACGAAATCCCACCATTCGGTAAAAAACCAAGATGAAGTCACTGAAAAACCCCAATACGAAGTCAATCGGGGATTTTGGGATCGCCAATCACGAATCTAGGGTCAGAATTTGATAATTTCAATATCCAAAATGGCGGATTTAATATGGCTGATGTGAAAATCACAAGAACTACAAAAAGTTCCAGCCGAATCTTGTTACTCGGGGTTTCAGGAACAAGATTATTTGATTTTCACATTTTAGATATCGAATTTGTCAAATTCTAACCTCATATTTCTGATCAACGACCTCAAAAATTCCCGATTTTGCTGAAGCATTCGAGACAACTTTTCCAATCACATATTTTTCGAAAAATTAATGTTTTTTCAGTATTTCGCGAGTTTTTTTGACTTACCTGTGTTATGCAAATGGTCGGCAAAACCATAAAATTCCACAAGGGATATCTCAGAGAAGAAAAATAGTTTTAAGACGATTCAAATCGGATTTTAAAGGCAATGAGAGGTACTTTCAGATGCCCTATCGTGTTAAATCAAAAAGTTTCATGCAACACTGAATCACCAGCTCCAATATAACAAAAAACTGGGTTTATCTCGAAAACCAGAGCAAATCGAAAGTCAAATTACGAAAAGTAGACTGTCGTTTCTGGGTCTGATGTTATGGGAAATTTTGTCGATCTGTGTAATTTATTGTATGTTTAATATATATGATTAGTCTGCATAAATTAATCAAAATTCCAATGTATATTTTAAATTATTTAAAATTCTTGACAAATAGTTTTTCTCTCCAAGTTTTTAATGTATCTAAATATCTACTTCTAAAAATAAGACCTAATATGTCTCGATTTTCGTCTAGAAAATCAGTTCTAAAATTCTCCTACATATTTAGCTCATACTGTATATCTCATTGGAATGTCATTTTTATCTTCTGGTAATACATTATATTACATTTTAACATTAATACATGTACACTCCTTGAAAACACATAAATGTCATATAAAAGAAAATTTATTACGAATATTCACGTAAATTATCAAATAATTAACCATCAAGGTTTTGTCAGCGCTATAAAGTAAAATAAGGGGAGAACAAAATTTATGACCATCTATGTTCCAAGTAAAAACTTATATTGGCAAAAAAGATTTTTAAGTTTGTTTGGAAAATAGCTATTTTTAAAAGTGGCACGGAAAAAAGTTTTGGTGCATAAACAACTAGATACTTTATTGTTATTATTGTTTCATGATTTTGACATTTCTCATTCATAACAAGACGTTTCTTCTGTCACATATTTATTTTTGCTCTAACAGCCTTAAGGAGAAAAATTAGAAAAATAAGTGTTCAAAAAATTGTCTTATGTTGTGCCCACAAAATTTTGTGGTGATTGATTTTCAAATAACGTCTAGATGTGAAAAAAAATGTGGAATAATTTAATTTCCAAAATTGTCATATATATATATATATATATATGTTTAAGCGGCTGTAACGGATTCCTCCTTGTGAGATGCAATAGCAGTGGTTATATCCACATTATGCTGCTGTAGTGCTCAAATCATATTAAGCCAACGTACAACTATATGCAACTCCGAGACGAGAAGAAAGTCAAAATATACCTTCCCCGCTACAGTGATACGGCAAAGGTACATGTTTTGTCTCTTACTAGATTCATCAAGGTACCAACATGCACCTGTTTGTGCAAAGGACAGATCGGAAGGAAGTATGCAACACTGAACGCAGCTTCGTCGACCTCCCGCCGTCATATATATGTTTATGATTTCAGCACTACAACAGCATAATATGGATATAACCACTTTTATTACATCCCACATGGAGGAATCAGTGAAAGCCGCATAAACATATATACGCCATCCGGCGGAAGGTCGGCGAAACCGCGTCCAGTATTGCATACTTCCTTCCGATCTGTCCTCTGCACAAACACGTTCATGTCGGTACCCTGCTGAATCTAGTAAGAGATGAAACTTGTACCTCTACCATATCACTGTAGTGGGAAGGGTAAGTTTTGACTTTCTTCTCGATATGGTGGTAGAGGTACGCCATCATCTCGATGGTGGTGGAATGGGATAAATTGTGCTTGTAGCAATTTATTCAAATTGTGAACGGAACACGGAAAGGATATGATGCATCCTTTCCGTGTTCCGTTCACAATTTGAATAAATTGCTACAAGCACAATTTATCCCATCTATATGTATATTTACTTATATGATGATGAGCTTTGACTAAAATTCACGTCAACAGATTTAAACGACTGAGAGCTCAAAAAATTTTTTAGGAACCCCTCTTTCGACTAGCGAGTGGCTCTTTTGAAAAACTCAAAATATCCACCCAATATGGCGATCAGAAATAAGAGAAAAACTATACATTGGAAAAAGAAAAGTTGTAAAAAGACAATTTTACGTAATATTTAAGTTACTATAGTTCATTTGAGTAAGTAGAGATGGTAGACATTGCTAAAATCCGAAGAAAATTCGTATTCTTGATCGCACAAGTATCGCATTTCACTCAATATGATTTATTACCGATTTTTTCAAGACTTTGATTAATATTCTAGAGCCAAATTATCTAATATCAAAATAGAGGATTCAATTTGGCGTCCGTAAGAGTAAAAAATCAATGAAATTAACAAAAAATCCATGATGTTGTTCACACAATACTTAAATTTTGTGCTAAATTACCCAGTTTCTGTAGAAAAAGTTTTGCTCATTACGAGCGCCATATTGACTCCACCATTTTAACTTGGGATAATTTGGCTTTTGAATATCAATCAGCCGCCCCAAAAGCCAGTAGGAAATTGTGGTAAGTGAAATTCAATACTTGTGCGATTTCCTGTGAATTTTAGCAATTTTTGATCATTCAGGTCACTGTACTGGATCGGCTATCTTGAATTTCACAAATAAACTTTGGCAACTTTATTACTATGTCAAAAAGAAATACTATAGTTTCTCTGTCTATATCTGATAGAAGGGATCTCAAAATTATTTTTTATAATCACACTTTTCCCAGTGTATGCTTTTCGCTCATTTTTAGCCACCATATTGGGTTGCCATTTTAAATTTTCTTGAGCAGCCACTTACAATTCGAAAAAGAGATTCCTAAAAAATCTCCTTAAATCGTTGAAATCCGTTCAAATAAATATTGAGCAGAGCTTTGTTTCGTATGTCGTATGGTGGTGGAATAGTTTTATAACTAAGTTTTTACTTTAACGCTGAGATTTATTTGTAATGGTTCTAAATTAAATAAAAACTTCAAACACTTAAAAATAAAATAGACACGTTTTTCATGTTTACTATCTTGTCCAATTTTCATGTTTCCAATTTTGCATTCCCTACAAATTTAAATTAGTCCTCACATTGTTCGCAGGAAATTGATATATTCACCTTCCCCAAGTTTATTCTAATTAAAAAGATAAACTCTAACGTTTTACACGAGTAAGGAATAAATTTTCCTTAAGCTGCAATTATTCATTAGTCTCTGTGAAATAATTTGAATTGATAAGCGATCAGATCGATCAGTGAATCTATTCAAGTGTTTCTTTTTATTTCAAAAAAAATATAAATTCCTGTTCATATCAGAGATTACCAGTTAGCGTAGATGCGTGGCAAATAGATTATTATTTAAAATTTTAGGTTAACGTATTAAACATATAGCCTATAACAAGCCGACCTACCCGGCAACATTTTTTTTATAGATTTTTTATATCCTTCTGAACTGCCTTTCCATCGAGAAACTTATCTCTTTTTCACCCTACTGGTATTGAATTTCGTAAAACGATGAGACAAACATTTTCTGCTTTTTGTCTATAAAGAGTTTATTTGCCAAATTTTACTCCTCATGTTTACTAGATTTAAAAATACGTCTGCATTGACTTGCAAAAATTACAAGGTTTTAGATTTCAGTGATCCATATTTTGAAATGCGCCCATCGATAAAATAATCAGATAATTTTTGTTATCACTATTGCCTGAAAATAATTATAATATATAACACAAACAGATATATAAACAAACTGACGGAGCACCCATGGGCTCGCCACTGTCACCCGCTTTGGCCAATCTAGTCATACAACATTTTCAAACAGAAGATCTACAGTCAGCCTCCGAAAAACCAAAACTATGGCTACGCTTCGTTGAAGAGACGTTCGTAGTTTGGCCACATGGTCTAAATAAATTAAATAACTTCCTCAACCATCTTAACAATAGACATCCAAAAATTAAGCTTACCATGGAAATGGGACACAACAAACAACTGCCGTTCCTCGATATTTTATTAAAAAAAAAAAGAATGGCTTTTATCTCATCATCGTAAACTGACACACACAAAGAGATAGTTGCAAGCAGATTCCCACCACCACCGGGCACAACTTTTTGCGGTAGCCAAAACCCTAGCCCATCGGTCCCTAACACTTACAAATAAAAAAAAAATTAAAATAATGAAAACAAAGCGCTCAAGGAAGCCCTAAGAAACAACGGATATACAGACAAGACAATCCAAACGGCCATAAACGAGAAGCCCAGAGAAACGAGAACCGAACAAAATCCAGAAACAAAAAAAACAGTCTTACCCTACGTCAAAGACACCACAAACAAAATTAGCAAAATTCTAAAACTACACAATATCTACAGCGCTTTCAACACAGACCGAAAAATAAAAGACATTTTTCCATCAGCCAAAGATAAAATTCCACTTGAAAATCAAGGAGTTTATGAGATCCCATGCAGTGAATGTAACCTCTCATACATGGGACAGACCAAGAAAAACATCAGCTGGCGACGGGATGAATATCAAGACGGTTATACAAAAACAAACCACTTCCTTACTAGCCCAACATGTTAACAACACAGGACATAAAATAGATTTTAACAACACCAAAATTCAAGTACATAGTAACCGGCTACCCATAAGAATTATAAAAGAAGCTATAGCAATAGAGAAGATGCCAAAAAACTTAAGCAACCGAGATGATAGCCACAGACACCACACACCTGGAAAAACATATTAGCAAATTTTCGAGCAAAACCAAAAATTATCCCAAAAAACAACCCATCAAAAAAAGTTATCATTGCAAATACTGAAAAATGTCACGAAATACAAAAAACAGATGATCCCGTCACACGCAGCCAAACGCACATCCTGACTGGTCGAAAATAATGAGCCAATCACAAGGCGTGGCGAGTACACAAAACTAACGGCCCAAAACTCGCAAGCATTAGTCGGTCTCCAGCTTGCAAAACATGTCGCTTTGGAAAAGAGATTTCATCGAAACGTCAGCATTTCTCCAACCACGTACCTGGATCTTTACAACTCACACGGGAAACCCCAGAGTAGCACATCACATTTCCGTCTCTTTATATACAAAGAACGATAAAATGTTTTAAAAATATTATTAATAAGAGGTGCGTTTATTGGGTCTTCGTTTTAAAATTATTTTGAGATATATACAGTGACTCAAAAAAAGTTTCACACCAAAAGTGTCATTGCAAATGAAATGCCCTCTATATTATTCTATATTTTGATAGTGCTGGCCAAATAGAGATGAGTTACTGCTAGGTTTCATATAACTACGATAAACCGTTCATGAGATATTTTACTATTCTTGAAATTGTAGAACAAAATTTAGGAGGTATATTTGCCTTGCCAATTCTAGCTAGATGTATTAAATTGCATTATTTTTTTTTTAGTTCAATTTATCGTAAAATAATAATGATTTCAAAACTTTTATTTGATTTTCATTATCATTAAGTGGGCTTGAAAGTCTTTATTTACTACATTATTTCGTTGCTGATCCAATAGCCAATTTGCAAACTGAATTCTAAGGGAAAATTCTTCAGGAATCAGTTCATGCACTTTTTTCAAATTATATGGATATAGCAGCTGTTCTTGAAGAACTTCATGTACTATTATTTTCGACTTATTAAACTGCGCTGATAATTTTCAAGCGCTCTTTGAAAGAGTGTCATCTACAGCATTTAAAATATTTTCCTTTAATTGCGGCGTACGCACTGTACGCGATCAGCATCAGTACTTCTTTTCCCAAAATTTCCTAAAATTATGGAGAGATTTATTAATATTACCTTATTAAATGAAATCGCCTACCATTCTCCCTTAGAAATTGGTCAACTCGATGAAATATTTTCTAATCTGGAAGAGTACGATTAGGATATCTGTCATGATATAACCTCCTCGCTTCCAAAGCATCGCAAGGTGCAAGACCATACATCAGATGCATATCTGCATACTCAATGAACGTGTATTATATATTTCGAATTAATTCACAATTACTGTGACCACGAAATCCAAAAATCAGTAAATTAATATCCAAGTAAAGAGTCAAGTGTCAGCGATGTGAAAGTTGATAAGTTCTAAAATACAGGACATTTATTCCTTTCGCACCTAGCAACGTTTGCAACAATAACAATTTGTTTTTGTTGGCGATAAAATAAAACGCACATTTTTTGCGAACCTAGGTCGAACTGCAATTCACAGAGTTAGACGTTTTTAACTAACTAGAGAGATAGATATTTTGGATCGAATTTTTTTATCATAAAGTTGAAGGTTGGACATTTGATTGGAACAAAGATGTATTTTTTTATCGAAATGCGCCAACACTTTCTTTGGTGGTAATTCGAAGGGTTTTACCTGGTATACATCATATTAAAAAATTAAATATACCATGTGTAAAAAACTTGATTCCAATGCAGCCCTTTGGAAGCCCATATTTCCGAAGAGGAGGCCTACATGAAAAAAGTTTATTGAACTTGTAGTATTCCTTTCACGTATTTTTTTCATATCCGGGAGATTTCCAACATTTTCTCGGACACCCTATATAATTTATTAAATTTTATTCTTTGTGTAAATAAATAAGTTTTATTTGACATTACAAAACAGAAATTACTTGCTTGCTTTCCTGGTCAATAATATTGCCATGTTTTTAACTTTCTTTCTATTTATATTTTGTAATATTATTTCTTTGCTATTTTCCAATAAATCTTCCGTAGAACTCCACTGTCAACTAAAGGAACATGTATTGACTTTCCTATTAACTTACATTTTATTGATATACAATATATTTTTTCAGAACAAGCAGTATAATAATAATAATAAAATATTTCTCCGGTTCTACTCAAAGTCAGCCGGAAAATCCCACTTCCTGCATTTCCATGCCTTTGTATACGCTTGAAAAATACGCTTCAACAAAATATTATATTGTGTTACCTCAAAGCAAATAAAACCGATGTTTGAAATTCAAGAAGGATTAAATTTTCTTGTATGAACAGGTGTTATTTCTTTGTAATAGAGATGAAAATAAAGAAAGTAACCATTACCTAACTTTAAGGGTCAAAGAGAGAGAATAGAATATTTCTTACAAAACTTTTTTTTTCAAAATAAATTTTAGAACCTTATAACAATAATGAAAAACAAAATTGCTAGTCAAAAATCTGCCTTGATATTATTTAAATTGTTATTAATAAAAGAAACTTACAGCATTAAACAAATTTATCAACATTTGAATGATTCTGATTATTCCTATTGATCTAGTAATTTTTTGATAGCCTCAATTCACTTAGTTTTTTTATATGCAAAAGAACTTTTTTTGCGTTATTTACTTCGTTGATATTTTATACCATTTTACTTCAAATTTACAATAATTGCCAAAACTCAATGTATACAGGGTGGCGCACCAAATTTCCATCGCTTCATGTACAGAAAACGATAAGGGATGTGTAGATCTATTGGGAATATATTTTTAAATTATGTTGAATTATATACAGCGAGTCAAAAAAAGTTTTTCATCGAAGTCAAAATTTAAACCGAGAGCCGTGTAAGTTATTGCCTATCTTGATACAGGGTTGATAAAAACTTACATTTGATCTTTATTATTATTAAAGACAAATAACTGTCTTATTATAAATGGACCACCTTGTATTTAATATAGGATTTATATTCTAATTTCAATAGTCTTAAGAATGATATTAATAATTTCTGTATCTAGCTTTTATAGTTTTTTAGTAATTTAGCATTTTCAGTTTTAAATATAAATTAGTAATTTATTTTTGAAAAGTAGGTGTTGGCGAAGTTGACGTTGTTATTACTTACATAGATGATATGTAGTCCCTAATCAATTAAAAAAATTGGCCTAAGTAGGTTAACAGCAAAAACATACTTTATTAAAGGGATAACGAACTTAATTTAAAGAATTTAAAAACTAATCTTTTAACAAATGCTCAAACTGAAGTCCATCTGTTTCAATGCAAAAGCAAATTATTTTCTGAAATGACTAACTTTAATTAATATTTTTGGTGTTATAGAGAGAAAACCTGTTCTTGTTCGTTCTTTTATATCTTCGGGTGTTCTTAACATTATTTTTAATATATCCCCATAACAAAAAATTAGGAATTGTCACATTGCTGGCCCGTATTCTGCTCCTCTCCGCCCTATCCTAAGTGTGTGAAATTGGGGGTCTGTACACCATGACCCAAAAGGTCCATTGCGTTCCCCTTCTGCTGCTAAGTCGTTAGGGATACCATGCCTTGCCGACTAAAGCAGGTCCTCCATTTCTATTTGCCTCAAGAACCTTAGAATGCTGGACGGCTTCAAAGTGGGTAGTTCCACTTCTTCTATTTGGTGTGCTTCCAAGAACCGCATTCTAGAGTTTTGATAGGTTTAGTCCTCCTACTCGCAAAATCTACACTCTTCTCTTTGTGCAAATCGAGTTTATTGAGGTGTCCCTCCAGGTAGTAATGCCCAGTCAGAATTCCTGTCAAAACTTCAAGTTGGCTTTTGCTTAAACTTTTGCATTTCTTGGATCTCTGGTTTTGATTCCACAGAAAGGTTCGAGCCCAGAAATGGTTTATCGGCCCCTTTCTTCGCAAGCTTGTCTACTATTTCATTCCTCTCCACCCCGGTGTGTCCCGATACCCACAGGAGAGTGACCTTATTATTCTTATCCAATTCATTTAGATCCTCTAGATATTCCCAGATCATCTTGGAACTGATTACTTGAGAACTCGGTGGACTGATAACTGCTTGTTTATCCGGCATGATAATAATCTCTTGTCCACGATAGTTTTTTTCTTTGCTGAACTGAATGCATTTCCTAGTAACAAGTATTTCCATCTAGAAGATGCTTAGTAACTTACCAACGTTTTTGTAGTGTCTGGTACCGTGTCTATTCAATTCTATTCTAGTTCTTGTTAAGTTTTTCAATGTTATTTCTATTCCATTCACTTTTGCCACTAAACTTAGTGTTGAAGTTTTCATTTTATCTTAAGATATGTCCCAGATTTGCTGATTTCTGGATAGGAGATTGAACCTTCGTTGTATGACTTAATATCTCATCATCGTGGATATTGTCCTCTTCGTCACACAATCCGCAAGTATATGTATCAGATTCAGAATTACTTCCATGGCGGTCATTGGGCAGGTATCATTGCTCCAGGTTTACACGCACAGGCCAGTCTTTGAACTTCCAAGAGGTTGGCTCTTATATTGCCAAATATGTGATGATTAGTCTCACTATTGCAGTGGACATCCACTGCAAGATTTTTGAGTTTGTGCCCCAGCCTTTTCTCGCGAAGTTTCTACAGACCCTCAAAGCTTTTGTAGCCCTGCTGATTACTTCTTTTTCGTACTTATTCCAGAGAAGTTTATTATCCAGGGTCAAGCCCAAAATTTACTCTATGACTTCCACTCAATAACGTTCCCATCCATATTGATGGTCTTCAGATTGGGGGTTACTTTGCTTTATAAAGGTTACTAAGATGGTTGTGGTGGGGTTGACATTTAATCCCATCATCTGGCACCATTCTTTAGTGTGTTCAAGTCCTCTCTGGACTATGTAGCAGATGGTATTCTCGAATTTGACCCTGGCGATTATGACCGCGTTATCGGCATAGCCCTATAGAGAAGTCACGCCATTCATGCGGTTTCTGTAGACATACTTGCTTGACATGCATATTAATGATGCTGCAATAGTGCCTCTTCAATAATTTCTGTTCCGATATAGCTATAAGCTGCTTACTTCATCGTTTTTAAAATAAACTGCTAGGTAGCAGGGATTTCTCATGTGTAGTGTCATTTTTATCTACTTTCGGAATGAAGGTGACATCTATTGGGATATTTAGTAGCTACTTCATTTCTAACGTTAACTTCAAAGTGTGCAGGAGCACCTTCTAGTTCCAGCCACATTCTTTCTCGAATACTCAATTGAACATTCTCGAAAAGTACAGGTAAATTGTTACCAATTAATCTAAAAAACATGGCGCCATTTAAGTAGCCATTAAAAAAGGGTAGATCTGCGACACGCGTTCCATTTATTCCACCCCACACATTGGCACACCATCTGTGCTGACGATCGACGTTTCTAAATAAATTAGGATTTTCCGAAAATAATAACGAAAATTATACCTATTGACTAATCCATTATAAAGAATAGTAGATTCATCCGAATAAAGAATCAATTCAAAGAAATTTTCATCATCTCCATAAACAAAATTCAAGTCGTCGATCGCAATTTATTTCCAAAAGTTCCTGATGTAGCTGAATGTGTATGAAACATGACAGTAACTTACCCTTAATGGGCTCGTGCTAGCAAAATACTTCAAGTTCATTTTAAAACGTTGTCCCAATAGACCCACACATCCCCTATTAAAAATATAGCCTATGCTTTGTTCAAAATAGCTGAACTAAGTTTACTAAATATACCAAAATACATCAGTTGTAGTTAAAATTCTGTATCCACTTTAGATAAAATGCCAAAACTTATTTATCGCAGTATTAAATAACATGTTCTCTTATTTCTCAATATAACTTGAGCCGTTTTGTCTCCCTCAATGTCACCAACTAATATTTAATTTAAAAAGGTAAAATAAAAAGAACAACCTTTACACTTTTGTCCCTAGAATTCCTCTGTTTATTGTTCTATGCATAGTTTAGTAAGTACATTAATTGTTGTGTTAGGTGGTTAGCTTTTACTACATTCCTTATAAATTTGTATTTGTAAAATAATGAACTTTTTTAACAACATGCGGTTTTATGTACAAAGAAATGTTTCCTCGACTCTATTCAAAGTCAGTGGGAAAATAACATTTCTTGTATTTCCAAGCTTTTCTATGAATCCTGAAAAGTATACTTCAGCAAAATATTTTGCTCAGGTTAGTTTAAATGCAAACAAACTGTTTGAGATTCGAAATAGAATAATTTTATATCGTTTAAAAATATTATTTGCTATTTGTGATGGAGTTCTTATTGTAAAAATTTATAGTAATATAAATAGAATGCTATTCTCGTTATAAAACTGAAAGATATTTATTAGCTAATAATAGCTAATAATAATATGACAGGTGAGTCGGGTACTGCTAACCAAGCAAAGTAAAGAAATCTATCAAGTATGTTGGGTAGGTCAAATTTATTAGTCTCATTATATCCGCCTCATATTCTTGAAGATTTTCGATGTATTTTTGTATTCTTCCTTGAAGTTGGGCCTTATAAACTTCTTCAGCTTCAGAAAAGTAACAATAAACTCGTGGTCGTTCTGTTTTTGTTCAGGAATGCTACGTAGAACTTCCATAGCTTCACCTCGTAATGCTAGAACAGGAGCACGTGCCTTCTCCGGTGAACTCCAATTATTGCCGGTGGCGGCGACTTCGAATTGACGGACATCGTTAATCCAAGGTACTTTACCGTCGAAGGTAGGTGGCTTCATTACACTAGTTGTAACAACACCATCTACTTTTATTATACCAATGCTGGCTACCTTCTCGACTTGCAAATGTAACTGTTGCATCCGTTTCTGGATTCCCGTCACCCGATGTTATACTTGGCCATGTACATCTTCTCTAATTTAGCTAATCTTCTGTTGCATTTCTTGTTGTATGCGCTTCATATTTTCTTGATTTTTTTTTAATATCTTCTTTGACTTGTCTTAAATTCCTGTCTAATGTCCTTCAGGCTAGTTTTTAGTTCTTGTTTTATATTTTCTTGATTTTTCTTAATGTCTTCTTTCAATTTTGGGTTCATGTTTTCTTGGCTTATTTTCAGTGTCCTCAATTCTTGTTTCACATCATCTTTTCTTGTCTTTAATTCTTGTTTTATATCATCTTGGCTTGTCTTTAGTGTCGTCAGTTTTTGTTTCATATCACCCTGGCATATCTTCATATCGCCTTGGCTTGTTTTTATGTCTTGTATCATCATCAGTATCTGATTTAAACTAGTTTGAAGTTGCTCTTCCACTTTTGCTTTCTCTTTTCTAGTTTGCACTGGTATACAATTTCAATTTAACTTTTTCATTTTTTTTCTAGTTTTCTAATCTGAACTAACCTCTTCTGGATTTTATCCACTTCCGTTACCAATTTGTTCCGGACGGTCGGTATTTGTACACGACTGTTTCACTTTAAAACCTCTTATGGTCACAATTCTGACACTTGTCAAACAATTCAAGTTGCTTCAACGACGTCTCAAAATAAACTGTCGACAAAAGCCGATCTGGACCCTTTATATACCCTTTTGGCCGATATCCGAAGATTCTTTAATTTTCTAGAAGGATTTCCATACTACATGTTGTAATAAAAATAAGAAAAAGGAGTAATCTGGCGATTTCTAGATCTTCTGTCATAGGCGGTCTGTGTTCAAAATAAGGAAATAGAATTTACAAAAAAAATTCCAGACCTTCTTTCATCGACGTCTCATGAGGAAATTAACAAAAGGTAAAATTAGTTAAATAAATTATAAATTCATACAAAAAATATCTAAAATCGTGCAAACTAGAAACACAAACTAACACTATGATGTGTATATTCCTATAAAGTCCGTTAGAATTTTTTTGGTTGCCACAATAGATTGATTTTATTTATTTATTACATTTTGTAGTAGATGATCCCAAAATCTTCTAGAGGCAAAGAGTAAACGGAAATAGATTTTTTTAATCATCCCCCCAATCTTTTCTGTTACAGCTTGAAATTTTCTATATAAAAATTTTTATATAGGTTAATTATATTATTTTACATAGCTGACCATCCTTAACAAACATTTGGAAAAATATATACTCAATATGCATTGAATGTTGTAGAGTAGGCGGTGAAATCCCTTTTAAAAACAAAACACGTGCGATGGTGTTCTTTTAGGGTTGAAATATTTACCAAAAATCTAAAAATATAAAAAGATATTTTTTTAAAAGAGCCTAGAGCAAACAAAATCTTCTGTTTAGTAATTATTGCTATCTTAGGATTATATCTGTAGGTTTTTCTTAATATACACATGTTTTTGCTTTGTTTGACAGTTAATAGACCACTTATGCAGACTCTCATTATTTTCGCCTCCTAGTTTTAATTTGTGTAAAATTTACATTTAACCCTACAGTAGTCGCGTACGGTCTGTGAGACCGACGCAAAACTGTTTTCGGCTGTATAATCTCTATACATCACCTACGACTGCGCCATTTTAGAAATGCCTTCCGCTGCACAAGTTAATTCTTCAGTATGCGTACGACTTCAGTGGGAGTAAGGCTATACGAGTTATTTTATAATTTGGTGTGAGAGACCGCTACGACCATTTATATGAAAATTTGACAGCATGGTAGGTTATTTAAGCAAAATATTATTTTATTTCTTTCATATTTGATTATGTTAGCATTTGTGTGTGTGTGTGTTTGTGTCTATCTACATGTGGGTCCGTATGTATTATATGTATTATACTAAAATGATTTGCTAAAAATACTTTCTATTGTAGATGAGTCATTTCGAGTAAGAACAGCTTCGTTTATTGGAATTAATAGAAAACGTACCCACCGATGACGAAAAACTAAGCTCTGATGAAGAACAGAAAAGTGGCAAATTGGAGAAAGCATTTTCTGAGCAGCAAATATTTGCTGAAGCTATGGAATTGGATCTTGCTGCTACCCCATCCAGAGTTGATAATTGCTTAAGTTTTTTGGGCAAAGATAATAGTTCTAGATAGGAAAAAATATCTCCCATGCCAAAAAAGAGATTTAAAAACGCCTATTGGAATATGGAAGTCTTTTTTTAGTGATGAAATCATTGACATAAGACATTCATGCACTATTAGGCTTGCTGTTTTTGGCAGGGAAATATCGAGCTGTTCATTTGAATTTAAAAAACTTTTGGAATCTCAATGGGTTTGGTATTGAAATATCTCGTCTCGTCGTGTCACTTAGAAGATTCCATTTTTTGATGAGAGCTCTTCGATTTGATGACTCGAAATAAAGACCTAAAAACAGACCAATTGGCACTAATCCGCGAAATATTTAGTTGTTGACTTGTTGGATTTAGAGGAAAATGTAATTTTTGGCAGTTTACTCCCCTAAAACCCGACAAATACGGAATAAAGGTACTGGCAATATGCGATGTAAAAATATTTTATACCAGCATCATACTGATGGTCCATTTAAATTTAAATTTTCCAATAGTCCATGAGGATTTGCTAGCCCCCATCGGACGCCTTCCCAGGCGGCGGATAGGGGAATGCCTCCCAGATATGCGTGATACCGAGGAAATGAAATACCCGGGGTGGACCAAAAGTAGCACGTAACATCTGTCTTTAAAGAAGCGGCTACATATAGCGTGAGTTTCCCAAGTCGGGGACGGCTGATATTCACATCTTCCAACTCGCTTAACCAGCATGGAAGATTATGGCTATTAAAACCCTCAATGGCAAATTTTAAAACAAATAGGATGGTACCCCAGGTGCGTGGAGAGCAAATCTCAAAATCCCACACCTCTGTGGTCTGCCTCGTGGATTCTGGGGGAGGCAAAAATTCGCGCACTTTTCTTAATAAGAGTGAAACCAAACTCTCTCAGCCAAATAATGTGAAAGGAACAACAAACAGCTTCCACACTAAAATCAGGACAAATTCTTTACCTGAACAACACTCAAACAGATACTCACTTGGGCGGGACATCTATCCTAATAAACAAACGAATGAAATATCCTATCATTAAACTAAACGCAACATCATGCAGAGTTATAGACACGGTCATAAAACTCTGTAAGAGATACAACCTACAAGAAATACAGGTGTACGCTCCTACCATCTCTTCTGAAGATACTGAAATCGAACAATTATATGCAGATATACCACTAGCAAGAAGAACGGAAGAGACATATTATTGTGTGATTGTAGGTGATTCTAATGTCAGGGTAGGGGAGAAGAATATCGACAATATAAAAAATAGGGGACACTTTACGTTAGGTGCAATCAATGATAGAGATGAAACCCTGATAAACTATTTGCAAAATGAAAATTTTTATCGCATGAATACCTTCTTTGTGAAACCAAAAAGTCGTAGGTGAATATGAAGAAGTCCTGATCAAGAAAGAAGAAATGAAATCAACTACATAATTAGTAACAAGAAGTACATCATATCAGACGTGACTGTACTGAATATATTTGACATTGGCAGTGACCACAGATTGTTGAGAGCAACAATAACTGTTAATATCAGAAAAGAAAGAGGCAAGCTAATACAACAACAATGCTTTCCAACTTCCAAAGAATTAAAACAAAATAAAGCAAAATAACACAACATACAACAGATATAAGGAGGTATAACACAAAACTTATCAAGACAAAACAATAAAAACATGAGAGTAATAAATTCTATAAATTCAATAGGACGAAGGCAAATAAGGCAGTTGAAAAATACGCGGGAAGAAATAAAAAGTGACAAAACCGAAATAAGCGACATAGTAGAAAAATCATGCAGAAAGTTATACTCTTCAGTAAATTGAAAACCAGATAATGTAAAAGTGCCTGAAAACCTTACCAACAGTGGCTCAGAAGAAATCTCGGATATTACAATGGAGGAAATAAATTTGGCCATATCCTAAATGAAAAAAGAGCGAGCTCCCAGAGAGATGATATAATTGGAGTAGCCACAGTGAAATTCATGGATATCCTTTTAAATAAATGGTTACAAAGCAGTAAGGTTCCCGATAATTAGTTAAATGCTCGGGTTATTCTTTTATATAAAAAAGGAGACAAATGAAATATAGAAAACGATCACCCAACAAGTCTATTTCCGCACCCATAGAAAGTACTAACAAAAATAATAACGAACAGGCTCACAAACAAATTCGATGATTATCAACCACCAGCACAAGCGAAGTTTCGTAAAGATTACAATACCATCGAGCAAAGACTAAAATAGATTCGCGATACCGGGACCTTCTTTAATACGTATATAAAAAGGCTACAATACAAGTCAGTATTAACAACAAACTGACAATCGATAAAATTGCTTAATAACGGGGAATACGACACTCGCCGAAACTTTTTACGCTGGCATTAGCAGCTGAATTGGGAAAAAAAGGCATAAACGTACATGAAAGCTACCTGAGCCATCTCCGATTTGTAGACAATTGAAAGCAGCTTCAGAAAAAGATGAGTTAGCTATGAATCTAACAAAAAATAAAGTCCTGACTCCAGATAAAATACTAATTTACATTGGAAACAATAAAATTGAGAAAGTAGCAGAGTATGTCTACATAGGTCATGAAATAAAAATAAAACTGGGTAAAGAGAACCAAGAAATTGAATTGAATAGGAGGATTAGAATGGCATGCGCAGCCACAGTCCTAAAGAGTCCCGACATACCGATTTGTAACACCTGCATTCTCCCTGTAATGACGTATGAGCTAGAAACAGCAACACTAACAGTGAAGAGAGCTAACTTTATTCAAAGAAATTGACAGCAGTAGACACTGTTCGTAAAAACAGGCGAAATTTGTCTCAGCTCTTGCGACAAGGCCAAATAAAACAAGTATTTTTGGTTTTAGTCATGAATGTACCCTTGTATTATATATTCCCAAGGCAAAAGAAATGTATTACTGTTGTCCACAATGCATCATAATGATGATATAGACGAAGAAGTGGGCGATCTGTTCAAACCAATAATCATAACAGAATACAGCAAAACAACAAGTGATATTGACATGATTGACATAATGGTTTCTAATTGCGACTGTGCTCGTGGTACTCGTAAATGGCCAATGGTAATTTTCAATTCAATGATGGATATTGCTGCAATAAATTCTCATATAATTCATTGTGCCAGTAATCAGGATGAACCTTTGATAAGAAGATATTTTCTTCAAACTTTGTCACATGATCTATTTGAATTCCATTTACAAAACAGATCTAATGTTCCGAATATTCCACGATCTGCTAGGTAGCAGTCGCACCTTCAGTAGAACGGGCTGAAATTGGAAGCTGTGACTTTTGTGATTCCAAAAAAAAAATCGAAAAATCAAATATAATTGCGTACAGTGCGGTACTTTTTTGTGTCTAGAACACTAACAGACTGACGATAACTAAGGAGTTTAAGTCCGATTTTGCGATCATCGCGTGGTAAACTCTGAGTAATGCTAATGCAAACGGCAACGATCAGTCGTTTTTTTTTATTTTGAGAATTACGCATTCATTCTAATTTCGGGGCACTTTTCCAAGTGAAGCCAATGGCTAAGCCAATTATAAGTAGAACCGATACCCGATGATACTGACTTCAGCAGGCCTTATTTTCGAACCCGTTGATTTTTGGGCTTTGTACCTATTCAGACATTTGTTCAGGAACCGAAACCATTTTTCCATGAGGAGTATCCGGGGTCCTTTCTTGATGACTATTTTTCTTTAACTGGAACTTAATCTTGCGCATGCAGGAATTACAATAAGGAAAGTTTAGCATTTTAAAAAAGTTTTTTTTATTTTATATTTCGTATTGAAGGCTCTTTATTAACATATGTATTTCTCCGGTCGTTGAAGTTGTATGTATATACATTGAATTCAAAATTAATCCTACTGAATAAATAAGACGAGAATTTAGCTTTTCCATCTCAAGGCAAAAGGAAGCCAAATGCAACTTACATCGATTATGTATGTAAAGCCATCCTGCATCATGTAGGAAATGAGATATTTTCTGTCTCCGACACACACCGTAAATAATATGCAAACAGGAATTTAGCATCTTTTGTATTCGATGTGCGTCGGCATTGTTAAAGCAAAAGCAATAAATGCATCACATTAATTAAAGTAAGTTGTTTGTAATAATAGTATTAGAAAGCAGTCTAATAAAAACTATTGTATTTAGTTTTAGTAAAATACTATTCACATCTTTTTAGAATTTGATATTTCACAAGGGCCTTAAAAATCAATTTCTTGTTAAACCTCGTTTATTTTTCGTTTTTACAGACTACACATATTATAAACAATGATGTTATAATTATGTTACATAATCTTTAATTAATATGCCATGAACAAAGTATATAAATTACAATAATGGCTAATCAATATATCCAATTTCATAGGTTACCTGTAAATTGACATTTTTTGTAGCTATATATTTAATAAATATAGTAAATATACAGTGTAAAATGAATTAAGGACCACTTTAAAATTATCTAATATTCGCTTTATATCCCAACAGGCAAAAACCAGAACAAGCGCTTATATAATAAAAAAATTTTCTCTCAGAATTTTGCTAAATTATCGTGTTCAGTATTATTTTTATATTCAGGCTCAACTTACGCTTAGCAGTTTTTAAATTTTTAATGCGGTAGTTATGAATCAAGAAAAAAACATACAAAGAAGGTATCTGAATACTTTGCAAGAATCTGTGTTAATTACATGTATCAGAACTGGTGTGACCCAACGACTAATTCCAGCCGAACTTCATGTAAACCAATTCGTTATTTCAAGAACCTCTAATAGAGTTTTGCAGACCGGTGACTTAACAAGGAGAACAGAACAACTCCATCTATGCACTAGAACTACTCGGCAGGACTATATTTTGGTAAGAAATGTTATTCGAAATCCATGTTTTCCTGTTCGACAACACACAAATCTACAAGACTGAATAAACGAATGAATGAACAAAAGGGTGATGATACTTAATCATCGGTGCCTAGGCCTCGTTGGGCCTTTTATATCCCACCATGGTTGCAGACTATTCGAGGCCGATCATGTTTGCGATTCCAATCAGTCTCATTGTTTGTTCTAATTACTAAATCTCAGTTTAAAAATACTGTTTAACTGATGTGATATTCATAAAATATTTACAATGTACTTACTACAGTACGACATTGTATTTTATTCATGGTACCACATTTTAAACAGGGATTGTAATTATTATTATGTAGAACAAACATCAACCCGCCCGTTCTTAAATATGGTTATAATAACTGAAGTTCCTTTGCTATATATTGTCACATAGGGAAAAACATAAAAACATAATATTTCATAAATTGGCGTTTCCCAATTTTACTAATCTTTTATTTTAAGTTTAAACAATAACGATCGCGTTACCATTTATAATTTTATAACCTATTAATTATGAAATGTTATGTTTATTTACTGGTCGTCGATCGTGCAAATTCACCAAGTCAGCAAAGTCGCTTTCCGGGTCTTGATGAACGGAGGTTGTAAGAAGGTGATTCGTTGACTTGATGAAAAAAAAAAACAAAACAGGATAAAAAGGACAGACATGCTTGGGATAGAGTTCGATCGGTTCAATCAGTTCAATTAGTCAGATGTGAATCATAAAGGTCAGTTGATCCGATGCAGGTCGGTCAGTCCAATTACAAGCGTGTCCCAGTCCAGAGCAGGTCGACAAATAGTAGAACCTTAGTGACAACCCTTGTCAAGAGTGCCAAGATGAATATAATCTTAATTTAAGTTAAAAAATTAATTAAAATGATGTACAGTCCGAAGCATCGGATAATAATTCCAATTTGACACGATCTAAACTCAAGAACCATGAATTTCAATTTCCAAGCGTGATTCACCAGCACAAACCACTTTTCAATCTGAATTGTTTCCAAAAAAGGCCATGTAGTCAATTTGGTGAGACAACAAAGGTACAATACATTTTGAGATGCTTTCAAGTGGTAAGTTATTGGAGCTTCGCTGGAAAGTGATGTCACATCCCCCATACAGCTCTGACCTGGCACCATCTGATTACCATTTATTTTAAAGTTTACAAAACTCGTTGAATGATGAAACAAAAAAAAATAAAGATCAAAATTTCTAAGAGCGAGAAATCATGAAATTGCAAGAAAAATGCAAAAGGTGATTAAACAAAATAGGAAGTATATAATTGATTAAAGTTTATTCTTTAAATAAAAGAAATTTAGTTTTATTTCAGACCATTAAACCGAAATTTTTTTTGCCGACCTCAACCACGTCGAAAATTTGACACCCCATAATATGGGAAGTCGTATATTTTTACAGTACAGTATATGTAATTAAAAATTGATTTATTACTTTTTTTGACAATAAAGTGAAGGTGCTATATTGTCATTTAAATGCTTGTAGAAAATAGGCGTAAAGAATTGGTAATTCACCTTATCAAACAATGAACCTAGAATAAAATTAATTACATTTAAATATTTCCTACACCGTACTTTAACCTAATTTAATTTCAGTATAAAATAATCGAATGATTTAATAAAGTTTATTTTATCCCTACAATATTTTGCTTTCCATAATACTATTAATTCTTTTTGATAACACAAAGTATTATTTACAATGAAATATATCGCAACGGTTTCATAAAACGTCAGAAAATAAAATTTCCTGTATTTTCAAGCCGTTGTATATCGAAATGTACTCTCTAGAGAAAATTTTATTCAGTCAGTTTAATGGCGAACAAACCTACGTATTTCAGATTGAATATGGTCAAATTTTATGCTCGTGAAATTTCGAATTTTTTCTCTATTTAGTAAACTTTTTTCTTTAGTTAGATAATCTCATAATAAAGGCTTGTGATCGTTTTAAGACATATTGTTTTGTTTCCAAATAACTGAAAAATTTTCGTTGTTACATAAAAAAAAAGGTGAGTATATATTTATACATACTTAACTTAACTTACCGAGTACATCATAATGGTATTTGTGGTTAAATGTTTAGATGTTTGCGCATATGATTATTTTCTGGTATGGTAACAGGAATTTTTATTATATTATAGACCATTCCTTCGGCAGAGTGAGTTTCGTCTAGAATGCTTTTTGGCCTATCATACGCTTTAGTTTTTTGTAGAACTTTTATCTAATCTTACCATTCTATTAAAAACTTAAAATATCGCCAAAACGACTGCAACAAAATAGGTAGATGATAAAAAGTAGTGTTTGGAATCAGAGAATATTCAAGATAATTATACAGAAGAAAATAAAAATATAAAACATAAGAGCACCGAAAAATATTAGACAAGAAATCTGCTACAAATTACAGGTATCTTGAAGGTAGGCGGATCCTTTCTTCATCACAATTATCACATCATATTAAATGCTATTAATTTACAATTTTATGATTAGTTTGTAATTAAATTAGCTGAGATCGATTTCAAGGGTATCAACTGTACATGATTTGACTTATTGCTTTACCATGATTCTGATTTTTCTCTTTGTTATTTCTCACTTTTGTATATTCAGGAATATTTATATTTAATACAAGTTATGATATAATTGCCCTTTTGTACCAGCTATTTATACGTAACTTGTGATAGTACCAAATGCCATATTTGTATTATTAACATTATCATATACATACCGTCCACTTTTACCACGATTTTTATAGTCCGGTAGATCACTGAATTTTCGTAGCCGATGAGATATGGTTCTACAAAAATTTTTTATGTGTATTTTGACACCAAGCGTCGCTTGTGATTTTTCCGACAGACGCACAGTTTTTTAGTTCAAATCGTTAAATATTTGAAAAACGGCATTTTGAATAACTTGTGATTAAATAAATATTTTCAAATTCTGCGCCCAGCAATTGATATTTCAGATAAAGAACTACAAGTTGGGATTAGTGGCAATGCGAAAATGTAATGTTTTTATTGTTTTTCAAGGCTATAAACTAATTACGTTTCATCAATTATAACGTAAGCACCACCATGTATCAAGGGAAGGTAGAAGTCTACTTATAGGCACTGACCTAGAGCACATAATCCCTTATAGCTTTCACCCTCAGACTCCGTACAGGTTATATATATATATATATATATATATATATATATATATATATATATATATATATATATATATGTATATGTATAAGAGGGCGAATCTAATATTTACCAGACTTTTCTTTTCAACGCTCCCTAGGTGAAGTGAGTAACGTGAAGTCTTGATATATGTTAGGTGGGGATGTAAAGTGGAGAGTAAATTTTGGCTCGCTGTTAGTAGTATCATGTCTGAGCCAGAGGTGCACCAAACCTGCCGAAATTTTGCGTCGATTAACTACATAGTTCGCTAAAAAAAAACGCTTTCAAGGACCCAAGTCTACGACTGGCACAAAAGTTTTCCGATAGCCGGAAGTGCAAAATGAGACCCCTGCATGCCGACCGCGGATCAGCACCAGCGAGACGAATTTTCGTGAGATAATTGAAGGAGACAGCCTCCTTATGGGAAATTGCTGCACACGTCAAAATATCATATGGGAGTGCCCAATCAATCATGTCAGATAACTTGTGTTACCGAAAAGGGTCAGCAAGGTGGGTTCCTTGCCTTTTGATGGAAGATCAGAAAGCAAACCGTATTGCCGTGTGGGAAAGACTTTTGGCACGATATCGAACAGAGGGGGATGATTTCTTCAGGCACAATGTCACTTGTGATGAAACGTAGGTGCATCATTACACCTCGAAGTTTAAACAGGCAGGCATGGAGTGGCGAAAACCTGGAGAAGCAGCACCGTGGAAAACCAAGACCCGTCTTTCTGCTGGGAAAGTTCTTGCAACGATTTTTTGGGATTGCAGAGGCATATTGCTCCATAAACGGCGTACAGTTAATGCTGCGTACTACTGCCAACTGCTTAAATAAGTGAAACTGGCCTATGGACGAAAGAGGCGATACATGCTTACTCAAAGTGCGATCCTGCTCCATGACAACACGCTCGGCTACACACAGCTGCATTAACCGAAGAAAAATTGGATAATATCCATTAAAAAGTATTGGAACATCCGCCCTATAGTCCTGAT
Organism: Diaprepes abbreviatus; assembly: GCA_034092305.1. Classification (NCBI taxonomy): domain Eukaryota; kingdom Metazoa; phylum Arthropoda; class Insecta; order Coleoptera; family Curculionidae; genus Diaprepes; species Diaprepes abbreviatus. The sequence goes on along the minus strand of JASJET010000044.1, from coordinate 4,189,909 downwards.
CTGTCGACGCGACCAGATTCATTCTTTGATGACGGAATTAAAACATTTCCGATTCGGTGAAAAAACTATGTAAATAAAAAGGAGATTATATAGAAAAATAAGATGTATTCAAAATTTTATTTACTGTACAAATAAAGGTTTTACGGTTCATATATGATTAACCCTCGTATATGTATATATATATATATATATATATATATATATATATACATATATATATATATATATATATATATATATATATATATATATATATATATAATCATCGTATTAATGTTTTCACTAGCTAATAACTAATCGGGCTGCAACTTGTTAATGACGTTACTGCTTGTACTTTCGTTTACGCGCACTGTTGAGTAATATATCCGAAATAGATAAATACTCAAAAATAGTTATAATAACTGAAATTCCTTATGCTATTGTATTCTTTATTTTATGATGAAAATAGACATAAATTAAAATGTGTTTAAATTATTAATGCAACAATCAGTGAAAGCTATAATGGACCGTGTGCACTAGGTGAGCCCTCTAAGTAGACTTCCACTTCTCTTCATACATGACGACTCGTACGTTATAACTGACGAAACACCATTTATTTATAGCATTAAAAGCAATAAAAGCATTAAGTTCTTGCGTTGCAATTAATCCCAACCTGTAGTTCTTGACTTAAACTAGCAATTGTTGGACGGAAAAATCACCAAATACAGTTTTTGCTCAGAACCGGCCGAGGAACACGAAAATATTTTATATAATATAAAAACTTTGATGAGGCTGCGAAAATCCACAGGGCTACCCGACTAAAAATATTTCCCTTATTACTTACTTTTTCATTATTGAAAAAATAATTATACTCTTGCAGATCATTCTAGAAGACACTGTATATTACATAACCCTGACTGCTTTGCAGCTGTTAACTTATATAATGCGCGACTCGTGTAACCGTAATAAATTTTCTTGGTTTATTAATAATAAAATGTCTTTATAAACTTAAACTGCCCATAAGAAAATGAAATTCCTTTACTTTATTTGATGCTGTTATTTCTTACAAAGTATATTTTAATTGGATAATGCAAGAAAGAAAAAAGATCATTTTCCTTACTCTATATTTTACGCTTCACGATACATGATCAGAAGAAATACTCCATCTACACTCATGTAATAAAAATAGTGTGTTGCCCTATACTCTCGTTTTTCATGATAGAAAGATTCCAATATGAACTTCACAAGTTTTCCTATGTCTTTGATTGCACAAAGTTGCTGTAAAACGATTGGTCTAATTTGGACAAAATTCCACTATATTAATATATCTCTCTATAAAAGTAATATATACTGTGTTTCGTCACAGTATCCCTAAGAGATCCGAGATATTACGAATAAAAAAAAAAAAAGAACAGCTTGCTCTTCTCGCCTGTTACCTCCCCACGCACCAACCTCGCCATTCAGTACCGTAATCCAGCTGCACTGCCTGGCAACATACTACGCAATATGATCTCTATGATCTAGTGGAGATTCACCTTTACTTACAAGGTACTTGAAGTGCCCGGTTCCGATTTTAATGACACTTCAATATGTTGTAAAAGGTACAAAAATAAGAGATAGGTATTTTTTTTTATCTGCGGAAATTAATTTTAATGGGGCGAAAACCGCCCCTAAGGTTCACCCCTAAAAACAGTATTGTTGAAATATCGCAGGTTCAAAGTGAGAGATATTTACTAAATAAAATTAAATTTATTTGTTGTTCGAAATGATGTTACACTATTGTCTTTTCACCCCTTATTTTTTAAAAGCGTAAACCATCTATTAGCGCACGTAATTTCATTCTAAAAATTACGAAATTTAATATAATTGTTTGAAAATATTTTTCTCACGAATACCATAAGTAACTTAAGTTGACAGATTTCGGGGTTTCTAAAAATAACTACTAAAAAAGGGTGAACCACCCCCAAATACTTTTTTTTTGTTAAATCTCAAGTTCTAATTAAGATATCTTTACATAACAAAATGAAAATGACTTGTTATTTGAAGTAATGTTGAACTAAAGTATTTTAACCCTCAAGAATATCATCCCTTATTTTTTATAAGGTTAAAACATCGATTCGCGTACGTAATTTAATTCTAAAAATTAGGAAATTTAATAAAATTGATTGAAAATATGTTTTTCACGAGTACCATAATTAGCTCAAGTTGACATCTTTCAGGGTTTCTAAAAATAAAGTAGTAAAAGAGGGTGAGTCACCTCCAAATACTTTTTTATATCTCAAGTTCTAATTAAGATAACTCTACAAAACAAAAAGAAAATTATTTGTTATTCAGAATGGAAATTACATGTCATTTTAAATTATGTTGAATTATTTTATTTTCACCCCAAAGATATTATCCCTTCTTTCTTAAACCATTTATTAGCACACGCAATTTAATTCTAAAAATTACGAAATTTAATGAAATTGTTTCAATGAATTTTTTTCACGAATATCATAATTACCTCAAGTTGATATGTTTCGGGATTTCAAAAAATGAGTAGTAAAAGGGTGAGTCACCCTCAAATACATTTTTTTCAAATCTCAAATTTTAATTGAGATATCTTTACAAAACAAAGTGGAAATTACTTGTTAGTTGAAGTGAGGTTATACCATGTTGTTTTAACCCCATAGATATCAACTCTTACTTTTAATGATGTTAATTTTGTAATTCATTTACATAATTTAATTCTGGACATTACGAAATTAAACCAAATTTGTTGATAAAATTTGTTTTACGAGCACAATAATTAACTTAAGTTGACGTGGTTTGGGGTTTCAGAAAATAAACTAGCAAAAGAAGGTGAGCCACCCCCAAATACGTTTTTTTAATATCTCCCGTTCTATTCAATATATCTCTACAAAATAAAATTAAAATTATTTGTTATTCGAAATGATGCTAAACTATGATATTTTCACTTATAAGGATATTATTCCTTATTTTTTTTTATAAAAGTCATTTCATACATATAGTATTATCCTTAAATTTGTTAAATTTTAATTTAAATGAACGTTGTAGATTTAGAAGTCACTATTTGTCATGAATTATAATAATTTACAGGCATAACTGCTTAACCAATGAAATAAGTTTATATTTTCTTATTAGGTAAAAGAAAAAATTTCAAGAAGCTCTGTAACGTTCATATCAATTAAAATTTGGCAATTTTTAGAATAATTTTATACATGTATGAAATGACATCCCTTGAGGGTGAAAATCCTATAGTTTAACTTCATTTTAAATAACAAGTAATTTCAAATTTGTTTCTTAAAGTTATCCCAATTAGAACTTGAGATGTAAAAAAAGGTATGGAGGTCGCTCACCCTCTTTTACTAGTTTATTTTTAGAAACCCCGAAACACAATAACTTAAGTGACTTATGGTATTCGTGAAAAACTTTTTATTAAATTTCGTAATTTTTAGAGTCAAATTACGTGCGCGAATAGATGGTTTACCCTTAACAAAAATAAGGGATGATATTCTTGGGGATAAAGATACCTTAGTTTAACATTATTTAAAATAACAAGTAATTTCCATTTTATTTTGAAAGTATATCTCAATTAGAACTTGAGATTTAAGAAAAAAAATATTTGGGGGTGGTGAAAAAAATATTTTCAAACAATTATATTTAATTTCGTAATTTTTAGAATTAAATTACGTGCGCGAATATATGATTTACCTTTATAATAAATAAGGGATGATATTCTTGGGGGTGAAAAAACAATATCTTGAGATCACTTCAAACAACAAGTAATTTTTATTTTGTTTTGTAAAGATATCTCAAGTAGAATCTGAGATATTTCAAAAATACCGTTTTTAGGGGTGAACTTTAGGGGCTGTTTTTACCCATTATAATGAATCTCCGCAGATAAAAAAATTCATATCTCTTACTTTTATATCCTCTACAGTATACTGAAGTTTCATTAAAATCGAAGCAGGACACTTCAGGTACATTCCTTGGTAGATTAACTACAATAATTAAATTATCAGTGCTCAGCTACCACAATCGAATTATTAAATCGAAAGTGTGAATTAGACCGAAAGGGTAAAGTTGCCATTTTTTGTATCACAATTATTGTGCTTGCAAAAAACTATATATTTTCCAACTTATTAAACATGCTATCATTTTTCCCATCAAATCTTTTTTCTACAAAAAGAGAAACAGCCTGAAAAAGCGACATCCTTTAATTAATATGAACGTATTCCTTTTTTAACATACAAGTACTCTTTTTAAAGATTTATTGGTTAGTTTAACAAATTATTGCGCGTGATGGAATTTATGCACCCGAACACTGAAACCAAAAAAATTAATGAAAATTTAGCAAAAGAGTCGATTTCAAAACAAAATTTAACATTGTTTTTTATTACCTTTCCGATATGTGAACAATGAACCCATCAATTCAAACCGCATGCAATATTTTGACATTGCAAATATATTTTCCGAACAAAATAAAAGTTTGACTCTTTTGTTGTCAACACTTATTGTAAAAAATATTACAGCCTGTCACAAACATGCATAAATTTAGTTTATAGTCAATAACAGGTATGTTCCCTCTAAAATAACTAAATAAAATATTCCGCCTCAAATATACTTTTGCAAATACAATGGCTGGGAAATATGAAAAACGTTGTCTAGGTAGTTTTTTTATTTGCGGAGAAATTACAATACTTTATTTAAAATGAAACGCTGTCTCTTATAACGCTGTGTTTTAATATAATTGTATCAAATCTCACCAAAAATATACATGTAGAAAATAGATCAAGTTCTCTGCTACCATGCAAAAAAATATATATTCGGAACATAATTTCTGAGATAATTTTAATACCAAGGAAATTAAACCAACATGCAAAATGACATAATTTTCCATTATCTAAAGGTTAATATTGTTTTTTATATCCTTTTCAGGCTAATGCGCTGCTTTACATGATCACATTTTTAGATATAAAAATTTTCTTGCTAAATACTTTATCAGGATATTTTTAATCGAAAGTCACATGTGAAAAAAAATTTCCATTTTAACCCCCTACAAATAAATCTGCCCTAAAAAGAGGTTTGGGTTGATTTTGATTTTTTTAAATAAAAAATCATGATGCTTTTAATTTTTTTTTTTTGAGATTTCCACATAAAAACTGATCAATAATAACCAATGCCCAATAGCTAGGTATAAAATATTTTATAATTAAAAACCTAAGCCAATTTTTACTTATTTAATATTTAGCATAAATAACTGTTTTGTAAACTACGTAGGTTTCTAGTTATTTTTCACTTTTTCATTCGTTAAATAAAAAATTTTCTTTTGCTTACTTGTTTGTCTATAAATTGTTAATAGGTAATAATTCATGCTCATCTTTGTGTATTACTGGTTATATTCTGGTTCAGTGAATCGGTGTAGTTTTTATACAAATAATTATTTTCATTGAAATGGCTGAGCGAAAAAAACACTAAATTTGGCAATTTTACATTAAGAAAATAGATTCCAATAAATCTGATGGCAGAGCAATTTGTAACAGCTGCATAAAAGAAATTCAACGATTAGTCCATAGTCTTAAGGCATATCACGAGTTTTCTACTAAGACTACTAAGTAGCAAGGTGCAATTTATGCTGGTAAGTAGTGTAAGTACCTTAACTAAGTAACAAGGTACTGTAGAAAATTAAGAGACAACTTTAAAATTGTCCCGTAATTTTCCTGGTATTATTTTTTTTAAATCGACTATCTGATATAAAAGGTTTTTAATACAGTGCTAGTCGATTACTCGAAAATTAATAATACTGCTTTTGTTATTTTTTTCCAGAAAGGCATGTTTGAATTTTTTACGAGGGTAATCAAAATGAACTCTTTTTTTAAGTTTCTATAAGGTTAACACTAAATTTTTGGTTTTAGATAAGCAACAGAGTACAAATTCAGCTTCACCAGTTTTCAACTTCTAGCTTTATATCAAGCATCGGAATAATGTCCACCAAATATTTCCAATCAGTAGACCCAAAAAAAGAAAAGAGCCAAGCCTTATCCTTCTATTAGCATGATATTAATAACTAAATAGCAACGGCAATTTTTATTACTAACTCGAGCATTAGGTGTATTTAACACTGGCAAGTTCGAAAGCCAATTTAAAAGTTGATACCTGATTATACACTCCCGTCCAGAATATCTGTAGCAACTACCTTTTGAGATGAAATTTATAAAGTAGAAAAAGAAAATATTTTTCTTCTCTCTCAGAAGAATGTGCAAATATGTCAGCTGACGGGTGGTCAAATATGCATAACGAACTTGTGATATGTTCAACTATAACAAGAGAAGGTGGACCAGCATCTCTGTGAAACTATTGATACCACTGGAAAATCTCATACTTCGAATTATTTAACAGAACTTTGTTATGATTTCATTTCTTCTTGTGAACTAAAAGATTAACTTTATATAAAATTTTTATTACAGACAACCCGACGAACTAGGCTAGCATGAGAACAACCTATATATAGTTTCTCAGAACATCTTTTGAAATTTCTGTGAAAGGACTTAAAACTAACATACATTATTCAAATAACCAAATATATCCTTTACAACCATCCAGCCAGAGCGAAATTCAGCCAAGCAGGGGGCACAGCATTAGTTGTTGCAAGTGATATGTATTGGAGTAGCGTTGCAGAAAGTTTAAAAATGTATGTCTCTCAGTGGAACAAAATAGTAAACATCTGTGAGGAAAACAAAAAAGAGATTGATTCCGTCATGTATCAAAAAGTATTTGATATTACACTTGAACGCACAGCAAAAGAATATCTAAATATAGCAGTGGCGCTTGATATTTTGCAAAGAAAAAATACAACTATATCGGATGCTGTAGTGCATATCTTCGAAGAAGAGTTAGAGCTTTCTCTAAAAAAACAAAGCATTTCATCGTAGATATGATCAAGCATCAACACCTTATCATTTTGCAGCTTATATGTTTTATAGTGAAGTATAAGTAATCTCCAGAAAAAATAAATTTGGCCTTAGCAATTATTAATTAATTATTTGAATACGGGATAGCTACCACCAGCAATAAAATTGAACGCACGCTCCAATTCTTTTAAGAAAATAAGATTTTTGGAAGAGGTAACAAAAACATAAATGGAATACATTGGTGGATCTCACAAAATGATGAGTCTGAAATTGCAAAATAGCAGTTCCAGGGTGCAGTTGCTTCTTCAGCGTCAGTGGAACGGGCATTTAGTACATTTGGTTTTGTTCACTTCCATTTAAGAAATAAATTGGGAATCGAATAAGGTGGAAAATTCGCCTTTCTATTTAAATTTTGCAATAAAAATGCAAATAAAGATAAACTATAAGTTTATGATTTCAAGTTTTCTTTTATACTTATATGTTTTGGCTGCTGTAAATTTTAAATATTAAAGAAACTAAATTATTTGATTTAGAAATTTATGACATTTAGGCAGTTTAAGGTAAATTTTATCTTTACATTCTTAGGAATTGCATTGTAGCTGATAAGTCGTTCGTAGGAATTTTTTATTTAAATCGTGATTTTTACTCAAAAATTAATCGATTGAATAAAATGAACAAAACCCTGCCTGAAATTAGTTTACGGGACACTCTAGAAGTATTCTTCAATATTCTTCAAACCACATCCAACCAATTAAGTTTCTCACCTGCCCGCAGTGAACTCACCGTACTTATATTTCCACGTAAACCCCATCTGATTACCTTCCACAACATGCTGAGAACTGCATCAAAATATCTCCCCTCTATCAAAACGTGAAGAAGTTTGTTAATTAACAATTTTTTTTGATTAGTATTTATCCTCCTTGCAACGCATCTATCATTCAAATAGTTTTATGAGACTCTCTTGGAAATGTAACGTGCTGGAAATCTTATCAATCATCATAGCTCACTGCTGGACAAAACTCTCTCTCAGATTTTGCCATATTTACCTGTCTTGAGAACCTAGTATCCGTTTTCCTGCGAGTATCTTTATATCGTCACTCCAGCGGGTGACTGGGTGGTCCTCTTTTTCTGCATGCTTCAATTATTGGCCTCCATTGTTTTGTTTTATACTTTCTACATTCATATCTATCTTCTGTCATTTTAGCGACCTAACCTGCCCATTTCCATTACAAACGCAGAACAGTTTCTGCAGCATCTCGTATCCCCGTACCGTGTCTAATAGTTGTAGTAAAGATTTTATTCCTAATATTGATCTGTCTCAAAACTACACTATATTCTGCAACAAAAAATTTTTGATTCTGAAAATTGTTCAATTGAATTTTAGGAAATTAACTTTAAATCTGTAATTTACCCCACCGAAAACTCCCCAATACCAATTTTGAAAGGAATTGGGAAATGTACATTTTTAGCCATATTTTTATTGATTGATTGATTGACTATATAACATAGCAGGCCAGGGTTGAAAAACCCTTACACTGTAGCCTTCAGACTTATTGTATTTTCTACCGTATCCGATCTAAGTGAACAGGTTAGTTGCTATAATCAGGTTTAACAGCCTGCTCACTAGTTTGTCCGCTGGGTATAAGCCTTCCGGATAGATTGATCCCTGAAAGTGTCTCCAGTCAATCAAAGATTCGCACTTGAAGATAATGTGTGAGGTCGTCTCGTCCTCTTCATCATATAGTCTACATAGTGGCTCTTCGTTGAAGATGTCCATCGTATGTAGATATTTTCTCAAGCTGCAGGTGGTTCCAGTGGGCCTGATGTTGTTGACTTATCCACCAAGACAACCACCTACAAATAGCAACCTTAGTAATTCCAAATATGGTCTCTAGTCCAATAAATGGACCGGTAGACCCTTGTCTTGAAAGTTAGTCCTCTTTTTCATTTCCCGAGACACCTTTGTGCTCTGGCATCCACGCAAGGGTGACCCTGTTGTGTTTTGCCAGACCGATAAAATTTTGAAGATAGCCCGCTAGAGCCTTCAGCGCTGTCTGAGTGTCAGAGAAGATGAGCCCTGCCACTATAACCCTTTCTCATATTCTCCCCAAACCGACATCAATAGCGTGAATTTCTGCCTGAAGTACTGTGGTATGCTACCCCAGTGCTACACAGCCATATTTCAGCCTCCAGATTGAATTTAAATAATTCTATATCCGTAATCTACACCACTGAAACCAATATTTGAAAAAATTTGGAAAATATAAATTTTTTAGCCTGCAGGATTGGATTCACCACATTAAATTTTACAAAAATAATTTTAAATTTGTAATCTACGCCCCCAAAAATCACTTATTGTCAGTTTTGGATGAAATAAAGAAAACCGTAAAAGTTTTAGTCCGCCTATTGTATTTTACCTTCGAAAATCACGAAACATCAATTTTTGAACAAAATCAGAAAATTCAAAACTCGTTCTCCATAATGCTATCTCATAGTGAATTATTTAAAAATTATTTTAAAGGAGCACGCACAAAACCCATGGAAAATTGATCTCGGTGGGTTCACTTCAAATTATGGCAATGTTATTTCTTTCATTGCCCGATCTTAAAGCTACTAATTACTATTGCAAACATAACTACGCATTGTTCTTAATGTTATGGCACAGTCGGCATCCTGATAGCATTTTTGCCACGAAAAAATCTTTTCTAATTGGCCTAATTCCCAAAACTCTCTAGTATCAATTTTGAACAAAATCGAGAAGTATAAAAATTTTTGGTCGCCCATATTGTATCCGCCATATATATTTTTGTAAATGATCATGATTTGCTAACTCGAAAATTACTCCATAATAATTTTGGAGGGAATCACACAATATTAATTTTTCTGGTACACATATTATAACCGCCATTCTGGGTTTACTTAACCAATTCCGGCCAAAATGATATGGGACCACCGCTGTAACTTCCCAAACATAACGCAAAAAATCATTTAACTCGGTGTAGCTGTTCCGAAATAATCGGCGTACATGTATAAAAATATAGACATATGTATAGGTCAAATTAAGGACCTCCTTGTAATTAGAAGTCGATTAAAAACCATAAATAGCGATACAGGTCGAACTTACCATTTTTAAACACTAATTAAAAATTACTGGCATATAAAAAAAGAAGTAATGAAATTATTTCCAAAAATATATTTTAAGTTCGCGTAAAAACTTTCCATAAAGAAAAAACCACTCAGTGGTGTTAAGGGTTTATAAACTTAATCTCAGTTTTATTAAAAAATTCAAAACTTCTGCATGCTATTTATATTAGAAATGTTATAAAAACTTCAATATAGATATTCCGAAAGAAGATTGCAAAAAAAGGGGGTAAGAATATTGAATTAGGCACTTCAGATATTTTATTAAAACCTTGAAGTGGCCGAGGATGGTGTAACAAATTTTCATAACTAAAAGGAATTTTATATTAAAAAAAGTGGAAGTAAATAAATTGCCTAACTTTCTATAAAGAAAGTTTGAAAATAAGGAAGCTTAAATGAAGTTTAAGTCCTTACCCTAGGCAGGCCTTCTTTCCTAATACCGTGATCGTCAAATGGGTAACACTCTTATAAAGTTAAAGCGGATTTTGTTTACTTTGCTCCACCGTACGGGACGTGTTAGCTCTTTATATAAATTGAGAAAAAAGACTTACAACATTTTTGACCATAATGTTTTAGATGTGTGTTTTTAAGTTTACCTGTGTGTACGATGGAATAATGAAAAGTTGTGTTTTATAAAGTGTCATATTAATTAATTTAGAAGCTTGCTAAGTTTCCTTCTATAATAGGCTAATTAGCTATTGCATAGACTTTTTCATCTTATATCAATAAAACACTTAAATTAGTCATTTGGAAAATAACCAAAAAAATGCAAAAATTTAAAATTTTGTTTGAATGTTTAGAATTTGTTACATGTATTATACAAATACAAATTTAACATGAAAATTGTCAGATTTGTACGTGATACCAAATTTATTCAGCGGAACAACTTATAGTCAAGGAGCATAGTGGTTCTTCGTAGTCGATGAAGAGACATGGTTCCACCAAAGTGAGGTTACCAGTCCGCCACTGGGCGCCTCCCCAGGTGGTGGATAGAGGCAAGCCTCCCAGATATGGGTGGTATCGGAGAAATCAAAAATCCGAGGCGGACCAAAACTGTTACAGTAGCGTCTGACTTCAGAGAAGCGGCTACGAACAGCGTTTGACTCAGAATGGGCGGCTGAAAATTGAAACCTAAGGAAACAACGGGAAACTACCTAGATAATTCTTTCCCGAGGATATCATTAGAGCTGAAAACAAAACAATCAAAGCCCTCAGTCCTGGGCACTCCTTCAGTGGGGAGAGGGAGAGAAGAATCTCCCGGTCAGCTAATATCCTGAAAATGAACAACATAAAGAAAATAAGCACATGGAATGTCCAAAGTATGTTTCAGGCTGGAAAGGCAGAAAGGCCATTAAAGAAGGGAAGTTAGCATACTTTGGACATATAATGCGTAACCAAAAATATGAACTCCTACAATTTGTTATGCTGTCAATAAAGTAATATGGGCCAGAATGATCGCTAACATGTATTGAGGATAGGGCACAGGAAGAAGAGGAAGAATATTTCGGGAGTAGATTCCCGAATAATGACCAGGGAATTTGCAAATTTTTATGTTCCTTGGCCGATTCTATGCAAAAAGTGCCTCTTGTGATTTTTCTTTCCGACATATAATTATTAAGTTATATATAAGTATAATACTGTATTTTATTTATTATGCCCAATTTTAAACAGGGATTATAATTATCATGCAGAACAGATATTAATGCGCCAGCCCACAAGCATAGTTATAATAACTGAAGTTCCTTATGCTAATGTAATGCTTACTTTATGATTATATGCTTATAATTAATAAATAAGAATCGACATATATATATATATATATATATATATATATATATATATATGCATATACTGAGTGTATATTAAACATAGGATAAAAATTAAAGGAGTAATTCCCTGGACTATTCTAAGGATATTTTGTCCTTTAATGATTTGTGAAAAGGCGCTTTGTTTCGAAGATACAGGGCGAAAACGATTTCGACAAATCTAATATTGCTATTTTTCAAATTATGAAAGTAGCCGAAATAAAAGTATGGCGTACTACAGTGGATTTACTAAGTAATAAAAAATTTATAAAAATGCTTGTTATCTTTTAACAACACTCCACTGCGAACGGCTGCAGACATTAAATTTGAATACGTGCTGCTGCCTAGTCGTAAGAGTTACCTTATCGGCTAAAGCAGGTCCTCCAGTCCTATTTCTCTCAGGAATCTCAGGATGTTGGACAGCTTCAAGGTGGGTAGCTCCTTTTCTTCGATATAGTGTGCGCCCAGTCCGAGTTTCTTCAGGTGGCAATGCCCTTTCAGGACCACTGCTCTTCATATACAGCGGCCCGTACGTTATAATTAATGAAACGCTATTTTTATCTAACATTGAAAGGTAATAGAAACATTACATTTTCGTATTGCGATTAATCGCGGCTTGTAGTTCTTGACTTGATGCATCAATTGCTGTGCTCAGAATGTGAAAATATTTATTCAATCATAAGTTATTCATGTTGGAAATCGGCACGGAAAAATCACAAGAGACACTTTTTGCTTAGAATTAGCTTGGGCTACGAAAATCCAATGGGCTCCTGAACTATATAACCAGCAATAAAATAAGCCTTAAGGCTGCAGAGTAAGAGCTGCCAAATCATTTAGTCAATTAATATAGGCAACTAAAATTTTGGTACTTTAATACTATTTATTTTTAAAAGTGCTAGATTGCATAAATAAGTTGCTTTTGGTAAGCACAAACAAAATAGGCGATTGCCGTGCAAAAATGCTATCTACTTCCAATGGAAAATTGATATTTCCAGCAGGTGTCTCTTTTTGTAATCAAAAATAAGTCTTTTATCATAAATATAGAACTTCAATTTTAACTTTGCAAAGTGGCATTAATCATTATTATTTTTAAGATACCATTTTTCTCGAATAAGTTAAATTAATGTAATAAAGTATGTTTCTTGATTTCACCAACGACATTAGACTACCATTAAATTCACTATCTAAACTGTTATAATCTTTGCTGCCATTAACCAAAACTTTTATCATAAAGATATAGATTTTCACGTTATAGTTAAGACCTCGTTATTTTCTCGTTGTAATATTTACCAAGATATACTCGCTTAACTTTTAGAGGAAGACTGAATAAATTACTTTACTTGTAAATGTTAATATAGGATGTAGAGAATTTTACTAGTATAGTTTAAATGGAGATTATGATGTAGAATTTAAATGTGTTTTTTTCTGCGACTACAGTGAAGTCGAGAGGAAGTATTATGATGTTAAAGCCTATAGGACCGCACGATATTCAGTGTCCCTAACTAAGCTAGGAGTGTAATCGCATTAAGTGCACTATATGGGAACCATTAAAAGTGTGACCTGAGCAATGCTGGTGTTTAGCTAGTGCAGATTGTACAATTTGTTTCTTTTTTATACATCTTTCATGTTCCTTAAGCCTAGTGGATATAGATCATCCTATTTCATCAGCATACACTTTAGCACACCAGCAAGGTATCTTGTAAACGCGTTCTCTTTGAAATGGTAGTACGTCCTTTGGTGACTTCAAACACTGTCCTACTTTCATACATGTGTTGAAAATTGTCCGATTGTTTAATTTTCGGAGCAATCTGACAATCTTGTCGGTGAGACAACACTGTCCATAGGAGGTACATTTATGACATTTTGTTGAGGAGTTGGATTTTTATATTTATTAATAGAACGTCTTATATCTTCAACATAATATCCGTTGCCTCTCAGAGCATTAGTCAGTTTTTCTATTTCTGACCTCAGTGATTGTTCGTCACATGTTGGAACGCTCTATGTACCAAAGAGTTTATGACGGATTGTTTTCGAGAAGAATGATGGTGTGACATTGCATTGAGATATCAATTTGTATGTGTTGGTTTTCTGTACACAGAATGCTCTAATTTGCCAGTATCTTTCCTTTGTACTAGTACATCAAGAAAGGAAAGGACACCTCTTGATTTAGTTTCCATAGTGAATTTTATGCTAGCGTGTTGTTGTTTTACATGATTCAGGAAATTATGGAGGCTCTCTGCGCCACGCGGCCACACTACGAACGTATCATCTACATATCTTCACCAACATTTAGGTTCTAGAGGATGGTTTTGAATCTTTGGACAAATTATCCAGAGTTTTTAACAAAGAATTCAATTTTTCCTGTAATCGGGTGTAAAACTTTTGCCAGATATTTACCTATTTTGTAGGTTGGTAAGTCTATTAAGCTAACGATTGGACGTAGAGGTACCTATTCTTTATGTATTTTAGGCAGTCCGTAGAGGCGTAGAATCTTAAAGCGGCTTGGTTTAACGCCTTTCTTTTCTTCTGGAATGAGACTAGGTGCGTTAATTAAAGATGGGAGGTTTCCTTCGATTTTGTTTGTTGGATCCGACCGAATGACTTTATAAGTATTATCGTCCAGAAACAGGTTTATTTTTTCAGTATATTTGTCCTTATCTATAATAACAGTATACAAGAGAGATTTTTTTCGCCGCTCTTACTGTGGTGTGATTATTTATATGGCACTGAGAAAAAGGTTTTTTTTTGTCGAAGGGTTTTTCTTTATCACGCTTATTGTTCAGAGATTTTCTTCCACGCATTTTTTTTGAGATTTTCTTCGTAGCCATCATCAAAATATTGTTGGTAACAATATATGCTGTATGTAAACTTGAATTAAAGTAGTATCTCCAAAAAAAAAGCAAACAGCCTGAACCAATATGTATTGTGTTTTTGTGTATGTGATACCTACAAATACAATACTATTAAAAATATATTTTTTAAAAAGTAAAATTCGATAAACATTTTCATTCTATTACTAATAAGAAAATTACCATTCATAAATATAATAAATAGTCATAATAAATTTCCAATTTATGGAGAACTAATATTCCCATTATCGGTTTATTATTTCACTGTGTTTAACAATTCAATTCATATTATTTACGTTATTAACAGCATTGTAAAACCCAAAAATATACATATATTTCAATTGTGTTGGGCTAAAAAAACTTGAAAGTTGATTTTACAATATTTTTAGAATAAAAGCTTTTGATGTTAAATTTATTGATAATTTGGCTATTTTATTTTCCTTCTGCACTTTACATAGTTAATAGCATTTATATAAATGCACATTAAATATGACATTATTTTTGGTTTTCAATTTAAATTAAATGGAATAAAATAAATAAAAAATGATTTTAAGGAAAATGATTTTATTTTCATGTAAATCGTGTAGTAGACGGTATAAAATAACTTTCTATATAAAAATATGGTAAAAAATATACGAAAAATATACAATAGTTTTATATTTGTGCTCCAGTAATTAAGTAACCTAACCTAGAAAGGAATACTTTTAGAAAAAATTATTCATATTTAATTCATTCTTATTTTTTCACATTTCCTAGTCCTTAAATTTAAATTTTTTGTTTTTATAAAATTTACCCATCTGAACCTATGTCAAAAATTGTATTAAATAATTAAAATTTAGAATCTGTCAATTGTGATGCAACTTTAGTCTAATCAAAAACAGAAGAACCGATTTTGGTGACGGGATATTCTTAAGAATAATTCACTTTACGAAGCACGTTTACCCAATATATATAGAACCACAGAGACAATTGCCAAAAAACGTCAGTGATTCAATACTCATGCAATTTTCAATACATATCATGTGCGATGCTATTACGACAATAGGAGCACAAAGTACACTCTAGAGAGCGATTTCCCAAATGTGCATGTGTTTAAGTATATTAGGGACGAGTCCATCGACTTACGCGCTAAAATTGACGTACTGACTTTACTTGACCAGCAACTGTACCCATACATTTTCATACAGCACACAGCATAACCTCGGTAACCATATTTAATTTTGCCTGTGCTTTTAGATTTGCAAAGCTAAGTTTGTGATACTTCTCTTGTTCATATTTGTTTCAATTATATCTGAAAGAAAGTATTTTGTACCTGGATGCAGTAGTAACGATTCTTTTAAGAAACATCGTTATCCTAAATCAGACCCAGTAATATCTAAGCAGTACATACATGATATAAAAAAGAGAACTATTATCGATAGAACCTCCTACAAAGCTTTAAAACAAATTGCTATCCCAGTATTATATATGCCAGGTAAGTAACTTAACTTTTGTTAAAAATAAGTTTCTGCATTAACCTTTATAGCTTTTATTACGTATTGAAAAAAAAACATTATTTTAGATGTTGAATTTCTAAATAAAAAACCATACATGAAGACTTATCCCAGCCATCAACATCCAGTGCTGTCATAGAGAAAACAGAATTTCCTAGAAACAGTAGAACACGTACACCAACGTTGGACGATAGTCAACATACTCGGGAGACTAGAAATTTAACACGTAAACAAATGTATAGTTCCCTTTTTATCAGGATTTTTTATTCGTTCATTCTATTCTTATATATACATGGATTATTTAAAGCTACTCTAACAGTTTAACAACATATTATTTAATCTTTTTATTAGTAAAAGCTTGTACTTACTTTCTGTTTGCAAAAAAATACTTTACTTTTGTATTATATAAGATTAATTTATTTGTTATTTAAGATTTATGAGACTACAAATCAGTTTTAGCACAAGTAGGTGTCACCAGACAAGAGGAAATTACACCAATATTCAAACATATGTGCCAAAAAATAATTACTTGGTCTTCAAAATTTTCTAACTTGTAGAAACGAATTTCATGGTATCAACTATGACTTTCTCTAAAACAGCATAGTCTAAGCACCAATCCCTGATAACTTTTAACTAGAAAGACAAAATTATCAAGATCTGCTTAAAGCTACATTTCGGGTTATCTAGTTAAAATATTATTAAAGTCTTCATCATAAAAATTCTTTATTAACAATATTAATGGCAAGGAGTATACAAGTGAAACTTTAGATATATTAGTGGGTTACGTAAATTTAATAAATTTATATTCATATCACCCACAACGGTAACAAAATCGGCAGTAGGGAGAATATTAGATAAAATATCATCCGATTGCTGAATACAAACTTTTAAGTTCAAGTTTGCCGCTCTATAAATTGTACCCAAAATAATTGTGTAAGATCCCAAAAAATAAATATTCAAACAAGCAGTCGTAGTCAAAATTCGACTTAATGGAGTCAAAATTCAATTTAATGGCATATGAACATTTTTTATACTTTGACAAACGGCATTGGCTAAAAGTGAAGAATCTAACTTACATATTCCAATTTCAATTTTTTATTACTTACCACAATCTGTTTAAATACTACCAATAATTCCAAAATTTTTCTCAGTTTATATCCTAATAAATATGCATAATTCTTCATTTTTCCTAAACCTCCTATTTTTCAATACACTTTAATATTTTATCATCGACCACAAACTTGCATGAAGTTTCACTTTTTAAAAGCTAGCTCAGTCAACACTATATTATATTTAATGCCGCTCCAGTGAAGCTACTCTATTGTTAAAATTATCTAGGACATAATAAATCTACCGACATATCAATACGGGAATCCATAATAGCATTTTTGCCATAATAGAGCCCCATTTATCTCAAACCCGAATAAAAGCCAATTTAAAATCTTAGACTTAACATATTTTCCAGATCTATGGGATCTATTTAATGTTTGAGGGATATAGTATCAATTTTCACAGCAAAGATTTATTTGGCCTCTATAAAATCCCATTTTTCACTTTGTCCCACTTATATCATTGTGTTCTGAGACAGAATTTTAAAATTTTCACTTTATTTTAACTAATATTGAGTAATATTTCTTGCTGGGACGTTTTATTACACGAATTTATTTTTTTTTCTCAATATTGTTTTCGAATCAATTGTCTATAATGAAACTAAGGAATCTTGATAAAAATCAACTGAAAATTTTATTTTGGAAGAGTTGGGTTGATTTTAAACAAATTATGATTAAAACAACGATTTAAATCACTTGATTTTTTCAATAAAAAGCATAATTTAAAGAAAAAATTTTATTATAATATTTCTGACAACTTGCGAAAAAAAATTTACAAACGACTTAATAGTTACAATGCAACACCTCAAAACATAAAAAAAAAAAGATAAACTTTACCTTAAACTACTTAAATGTCATATAGTTTTAATCAAATAATTTTTCTACAATATTTCAAACTTACAGCAGCTAACAAATATAAATAGCAGATTAGCAGCTCTTATTGCCGGAAAATCCTTATCAAGACTGGCTTATTTGTTTGCCTTTAGATTGTTAAGGGGTAATAATTCGGGCTCATTTTATTATATTACTGAATGTGTTCTGGTTCAATGGAGTGGTGTCGTTTTTATTAAAATAATCATTTTCGTTGAAACGGCTGGGAGGAAAGAACATTACATATGGTAATTTTATATTAAGAAAATAGAACCCAATAAATCTGGTTGTAGAGCAATTTGTAACAGCTATAAAATTCAAGAACTAGTCCAAAGGTTTAGTGCAAATCATGAGTCTTGTATTAAGACTACTGGACATTAAGGTGCAATTTAAGCAGGTAAGTAGTGGAAGTATTTAGCTAAGTAACAAAGTTGTCCAGGTATTTTCGTGTTATTATTTTTTTTTAAATCTACAATCCGATATATATGATTTTTGACACAGTGTTAGCTTATTTCGTGATAATAAATGATACTGCTTTCGTTATTTTTTTACAAAATTTCATTTGTGGATTTTATACGATGGCAATCAAAATAAACTATTAAGATACGCAACACCGCACTTCACAACAGACTAAAGAAAATGCAAATTTAGCTCAATCAGCTTTGTCATTTTCTAGAAACTATCGGTAAATTATTTGAAGATACAGGATTGCTACTGCTGCCAATAAAATTGAACGCATGCTCTAGTTGCTTTAAGAAAATAATATTTTCGGAGGAAGTAACAAAAACCCTGGATCGGATTTAGTGGTGGATCTTATTAAACGTAACTGTGTGTCGTTGCTTCTTCAGCGTCGGTGGAATGTATGTTTAGTGCGATTGGTTTTTTTCGTAAGTTGTATAAAATATTATAATAGACAATTTTTTATTTAAATCTTGATTTTTATTGAAAAAAAAAATCACGATTTTGGTCATGATTTAAA
The DNA here is from genome assembly GCA_034092305.1 of Diaprepes abbreviatus. Lineage (NCBI taxonomy): Eukaryota > Metazoa > Arthropoda > Insecta > Coleoptera > Curculionidae > Diaprepes > Diaprepes abbreviatus. The sequence goes on along the minus strand of JASJET010000044.1, from coordinate 4,170,770 downwards.
TATTAGTATTAAAATCAACCCCATCTTGATTTCGTCGTGAATAAAAGTCCTTTATGCTTTAAATGTCTTAATATCCATAAGTTTAAGTATTTCTTATGTTTATAATTCTTAAATGATTGTAGCAATGCGTCGCATGTATAAATTATTTGAATAACACTTGTTTAAACCTCGCAATCTTGCTGTAATTAGTGTAAATTAAAATTTATTTGCTCTTTCACGAAGGCAATGTTTAATGTTTTATGCCTCTACGTAAACCAACAAACATAATGTACGTCCTATTAATGAAATTTTGTGTTTGTTTTATGTGCGTTAAATAAATTTGCTGGTTTAGCGGTAATATTTTTATCCAAGTTAATTTTTGATTTATAACGGACTTGTCTTTAAGGAATATTTAAAATTTATTTTCTTTAATTGAATTCCAATAATGAATCTAGATTTAAATAATCGAATTATTTCAATTTTATCACACTAAATCCGCAAAAAAACTAAAAAAAAAGTAACAGAAATCACAAATCATTTAAGTTTTATTTTAAATAAATTTTAGAGTTATTTCGTTAAAAAACAGTAAATCATGCCAAAAATGATCTAAAATACAATCTTAAAACCAATAACACTTTTCTGCATTTTGAAAGTTTTTGTCGCTCCCTGATATTTTTTGGTGTTTTTCTTATCTACTGTAATGTGCCGAATTCAAATAGTTTTTAGAGAAAAAAAAAGAATATAAAATATGAGAAGAAATCCAAACCATAAGCAATCTAGTGAATTTTCAAAGATTTAAAAAAAACAAAATCACTTTTTTACGAAATATACTTCATTTTGCATTGAAAAAAGTATAATACAATCAAATAAATTATTTTGTTGCCTTTTTTCGCTTGTATTCGCCTGGATCGGTTTCACGTTTGAGAGTCCAACAGTAGTCCTCTAACATATTCGGGGTCCATTTTCCACTATACCGCTTATTCATTTGAACAATTTGCTGGTGAGATCTTTCACTGTGTTCATCTGAAACTGCACCTAAATTGTGAGGGAAGAATTCCAAATGGGAGTGAAGAAAATGTAGCTTAAGTGACATGTTGCAACTTAACGTCTTGTAAGATTGGATAAGTTCTTCAACTAGATCTTTGTAGTTCTTCGATTTCTTGTTAGCTAGGAAGTTTCTACATACATTTTTGAAGGTAGTCTATATCCTATTTTATTTTCTCGAAAGTGTAATTTCAAAATTTTCGTCTTTGAAAAGTTCTCGTATTTGCGGCCCAACGAATATTTCTTCTTTAAGCTTTACCTCACTTGTAAAAGCAAATTTGTTGTAAGCCCTAGTTTTATGTGCAGAGGAGGTAAATAAATTTTCGTCTGCTCAACTAAGGATTCATTAAGGATGTTTTTCACGTAAAAGGCATTCTTTAATGACATAATGTTGGTTTCTAGCTTTGCTGTTCCATTCGCATAAAAAACAACAATATTTGATGTAGCCATTTTGTAGTCCTGTAAGTAGTGCAATAACTTTTAGATCGGCACAGATATTACATTTATGAACTGCGTATTTTATGCTTTAAAGTAATGTACAGCATAGACTGCATTTTCCGAAACATGGAAATTTTCACTCCGTTTTGTAAAAGATTTCACTGCTGTAAACGAGATTCAGGCAGTTGTGACTTTGTTTTGAGAAGATTAAGATTACGAATAAGATCGTTGAGCTTTTCTTGAAATATGGGGTTGTTTATACTGCTACTACATTCATAATCGTCTTTCTCTTGAAGACCTGGACCGGCTTTTGGTTCGAAGTCATCTAATTCTGGAGGCTTAAGGACAGATATGCAATGCGTTATGAGCTATAGGCCTCATGGCTGATGGGATATTAGGATATTCAATTTTATGTTTGCTTTTACTAGAAAACCGGGATTTTTATTATTAAGAATACAAATCATCAACATAATTCTGAGGTTCCCGCCAAATCATTGGTGTTCCGAAATTCATAGACTTGTAAGTACTCAGTAGCCATCCCGTTAAAGTTCTTGAGCAAGTATAGCAGCAAATTTTGGGAGTCCAAGTTTTGTCTTGATCGCCAATTTTGCACTTAAAATATAACTTGTAAGTTTTTCTTACAAGTGGGCTAAAAGTCTTTTGTTCAGCTTCCAGTGTCATTTCACCACATATATAACAGAAACTGTTCAGTTTATTCACAGAGATTCGCGACGACATCATTTATACACGGCACTACTACAACGCTAATACTATTCGCTAGTTCTTTGCGCTTTGCTAATATATCCAACACTGATGGTTCGAAGACAGGCCGGCTGCTTATATATCAGTGTCGTATATCTGGAGTTTCCTATAAATATCGAGAATACCAGAAGCAACAACATAATTCCTGTATACAAGGGCCCTTCGATAAGTAGAAGATCCTTCGACGATAGGTATTTTGAAATTTGGAGTTACATGGGGTTTAATAGGTATCTTTGTTATTTCAAGCCCTAAGAGGTTAAGACTTCGTAGATACAGTCATCCCCAGATACACCCATACGGTATTGCTAGACTGTGCAAAATTTCCCTGAACTTAGATAGAACGTAGATTTTGCAACGTCGCACACAGTATGCTATAACAATTTATATATCGCATAGATGCATCTTAATACCTGCTTTGCAATCAATCAAAAGTTGTTGATGTTCTCTAGGTTTTGCTAAGTAATACGACAATTTACAGATCATTGTAAAGGTAGAAATTATCGAAATGACACAATAGTTTAGAGGAGAGGTTTGCAGAACAGTGTAATTTACTACCTAGAAACATTATGGTAAGGTAACAGAAAAAGATTTAAATTCTTGCTATTAATATAATATTGCAAAACTGTAATACCACTAATGACTGATGCGTGTGAGATGAAGCTGTACAACATAAAAGATTTATGGCTACGATCCCAATAATCCAAAATTTTGATCGAATTCAAATGTGCCAGATATAACTATAGATTTGTAATTTACAACCCCAAAATCATGTAAGTCAATTCTTGTTTTGACTAAGTATAATAAAAGTTTTAATCCTCCACATTTAATATAGCGGTATGAATATTTAAACAGTTTATTTTTTAATCCAGTATAATCAACCAATTATTTTCAGTAATTGAAATAAAATGGATAAAGATTGATATCTATGACCCAAAAAATCTTCGAACGCCAATTTCAGTTTAAGCTAATTTGGATATAAAAAAAAATTTATTGGATGTTACCATACAAAAATTCTATGTGCAAAATTTCCAGTTTTTAAATTCCTCAAAAAGAAAGAAGAAATTAATAAAAATAGAAATCACATGTACACAAAAGAGACAGGAAAACATCAGGTAACGGGTGTTCGCACAGGATAAGAGATTACTTAGTCGTTTTTCGGCTATAAAATCAAAATTAATGAACAAATCTCAATGGTGTAAAATGAGCCCTGAAAGAAAAATAGGAAAAATCAGGAAATTCAGCGTTTTTTCTCAAATTCATATTACCTTCATTTTTTAAGTTCTAGCGCTGGTCGTTCGCGAAATCTATAATTTATATATACTTTATGTGCGCGAAAACTATGCGTTATCGACATTATATTTTACACAATTGCCATTTGAAATTTTTGCTGGACTTTCAACGTGCCTGGATGCGTCATAGATGATCCAATTTTAATTTTGTAAAAAGTTTTAAAAATAAGAAGTATCATTCTACAATCCTATATCTGGGACATATGCAAAAAAATGTTAGCAAACATTACCGAAAACAGCTGAGCGCGTGAAAGTAGAAGAGTCAACATACAACGCGGCTGCTGAGGGAAGTCTTACGTATATAGGAGGCAGCAACAGTGTTACCTCCACTATTCCTCTACTTACACACGCTCGGCTGTTTTTCATCATGTTTGTTGGCATTTTTAAGTATTTTATAGAATTTTTGATACAAAATAAAAGTATACGCTTGTCGAATGATACTTCTATTTTTAAAATCTTTTTACAAAATTAAAATCGGACCATGCAGGACGCATCCAAGTGCGCTAAAAGATAGTGCAGTAAATATTTTAAATGGCAATTGTGCAAAAACTAAGAAACCGACAAAGCTTGGTTTTGGCACGCCTAAAGTACATATAAATTACTGTTATTTCGCGAAGGGCCAGCGCTTCAACTTGATATAAATTTTTTAATAAACGCTGAATTTTAATATTTTTACTAATGATCCAATTGAGAAGTGAGAAACGAAACAAAAACGCAATTATTTGGTTGTTTGTAACAAGTTATTGGACCATATCTGAGAATGGAAAATATAATAAAATTTCACTAACAAGTGTTGTTAGCATAATGACGCAGTCGGTATCCTCATAGTATTTTTGACACGAAAAAATCTCTATTGATACGCCAATATCGCTAGATTTAAGATTTCCAGAGTACGGATAAATTCTTGTTATATATTAGTAACAGTTCTGCAATCATAAGCTCTCGCAGAGTTCGATCTGCTTTTCAGAAAAATAAATATTATCGTAAATTTCAATTTTTCGAATTAAAAATGGTTCCTCGAAAATTGTCAAGAAGCATTCTTCTGCCACAACCGATAGCAAGACGAGCAGAATAACAGAAAGATTCTTTACAATATTTCGCCACTATAAAGCAATTTTTACGAAAAATATCTAAACAAAAGCAGGTCATTAATTACATTATTTATAATATCCTGTATGCCATGGCCTATCTATTACCGTATAAATTTTATGAAGGGTCAATTTGCTTGGATTTGCTACTTTTACAAATTTATATTAATGAACTGCCAGAGCATATGGGAATATAATCTGCTCAAAGTTCCTCAGTTTAAATACAGACCTCTGCTTAAAAAAATAATTAAAATCTATTAGCGAAAAGAAAATTATAAAACTAACCTCGGTTTTATATTTAAGGCAAAGAAAATAATTTATTCAGTTGAATCCCCCTTTAGAAACTTCAAAAAAAGTCATTTTTATGATTTTTTAGCGATTCTTACTATAGGTGCCAATGTAATTTTTTTGGACTATATTAATACACTATTAAAGTAGGAGAAAAAAAATTTTTTGATTTTATATATGTTTTATGAATGAAAATTGTGCCACAACATGGAGTGTCAGTAAAGATAATTCGCTGCCTTTGGAGGTTTAGCTGTACTGGTTCATCTCAAACAAAAAATTAAAATAGTAAAATTATGAGTTCCCATGCAAAAAAAAACGAAATGGCGAATATTTAAAAAAGAATTGTCTTTTTTTGTATATTTCATGCAGGGAAAAATAGTAAATATAAATCTTTTGTCTAAGTTGTACACCAGAACATAGGCCATTCATGTCCAGAATACGTGGTAAAAATGTTGAGTAGATCGGTCCAATGATTTCTCAAAATTCCTTAACGCTGTGGGCAAAAATGTTATTTCGAGGAAAACGGGTCTAAAGTTTCTTTTATCAAACATCAACGATGCCTTCTGCCTCTTCGTAAAGCCCATATTCTTGTGATCTAACATCTCTTCGCTGAATTTTCGACTCCCTGGAACTTCGATCATACCCTATAAATTTAAACCACAATAGATTTGTTTGAAGGCTGTTTGTGGTCGGTAGGAGAGAGGGTTTTTTGATATTTGACAGACATAAACATGTTTACTTATCTTTTATTTCAGTTCAATTGTTTGTCGTAAATCTTTTCAGTGTTTTTAAGAGTTAGAAATTACTATAAATGCGAAATTTGCAATTAATATTAACAAAAAGAAGATTTAAGAACTTATTTTTATCAGTAAATATTGTTAGATATTGTTTACATATTGAAAATAACAATAATAATAATTTAGGCAACCATAAATTCATACTTTTATGTATTCTAGAATTGACGTACCGATTATCATATGATACTCGTTTAAATAATGCAATTAGAAAAGGACAGCATATAATCGGTATTTGTGTACCAAGAAATGAAATATCTACTGTTTATCAACACTTTTCCAAATATAAATATAAATATTAGTACGTTATTCAACGTTCAAACAATCGGGCCCTAGTTCTGACGTTATACTAATTCTATAAGGGTATGTTCAAAGCCCTGGAAGCTTCAAAATTTTTTATTGAAATATACAGAATAATTATTTACATCAAATATGAAATAAACTGCACGTCCAATGGCCACCGCTGCAGTTCCGTTGGTAGATATGTATCATTTTGGTGAAATTTTGGAATATATTTTCGTGCAAGGGCCGTTGGACTTTACGAGTTTGGCGTCCAAGTTATTTCTTAGGTTTCTGGGCCATTTCTAAAGGGTTCGCTGAGATCTTACTTTTTAAAAAAATCCATAGTAGTCCAAGAGCCAAGTGGGTTTTCGTCGCCGAAAAACAGGCGTGACTCCACCAAAGTTTTCTATATGTATTTTGGCCCCCTTATTACGAATATTGAGGGTAGATTTCCGAAAAATTCTTTCTTTAAATAAAAATTATTTTCGGGCAGGTTTTAAACAAAAAGAGTCTCTTGTAATTTTTTCTTCCGATTCCTAGTTTTTGTGTTAAAAATCGTTTAAAATTTTACATTTTTTACCTTTTTCCAACATGAATAACTTTTGATTATACAAATAATTTCAAATTCTGCGCCCAGCAGTTGATAATTCAAATCAAGGCATACAAGCTGGGATCAATCGCGATACGAAAATATAATGTTTTTATTGCTTTTTAACGCTAAAAACAAATAGCGTTTCATCAATTATAACGTACGCGCCGCCGTGCATGAAGAGAAGCGGAAAATTACTTACAGAAGAATTACCTTTGTACGATGTTTTCTGGCAAATAACATATTTGCTGGCATCGATCAGATAACTATTAAAACGCCGTGTTGATAATTGCGTGGATATTGATTCTTGACTAATCTTAACTTTTTTACATTCGTCAATATTATCTTCAGTTAGATCAGTATTTTCTCTTTTTAGATTTTCGTTTTTAATTTTCAAAGGGTCCAAGGTTTTTTACTTTGATCATACCCTAAATTTAAGCAACAATAGATTTGTTTAAAGGCTGTTTATGGTCGATGGGGGAGACGCTTTTTTGATGTTTGACAGACATAAGCATGTTTACTTATCTTTTCTTTCAGTTTAATTGATTGTCGTGACATTTTTCAGTGTTTTTAAGTGTTAGAAATTAATATAAATGCGAAGTTTACAATTAATATTAACAAAAAGAGACTTTAAAAACTTATTTTTATTGGTAAATATTGTTCACATATTGGAAATAAAAATAATAATGGTTTAGGCAACAAATTCATACTTTATATATTCAGAATTGACGTACCGATTATCATATGGTACTCGTATCAATAATGCAATTAGGAAAAGATAGCATAAAATCGGTATGTGTGTACCAAGAAATTAAATATTTACTGTTTATCAACACTCTTTCAAATATAAATAAAAACATTATTACGTTATTCAGCGTTCAAACAACCGGGCCCTAGTTCTGACGTTAAGCTACTCCTACAGGGACACGTTGGAAGATTTTTTATATGTATATTTTTTATAGCACTCGTTGGTCATGTGGTACTTAAATAAATCTAAAAATTACATCAATCACATTCAATAATCACATCGTGTATTGAATTAATATATTTAAAGTTGTATAAAACTACATAAAATGTTTCAAGTCTAGAATTATATGCACAAAGTTTCTTATAAAGTAATTTAATTTTCTTTGGCTGTTACATCAAAGCAGCAAAAAACAATGTGCCGGTGCAAATCGAGAGCATCATCGCGTATTCCACACCTACCTTGGTCAGTACTAGTTAAATTTATGAATTTTCTATTTTCTATGTTAAAGAAATAATCGTTTTCAAATTTACTCATATTGCTATACTCAAAAATTTGTCTACTAACTACAGTGCGATTTTATATAACTACAGTACGATTTTGTATTTTATGCATATGCATATCCCTTCATCGGCTATGAAACCCAAAGCGAATCATTTAAGCAACTTACAATATGTCGGACAAAACAAAGTAGATATCAACAATAGATTCCAGTGTCCCAGACCACCCGTTTATCCATTTTAAAATCTAGGGAAACAGGTTTTCTGAAAATTTCAAAATTTTATATAACTGTATCCTGTACGCTCTTTCGATTGGTGCCACTTACGATTTCCGTTTCCGACCGGAAGTAGGTTTTTCAGACCGGAAGTTCGTTTTTTTAAATAGAACATATATATTTTTATAACGGAATCGGATTCTACGTCACAAAATATAAAACATATCTTTAAAAAAAATTTTCAAAAACGTCTTTCTTGATCTCTAAATGACCTTGAAATTTAAGCTCGCTTTTTGTTTACATAAAATCTCTTATGTATTTTGCTAACCAAATTTTCGAAAAGACAGCTGTGATATCTAACAGTTCTGCGTCACCTCAAAAGACAATCTCATTTTGAGGAGTCAGAATCATATTTTTACTGTAATTATTTTAGTTCTCTCTAACTGTGTTAGAACAGAGTACATCTGCCCTTGTTTTACAAAGTTTTTCACTTGTTTGAGAACTAAAATAAATTTTATAATTTAAAAGTATTTATTCACTCAACTGCAAGTAGATTTTATTCACTGTCGGATGCATTTTTTCCAACTATCTGATAAGGTAAGTCTTTTAAAATTTCTGTTAGCCGTTTTATTGTTATTTTAACACAACATAACGTGTAGCAAGTAGAATTGTCACCACCTCGAATCGTGCTATCTTGAAAACGGTAGTCATGACTTTATCATTTATTTTTATTTTGTTTTGTTCTTCAAAACATATTTTCTGCTAGTTATCCTATCGAATACTATTCATGTCCAGTTTGTTCACTACATTAAACAATATCGACTGTTTTTATTTAGGATGTTACGAAGTTGGCAATTCACGACAGGCGTGTCACAGTCCGATAATAATAAATACTGTGAAAAACAGGAAGAGATATTCATTAAATTAATTAAAAACTTTTATGGATGTTAATACGCGACGAACAAATTTAAATACTGAAAAAGGTAATTTAGCTTTGTACTTAGCAAATATAAAAAATGCCATTAACTTGTCAAACAAGCCATGTTTAAATAAATATAAGTGAAAATACGGTAAATTATCGTATAAGGTCAATATTGATAGCCAATTTTTTTGTAGAAGTCCCGAGTAAAAGAATGGACAATTTACAAAAAAGGTTTTATGGGTAATTATAGACTAACATATATTTTGTGAGCTTTTTTTAGAGATAATAATGATTTGTAAGCCTTTTTAGAGATAATAAACTAAATTGGCATTAATACATTTTGCACCAATTTTGACAATTCTTTAGTCTTCCAAAATACGATTTTTAGTAACTTTTGGACATCTAGATATTTGTTTCAAAATTCTCAAAAATATATAACATGGTGTGGACTTAAGTTCTCAAAATATCGAACGACCGTTAAATTACGGATACACCCTACAAAGAACATTAGGTATTCGCTCTCTCTTGTTGAAGCAACAAATATTATATTCTCTTGAGTAACAAAAAAATATAGAAACCATTTTATAGGCAATACCAGTAATTAGTTGCATGTATTATATGAGTCACAATATAAAGCTATTAAAATGATTAACGACATAATTTAAAAACCCATTAGCAGAATTATTAAATGAGTTTTTTTTTAAATTTATGTTTATTAGTAGTTTACATTCTAGAATATTAGGTATATATATATATATATATATATATATATATATATATATATAATAAAATAAGAAATTCTCGACTATGCGGACAAAGACCGTTAATAAATATTATTCTTATGCTGAAAAGTGCGGAGATCTTCAAAGAACATCGAATAACTCCGGGTCCAAAAAATGACGACAGCGCTTATATATATATATATATATATATATATATATATATATATATATATATATATATATATATATATATATATATATATACTATATATATATATATATATATATATATATATATATATATATATATATATATATATAAGAAAAAGTCCACTAGACCGAAAGATTTAAGGCACTTTTGTGGGGCTGCAGTCAAAAGGATGGTTTGGCCAGAAAAGGAAACTATTTTTTGTTAGTCTAGCTTTCGAGAAATTTTATTCTCTTCATCAGGACTTCAAAGTAAGTATGTATAAAAAGCCAGGTTTTGTTCAACAGAAACAGACATTTTGCATTTTACACTAGGACTGGAGCTCTACAAAAGTGTCTTAAAACTTTCGGTTTAGTTGGATTTTTCTCAACTAGTCCAGTCACGAGACCACTTCCTCTTATATATATATATATATATATATATATATATATATATATATATATATATATATATATATATATATATATATATAAAACGTTAAAATATCACTTTTGACGTAAAGTTTCCTGCTCTTCTTGAATCCGGTGTCAAAGATAGGAATGTCCATTTGAAAAATTCACTCTGATCTTCAAATAACCTAATAAATTGACCTTAAGGTCAAAGTCACTAGCACAGAATTGCTCTGTAACGGATATCATCGAGAAGCAAAGATACAAATGAATTATTACCTTAATTAATTATTAATCATTCCAAAAAACCCACCAGGAGATCAAAGGGAGGGTCACTCATAATCCTATAGAATTTTTCTCTCCTTCCATTCCCGACGTTGAAAGTATGGAAACCTATTGAAAAAAAAAATACTTAACCTTCAAATGACCGTAAAATTCAAGGTCAAGATCAAATTTGAGGTCATCTTGAAATGCACCGTTCGATTTCCTGAATCTGTTGTAGGACAAGTTTTTCTCCATCACTCTTAGTTGGCGAACTATTGGGTAACACAAGCCGACAAAATTTTTAACCAGGAATCGAACTATACTTTTCCGAAGGCTTTTCAAATCCGGAACCCGAATTGCTTCAACACATCAGGTTTTCGAGATATTTTAAATTAAAGGTGCAAAAAACGACATTTTAGGCTATATTTGAGGTTACTTTTTAACGCTAGGTGACGTTTCTTCACAATACTCAATATAGCATTTTATGGTACTACTCTTCCCCTTCGGAATCGTTTTTCTCGCCGATATATCTGTTGTTGAAAATGTCAAATTTAGTGTTTTCGTCAATACATCTCGCTAGGGCCAGTTTATTTGGGATTGAAAGCCTGGGATTGTGAGCAAACTCGCTTTGCTCGCCTGTCTGTTATATTGGAAATGTGACTCGCTGCTCCCGGTTTATCTATATTTAGGAACCCTGGTTTTTGAGCAAATTCGTTTCGTTAGCCTCTCTGCTAAATGCTATTCAATTTTAATATAATAACGAAAACACTAAATTTGATATTTTCAACAGTAGATATCTCGGCGAGAAAAAGATATCGGGGCCATTAAAAAGATAATTTTGGAAGAAAAGAGCAGAGTTTTGTGAAGAAAATTCACCTAGCGTTAAAAAGTAACCTGAAATATGACCTAAAATTCCGTTTTTTTTCAGATTTAAGTTAAATTATCTCGAAAACCTGAAGTGCTGAAGCAATTCGGGTTCTGGATTTGGCTTTAGCGCATTAAAAGCCTGCGGAAAAGTATCTATTTCTGTATTAGAAAGTTGGTCTAATTTTATCAGCTTGTGTAATTTACACCAATCCGGGGTATAAGAAGATTTTACCTTTAAATGATCTCCAGTTGCGATTTTACCCGCTATATTGTTTATATTGTTGGATAGAAAATTTTCTCCGCTTTCCATTTCTGCAATGAAAAATGGGAGTTTCTACTTAAAAAACTTAACTTGACCTTCGAATAACCTTGTAAATTGACCTGAAAGTCAAAGTCACTAGCAGAGATAGATGACCCCATTATCCCCATAACAAAAATATATGAACTATCAAAAATTACAGATAAGAGAAATGAAAAAAGATAACTACACTGGTAACGACAGAAAGTAGATAGGAAATATTAGGCACATTTACACCAGCCTAATTTAAACCAAAATATGAAGAATTCGATCCTGTAAATAAATATCAAAAATTGAATATCCTCTTTAACGATAAAAATAAGTGCATATTCTTGGTATCGGTCAAATAAAAAAATAAATATTGCTGATCTTAGACCGTATCATCATATATCCACATCTTAAGGAGTATTCATTTTAGGAAAGAATATTAGAAGAAGCAAAAACGAATATGTCTTCTACTGTGGTTTGAAGAGTAACGAGCTGAAAGCGCACCTGGTATTTGACTTTTAGTGGTACTTACCGGTTTACAAATTGAGATCAGTGGTCCCTAAGACATGAATCCTGATGCTAACTTACCTTAAGTTTTTGTCAAGAGTAATATAATGACTCAGTGACATATTGAAGAATTTACAAACACTTATTTGTTACCTTACCTCCAAATATTTTTAGTTGCCAACAAGACAATGCAGGTGTTACTTTAAATAATTTTAAAGAAACCCAAGTTAATTTACCATCGTGGCCACTAATATCATCAGACCTCTCCTCAATAGTAAATTCATAGGATATCAAGGTCTGAAAATTGTTCAGTTTGTCACATCATCTGCAGACATTGGAGACCCTTTGTGCGAAATCATAGTTGTATGAGATAGAAAATCTCAAGAGAAAATTGACCACCTAATTAGATCTATGTTTAAGTAAATGAATAAGTGTATAGAAAATATCCACCATAAACTATTTTAAAAAATGTAAGTAAAATAATAGAACTTATCGTAATTCGGAGTTAAATTAGAACTATTCTTCGTGGCAGGACTCAACAGGAAATTTATTAGGCAATTCACAAAGAGTTAGTTTGTTAATAAAAATCTATGGTGTTAGGAGATTAAGAAAGAAGATTTTTGATTTTCATTGTCCCCGGTAGAAAATTCCGTCACACCGCTTTGCCATGTCTGAGTTTGATTAGTTTTTATAAAAATAGAAAAACTAAAAACCTAACAACTTTGGTCATGTGTGTATATAATGTTATTTTATAAAGAAAACTACTTAGTGAGAAAAAAGTGATAATTTAGAATACATTACGGAACAAGAAAAGACGCTCAATAAAAAAATGATTTATTGATGTTTCTATACGTTAAAGACTCTGATGTCTCTAACAGAGAAAAATAAGCCTTATTTTCAAAGAAATAAGGTTTGAATAAAAGCTTTGAACTAGCGGATTTGAAATGGTTATAGAAAAGTGTATTTGTTATTTAATGACTTCTTCATTCTATATTTAAAGATTAAACAGCACTCGAAGGCATATGCTTATAACATACAATTTATATTTTTCCAATTAAAAATTAAAGCGGAGCTTTCATAAAAGCACCAGCTAAATTCTCATAAAAAGCTGATACACAACGAACGTTTATTTTGTTGAAATTTTTTTTAAGAACATGGAAATTGCTCATATTAGAGAAGTTTGTTTGTTCAATGAACTCTGAAAAAATGAAAAGTTTTCATCTCAAAACCATTCGAGACACAAAGGACCCAGAAAATCACTCTTTTGAAGTCGCTAACTCATCAAAACTTATAAAGTACTACTTATATGTTTAGGAACTTGAAATAAAGCAGATGAACTTAAATAAATACATTTACTAACCTGAACCCCTAAACATACGAGGTGTGGCTATAACATAGCGAGGCTATTGTCTCTACAGAAATACGCATGCGTCCAATGCGAACGACAGACAGGTGTATAGTGTGAAACCTTCTCGTTCGAATGCAGTGCCTCTCGTGTCTGTAGATAAATCAGTCTAGCTGTAAACTTCGATTGTATAGGAGCTATTTTTTGGTTTGCCGAGAAAATTATAAGTATGTGAGAGCCACGAATTGTTAGGAAATTTCACAAGAAACTTGGAAAAACCTTTACTGAAACTTATCTTTCAATAAAAGAAGTATTTGGTAAAGCATGTTTATCACGTGCACCAGTTTTTGAGTAATTTTAACATTGGTCGAGAAGACGTTAAAAATTATTAACACCCAGCTGGCCCTACCACGTCAAAAACGGATGAAAATATTGAAAAAGTCGGTAATCTGATTTAATCTGACCGTCGGTAAACTATTCGTATGATTTCTGAAATCATAGGAATTGACAAAGAATGCATAAGGCAAATTTTACATAACAGTAAAACGCAAAAAGTGTGTGCGAAAATGATGCTTAGAATTCTCAGAATCGAACAAACAGAGGCTCGAGAAAATGTTTGTACTGACATTTAAAATACCACTAAAGGTGACCCGAACTTGGAAAGAGTGATAACATGTCACGAATCTTAGTTTTTCACTTATGATTCTGAAACTAAGTGCCAATCCATGCAGTGGAAGGGCCCAGCTTCAGCGAGATCGAGATTCAAAGCGATAATGAATGTTTTTTTTTTTGATATTCATGGCCTCGTGTACCTTCACTGGGTTTCTGAAGGTCAAACTATTATTCAGCATTACTATCTTGAGGTTTTGCTCAACTCAGTGAAAGAATAAGAAAAAAACGACCTGAATTATGAAAATAAGTCATGGGTTCTCCATCAAGACCACGCGCTAACTCATTCTTCATTATCTGTCAAGACGTTTCTAGCCAAGTACAAAATGTCAGTGTTAGATCATTCGCCTGATCTTGCACCATGTAACTTTTACGTGTTCCCCAAGGTCAAATCTGGATCAAGGAAAAAGATTTCAGTCCGTTGAAGTCAGCAGCGAATACAGGGGGGAGGGCGGTAGAGGCGATCGCCCTCCCCCAGAGGGTTTCAGAAAAAATAGACTCATCTGCCTACTATACATTAGGAACGTAGATCGCGCTGACCTCCCCTCCCCCTCGATATTGAATTAATTCTGTGAACTCGCTTTCGTTTGTCATACGGGTACTGCCTTGTATACGAATAGGGTGGGGATAATTTCGATCTTTTCTTTGTTTTTGTGATATCATCCTCCCAACAAAGAGAAGCTGGATCCACCCCTGGTTGAAGCGAACAATGGAAGGGAATGAGGAAGAGTGTATATTGAAGGTGATAATAAATAAATATGTACAAATTTAAAACAAAATGTTTTACTCCAATAATATCGTTATTGTATAACCATGCCACGTATGTACCAGACAAAAAAAGTTACATAGTAACAAAAAAATAAATAAATAAATATGAAAACTCAGATCAGTTCTCTTCAACCAATTTGTTCTGTCACCAAAAACGAACTGATTGATATTCATGAGGGGGCGAAATAATTACAATACCAAACGTGGAAAATTATATATATAGTCGATACAACCAAAGCAGTGCAGTTTCACCGATTTTACGCGTTCTTGATTATTGGCATTTTACCGACGATAACTGAAACGAATTTTCTGCAACAAGTTTAATACCATAATAAACTTTTACTTGGCAAACTTGCCGAGTAAAGGCCTAAAGAGATGATATTGTATTAAACTTCTTTCAAACTTTCTATTGGAAATATTACTTTCGACATTTGGCATTGGAACTTGATTTTGCATCATTTGGTCGCTGAGCAAACTAGTTGTAGAAAATTTCTCATATATTGTTGACTTGAATTAATAAAAAATGATTTTTGTTGATTGGTAAATAATGTTTGGAGTTTCATTGCCATCAGTCGTACGGTAAACATCCAATTCAACTGAAGACACGTACTTGTAAATAAAACACTGTTTGCTTTTTAATGTTTCAGTAGTTCAGTGGAGGGAAAATCTACATATGTTTCGCTATGCGAAGACTTTTTCAAAAGTACTTTTAATATTAAAGTTAAAATGTGTATATACCAAATATTTTATTGTCTACTATGAAGAAACTAGTTTTATTACTATAAATTTAGGAAGGACGATGCCCAATATTTATCTATAATTGTGGATATGGGTGGGTTATTAGTTAACAATAAGGATAAAATAGATAAATTAAATAGATCAGGGATATATAAAATTAATTGTGCAAATTGTAGTGCTATATACATAAGTCAAAGTGATAGAAGCATAAAAACTAGATGTCCTTAAACTGTATAAATCATATAAAGATTTAATTAATATTACATTACGCCAAACTGAAAATAAAAGCAAAAGATTAAAATTACTAGAACGATTGGAAAAAAAAATCTTTATAAAATAACCACATCTGGTTGCCAATGTCCAAAACTTCCTTTCGACCCCAATTATAGAAAAATATTTGACGTCGTCCTTCCTAGAATTACAGTAATAAAATTAGTTTTTTTTAGAATAAACAGTAAAATATTGGATACAGATAATTTTTAAAAAACGTATTTAACTTTATTGTCAAATCTGCTCTTGAAAAAGCCGTAACAAGACAAAACTTATGTCGAGTTTAACTCTATTAAACTACTGAAACATTAATAAGCAAACAGTGTTTTATTAACAAGTATTTGTGGCGATATATTTATGAGATAAACCAGTTTCATTATTACTTTAGGAAATGATTTAATAGAGAAGCTTCATATATTTATTTTTGATCATAAATATGAGAAAAATCTACCAAATTGAGTTATATTTAATCTAAATTTAGTTACTCAATTAAAAAACAATTATTCTTTAATTTTTATCCGAACTGAATTTTAATTTTATTATTCAAATTAAATTTACATTCGTATGCTTTTTTAAATATCAGGAAATAACTGTACCTAGTTAAACTGCATTTACAATTATTCCCTGAAACTACGCTTTTAAAATGATCAATAAAATACTTAGTCTTAATTAATTTGTTCGCCAAGCAATATAAAACCAATTAGAAATCGTTCGAAATACTACTTGCTCAGCAAGTTGTATTTTAAGTTTTCGAAACAATAATTGTAAAATATAGTGTGGAAAATAATTTTAAAATGTATAGGTTTTCTTCTGGACATTGTTACGAATATTAGAATTTAAGTTCCTGGTCAAATTTTGTTAGGCTAATGTTAAAAATGATAATACATACATTACAATTTCTACAATATGTCGAAATTTAAACCAAATTAAACGAATATATAGTTTCAAAATCCATGATAACATCAAGTGGTGAGGTCAGTCAGTAAAGAAAAAAATGATTTATTCTATGACAAAACTAGTATCAGAACACGGACTGCGCTATCAGACTAAAAACAATCTCTAGTGATATTTGTTGTGATTTTCACTATCATCTATGATCCATTTATTTGTTATAAACAGTTAAAACCAAAATAATTGTTTTTCTTCATTTTTTGTTTATAAAATCAAAACTAATGAAGCAATTTTGAGAGTGTAAACAGACGAGTTGTAGAGAATAAAAATTCTAATAAAACGAGCTTTAAGTCGACTCAATCGGATCATTAGTAACGGCGAAAAACAGAAAAATTTAGCGTTTTTTCAAAAATTCATCTCTCCGTCATATTTAAAGTGGTAGCGCTGGTTCTTCACAAAATAATATTAAGCAGTATAATTCTATAAGACTGTATTTTCTTCAACAAGTCTGTGAAATATGTAAAACATGACCGCAAACGAGCGAGCGCCAGAAAGTAAAAGAGTAGAGGGGGCAATGCTGTTGCCGACGGAGTCATATGTACTACACCCTACCTCCACTACTCTATTACGTTCACGCCCTCGGCCGTTTTCGGTAAGCATTATTCGCGTATTTCACCCAGTTTTTGGTGCGAAATAAAAATATAGGCTTATAGAATGATATTTCTCATTTCAAAATTTTTTTACAAAATTAAATTTGGATTATTCATGACACATCTACGCGCGCTGAAATTTCAAATGGCAATTGTGCAAACAGTAGTAAACTGACAGCGCCTGGTTTTAGTAATTTTCCGGTTTTTTCTGTTTTTCTCCATTACAGGGCTGATTTTGTTGATACTTTTATTAACTACAATTTATTTGTTCACACCATCGAGATTTCTTCATTAGTTTTGATTTTATAAGCAAAAAATGAAAAAGATGCAATTTTGGCTTTAATTGTTATGACAAATTAATGGATCATGGTAAAGAGTGGAAAACATAATAAAATATCACTGCGAATTGTTTTCAGTTTAATGACACAGTCGGTATCCTGATAGTATTTTTGTCACGAAAAAATCTTTATTGATTAGGCTAGGTTGAGTAACCAACACTTTGAAGTTAATCATGAGTTTTCAGGGCCAGTTGTTTCACAAATAAATATTGAAGGTTGGTTGCTAAACCATTGATTCAATTTTAATTGTCAATGTTTTTGTTCGAATTTTATGGAAACAGGTCTATATAAGAAATGTTGCCATTTATAACAAACCTCTATTTTTTAGATGGTGTTTTAAACGTCAAATGCTCAAAATTCATTTCTTTATAAAGCAAGATAATCTTTGTGTTAATTCTATAATAATGGAAAAAACGAAAATAGAGTTGTAAACTTTTCTAAAGAACCAGAAATTCTTCTTGTATCTCCCATAGACAAATATAAGAATACCATTGGAAAGTAATTAATTTAAATCTGCAATCTGCAAAATATATCGAATTTATCATATTCTTCATCACAAATATAATCATTCATCTTTCAGGTTTTGGGTTATTCATGCAGTATTTTTAAAGAAATAATTTTTTTTTCATTTGAACCATGAACCTATATTTGACTTGCGGTAAAATTTAAACAATTATAAAACAGTTTTTGTTCTAACCTTTTGGTTATCAGAAATTGTTAAACCATAAACTAAGGATATTCAGCAGATGTCGGAAGTTTTAACAGTATTATGACGAAATACTTGGGAATATATAAAAAACACAGGAAAAAATATTTCGAGAAAAGAGCTAATGAAAACAAGAAAGGACTTCCCTTGACCCAGCTTAACCATTCTTTTCATCTTATCTTATCGTATCTTAGTAGAAGGAAACTTATCTTACACTACCTTTGGCAATATATTATCTTAAGGCAACATGCTTTTATCCTAATTACATAACATATCGTTAATCTCTTTTTATCTTTGGGTATGTGTTTTATATAACTAAAAAAGGGCAGACCTAGTTTTAATCTATTATTCTTTGTATTCGGCTAACATCTGACCAACTTTTTATCGCTATTCTAACTTTGAGTATCTAATTATCTTTGTTAAATTTAACAAATTTAACAGATTACATAGTCACAAATTTTCAATAACTGTATCCAAAACTGTATAGTTAACCTTTTGTGTAAATTAAGGTTAACATATTTTTATATATATATATATATATATATATATATATATATATATATATATATATATATACTACAGATTTAGTGTAAAAAAATTCTTGTTTCTATTCACTTCACTTTTAAAATATTTTGAGTTTATTATATGGGTTATTTTAGCACGATTTTTTGACAAACTAACTTTGAGATATTTTATCAATTTTAAGCCATTATATATTTATTGTTAATAAATTGCTTGTCTTCCTTTTGACTTTTATTTCGCACACACACTGTTTCATCCTAACCCTATATTTTATAAAATATTATTACTTTTGTTTAAACACTTTTTTAAACTATATTACGCGATCTTAATCTAGGGGTGACGCCGTAATATTTTACTCAAGTGTATACGACAAACGTCATGTTATTTTATCATTGACTGGATTAAATTAAAGCTATATAACATGTGGTCTGGTGTAACTTATATAGGCTATTTTGTGCTTCTCCATATATGAGGATCATACCATGTTTTTTATACTAGCAATTCTAAATTGATTTAAACTGTTTTTTGGCATCACTTTGATAATACCTAGTAATTTTTGTTTTTACCCTGTATGAATTTTTGAACAATATTTCTATGTGCGTGACGAATGCCTGCGTGTCTTCCATATAAAACATTTTCCATTTTCCCTAATAAAAGAGAAATCATACTATTGATACGCCCACTAAAATAAATTTATTTCAACAGCCCATTGTGAAACTCCGTTTGAGGTAATTTCACAAGACAACAAAAATTTATCAGCAGCGTCGTTTTTAAGAGAGACTGTGCCACTATCCCAAGCAAAGTATGATTGGCTAATCATGAATATAATTCAGCATTTGGAAAACGCTTGGTTTAACTGAGCAAAAGATGAGAAACTAAGGTAAAACATAATGTAACATGAAAATTCAATAAAACTTGAAGCCAAAAAACTAAGCCCCAGAACCCCATTATTTTAGCCAGTCTCGAAAAACATTGAGCAGACTTTTCATATTTTTACCTGACTATTCCAAGAAGCGCATTCAATTTTCAAGTAAAAAATTTAACAGCAAACTACCTACACCATAATTTGAAGGATACTCCATAGATGACACACACATAAAGTCCAATTCTGACTGAGCATTTGACTTTTATTTAAACAATAGAAACGGTAAAAAATTTAGATCATATTTTTTGTCAATGCCACCGTATTAACCTGAACTTGAGTCCAAGGCCGAGCAAAGCAGTGGTAGCGCGGAGTAGCAAGCAGCGCAGAAAAGAATAGACGCGGGTTGCTGTCGCCAAGTGCTACGGCTATATTTAGAGCTATAAAAATAAATAAATAAATAAACGGAAACATTTATATATATATATATATATATATATATATATATATATATATATATATATATATATATATATATATATATATATATATATATATATATATATACGACAGATTTCATATATACTTTGAACTACTTTCAAATAAAATATTATTAAATATACACTGAAATTTATTTGAAATGAAGATAATTAAATGTATCCGTTTATTTACTTAATTATCTACTTACAGGTCCATTATGTGAGGCATGTGCACATATGAAATATCCATTGAAAGTAATGTGATTCGTTCAATAATTTCCTTAATATAAGCAAAAAACCAAGCAAGTCACCTTTTTTCAGCGTTTTGTTTAAAAAAGATCCCAATGCTTCGTTGGAGTTGAATTTTTCATTTTAGACATGTATGGACTACCCTTCAAGTCATGGTGCAGACAGTTTGCTGGTAATTTTTTGTTTGCAAAATTACCATTTCTTTTTGCTCTATAATGTTATTCAGACATTCTAACGTATAGATAATATGAGTGATTACAAGTTTTTCTTTAATGTGGCCTGAAATTTAAGTGGTTTTTATTATACACTATGCACCAAAATTAAGGCATAAATTTAAAAATCATCTAAAATAAGTTATTTAATTGTCAAGTTTTCCTGTAATATACATTTGCAAGTTAAGTCTTATGCCGTTCTTTATCGGTGGAATTGCTGAACTTTGTTGTAATTTTTTTTAAAGAAATATTGTACATTATCAAAGACACTAAATGTATATATAGAAGAAATCAGCTGAAAAAGTTTTATGTTATTGATTGAATTCCATTCAATCTAAATAGAGAAATCTCTTGGAGATCTATGTATCAATGAAGTGAATGATGAAACGATATGCTTGCAACTGATATATATATATATATATATATATATATATATATATATATATATATATATATATATATATATATATATATATATATATATTTTCTGATAGTTTCTTGCAATCCGAAATAGTGTTTTTGACTCCTAAGTAGAACGAAGCACGCCAATTCTTTATTTCAATTTAAATCTGTTTGATTTCAATACATTTTGTTAAACAATCAAAGATTAAAATCATCATTAAATTAAGTATTTTAAGACATTTTGAGGTAACTAGGAGTAAGTTAAGAAAATCAAATCAAGTTCGCGGAAACGTTATAACCCTTAACCAAGATAAAATTTTGCTAATTCTTACATTGAGGCAAAGGCTTGTCATTATTATTTCTTATAAAATGAATTTTTCAAGCCTTACACTCTTAAAATCAGTCAAAATACGATAAGAAGAAGACTTGCAGAAGTTAATATTCATCCTGGAGATGGATTCATTGCTCACTGTAGAGTATAGAAAACAAAGACTGTACTGTGGCTGTGAACATGTCGGTTGAAATAATAAAAATTGGGCAAGAATATTCTTGTTTATTTTTTAATGATAGGTAGTATATACAGAACTCCAGGAAAATGATACGCCCAATCTAAGATTATGAGAACTTCTTATTGTAGTGGCGTGTCAATAGTAGTATCGGGTGGTATCATAAGGCGTTAGTTCAAAAGTCGAGATTCCTATCATAGTTTGGCCAACGAGAATTCCTAACCTCAATCCTATTTAGACCATGTGCGACATTGCAGGGTGGTGACTTCGACAACTACCCAATCCCACAAACAAATTAGACAATCTTTTTTTTGATACTGATGAAAATCTGTTTGAATCAAATACAAGCTTTTTCAGTATAAAGAATCATTGTCAAGGTGTAATAAACGCCAAAGGATAAAATACTTGCATATTTTTAGGATATTAGAATTTTTTCATTTTATCGTTTTGATTAATTGTTGATGTAAAAAAAACATTTATTATTTCAGATGTGTGAAAACCTACCTTAGAAAGATAAATTTTTACCATAAACCTATTGATAATGACTTAAAAAATTGCGGTTATTTGGAGCTCAGTGTATATAAATATAAATATTTGTAATAAAAAATTTACCAAATGGATTTTTCGAATATTTGCGAAGATACCAAATTTTCAAATAAGCATAATGTAAGTTTATTTGTTTACATTTTTTCGCACATACAGCCACAAAGTTTCGACTGTGTTTACAAACTTTTTAAATTTCACTCTTTTTTATATTCTTGCTGATTTAGTAGAAATCTCAATGGAAGAAAATGCGTAAAAAAGTATCAAAACTTGGAAATAAATTCAAACTTCGGAAACAATTTTTTTTGAGCAACTTTATAAGTGATAACCAGTAAAATCACTTAAAGTAACAAAGCTTTAAAATCTTTACGTTAATCCATGCAAAAGATTAATAATTTTTTTTAAATCCCTCTCGAGAGCTTAAAAAAAAGTTCCCAGTTTTACTTTATATTACTGTTATTTACTTTTAGGGAAATATTAACACCAAGAATTATTCTTTAGTACCGACACGAGAAAAGTCTGAAAAGTGTCATCCTGGTATTACCGTGTTCTAAAATGATGAATTAAAATTTGGGAGCAAATGGATAAAATTTTTATGAAATCATTAAAAAGGATTTTCCTCTTTCTATCGCTAATTTTAATATTTCCTTGGATACTAAGCGTTTGAGGAAAGATTTTTATTTTAAGGCCTGTTCTCACATACGAGTTTTTCATTCAGGGTTAAATATACGCCACTCTCTTCATTCTCACTTTTGCCTTACAACTGTGAGTGAAAAAGTCGAGGTGCCGAGCCGTAGGTGATGCATTTTTGGGAGAAATCACTAAAAAATGTGTTTGTCAGCCTGATGTCGCCATTAACTTCGTTTTGCTAATAGAATTTCATACATATCTGCAATTGTTAACGTTTTGTTTTAAAAATTTGTGCAATGGTAACAGATAAAGGACCGTTTATTTGGAACAAGAAGACTGTACTGGTGCTGTGGTTCTATGAAAACCATCCATTCCTATTTACATTGGAACACATTGATTACAAAAAGTAAGTGCAAAAGCCTTAAATACAAAAAAAAACAGAATTTTTAAAACTACATATAGGCAATAATCAAACTCTGAATATAGAAGATAAGGGAAGCAAAATTTATATATTGAGATTCCAAATTTAATCGATAAAAAATGATTTCTTTCAAAACAGGTACGGGCAGAGAAAAACGATGAATATATAAATTCATGTTATTTGATAAGTAAATAATTTAATAATAATACAAAACCTAAAAAATCATTCAAATTAGATAGTGTTTTAATGAAAAATATATTAAATATATTTAATTTTGCAGGAAGGTTTGATATATAAGAGGCAATTGAAGAGCCAGGAAGACTCAGAAATAATTTCTGATGCTTCGGTGGAAGAACGGAATATGGATTTGATCAGTCCGATATCATCCTCTATTACAAAATCGAAGAACTTCAACACGAACTGACTACATTATTAAGCCATGCACTAGAAAAGTTGCAAGAAAATCGTAGAAGAGATGATAAGAAAGATGATCTCTATAGATTTCCAAGGTACTGTGTCTATTTTTATTTCTATACTTAGTTACTAACTCTTAATGTTTTCATTTTTTAAAATTAACTAATTGTTATTTGTTCCTATGGTTTCTATATCAATATAACAATTTTTAATTTTTTGAATTTATGTGATCACATAAACCCTGATCTTTGTAAAAAGGGCGTTTTTATAAAACTTTGCGATGAATATTATTACCAATCTGTGCAATAGTTAATTACATTAAATAAAGATACCTTTATAAAATATGAATGTAATTTTATTCCTTATGCGCAATTAGTTTTGTAATTAGTTTAAAAAAAAATTTTCCAGACTGATGAACTGAACTTTCAAAAGTTAAAAACGGTTTAGAAAATTGAAGCGAGCGATAATGAACTTAATTTTTGAAGCACAAGCAGAGGAAGAAGAAAAAGGAAATGAATTTACCCTTTTGTTTTTCTTTCTAGAAATAAGTCAAAGTTTCAAACATATATTAATTTATTTATTAATTTACTTGAATTAACAATATTCCAATATACAGATCCCCAGCAAAAGTGATTTTAATTTTTCTAAATGGAAGATTCTGTGAATTATTTGCTAGAATAAAAGCCCTGTTTTAAAAATATATAATATGTTGGTGTTCGGGCTAGCCATTATTCATTTATTCTGGGATTATTTATATATAATATCTAATCTTAAATTAACAATAAATTGATTCCAAAAAAACGACGTGGATTGCAAAAAATGCAATCCGTATCGAGACATCACAAAACACAAAGTCATCTTTTAACGTACTGTAAATCTAAATGGTCGCTTTAAATATTATATCTGATACAGTTGAATAACCAACCTAAAATGAATATTGCAAGATACCCGAGAGTAATAATAAGTTCATCGCAAGTTGAAACTGTGCTAATTCGGTCAGAATATTTTTGATTCAATTCTCCTAAGCAAATCTTGAAATGTGGCTTTATCCATTCGCTAAGCACTTATATTTTTTAGGATCTTCATTTATTGAAGACAAATTTCCTTTGTTCTTCTGCAGTAGCAAAGGGCGCGCCCACCACAAACGTTGCTTAAGTAAAAGAAGATCTGCTCGAATATTACTAGAAATTAAAACGCTGGTGAAAAAGTGTACTAGTTTGCGTTTTTCACCCATGGCCTCAATAACTCCTGAAATTTGCTGATACGTCAACAGTCAAACACCCGGAGTGAGAAAGTCGTAAGTGAGAACAGACCTTTAAAGATCAGCCCACAAATATTTAATTATTTTCCCAAAATTAAAAATAGTCGAATAAAAGCTGTGATGTCATGGCAAAAAAAAGGAAAATTTTTATCCATATATACTACTACGCAAAATGTATTGAAAATCACCTTAAATTTTCCATATTTTGCTTTAAATTGCAACAGGCAATAAACATAATAAAGAATTTTAGCTCCCGCATGCTTTTTTTACAGCAAATAGAGAAGAAGTTATTTGATTACTGTTCAGGCATCTGATGTAATTACTTCATATTAGTTCGGTAAAGATCAATAGTTTTATTTTTCTATTAATTCCTCATATCTCTGCATCTTTTGTATGGCAAGTAACTCCTATATTTAGTTTATTATAAGACTGAAAATTACGCGTTTTAATTTAAAATAAAATTACCATCATAATGACTTTATAGTTGCTTTTTTTAGAATGATCCCTATTCGTTTTGCGTGTATTTGCATAATTTGATTTTTGATAAAAATAAAATACTGTTTTTGTTTTTTACGCTAGCATAATTTAATTAAGTTCGTAACTTTAAAGATAAAACTGAGGAAAACAGTGAATTTCAGGGCAAAACGGATTAAACAAAATAAATTATAGATGTAAATTTTTAGATATATTGCAATCTAGCAAAATATTCGAAAAATTTAATGATATGTGAAATTATTGTCGAAATATTTGTAAAAAAATAGTTTGACACCCATTTCTTCAGAATGAATATATATATATATATATATATATATATATATATATATATATATATATATATATATATATATATCCCTGAACTTTTAATTTAGATTATTCCTGTAATATTCTAATAATTGCTACTAATATTTATTAGAACGTTGAAAATTAAAAATTTATATAATCTTTATGCAGAATTGATCATATATGGAAGATTAAAATATTTAATTTCATCGAATCGTTATCCTAGTATTCATTTATATTTTATTCTAAATGCGAATACATGAAAAGGAAAAATGACGTATTAAAGATGTTATATTACTAATATATAGGTAGGGACAAAGAATAGTGCTAATTACAGAGAAATAACACTCTTAAGTCTCCCAGGGAAGATATTCGCAAGCATAATAGAAAAAATATTAAAAAGTAAAATAAAACTGGAAGAGACCCAGTATGAATTTAGGAAGAACAGAAGCACACAAGACCTCATAGACAAATGAGCAAGAAGGTACATGTATACATAATAGATATGGAGAAAGCCCTTGCTAGAATATGAAAATCCTAACAGAGAGAGAGAGAGAGAGAATTGAGAAAAACAACATAGAAGTATGTATAAGGAAAATCTGAACATAATTAAAACACATAATAAATAATTAAATGAATTTGAAACAAGGCCAGGTGTTAAACAAGGATGTGTTTTAATTCCACTCCTGTTTCTAACGGTATTGGATGAAGCAATGAAAAAAGTTAAGAAAAAGGTGATAAGATTGACTTTGGGATATTGCTAAATGGGAATAAAGCAACTGAATGAGGTGATGTTTGCAAACGACATGGCGTTAATAGCGGATACAGAAGAGAACCTACAATACAATCTTGCAATAACAATGAAAGAACCAGTGGAGACAAATATGAGAATCAATATACAAAAAACAAAAAATGCTGATTTTAAAGAAAAATCATGAAATAAAGCTGAATAGAAAGCTAAGAAAAAGGTGATAAGATTGACTTTGGGATATTGCTAAATGAGAATAACGCAACTGAATGAGGTGATGTTTGCAGACGACATGGCGTTAATAGCGGATACAGAAGAGGACCTACAATACAATCTTGCAATAACATTGAAAGAACCAGTGGAGACAAATATGAGAATCAATATACAAGAAACAAAAAATCATGATTTTAAAGAAAAATCATGAAATAAAGCTGAATAGAAAGCAAGTTGAGCAAGCAGACTACTTCAGGTACAGTATAGAGAAGAGAATAAATGAACTAGTAGTAGAGTGGGAGACATATTCTGTACATTGAAGACAATATTTCTAGAAAAAAGAGAAGTACCTAAAAAGATAAAAACAGAAATAACAAAAAGAGTGGTGAGAGCGATACTTATTTATATGAGCAACTCATGGACCTTATGAGAAGAATAGAAAACAAAAGCAAAAGAAACAAAATCAAAAACGAGACATGCAGACAAAACCTGTAAAGAGAACCCGTTAACGAAAAATTTATAAATGAAATGGTTTGGTCACGTATGCCGAATGCCAGATGATAAACTAGCTAAAATTGTTTGAAACGCGGATGCCACGAAAATATGGGAAAGGTAGACCAAGGATTGGATGGACAAGTAAAATCAGAGGAAATACATAAAGGAAGGGTCTAGTAAGGAGATTGGATGGATTGGATGGACAAGTAAAATCAGAGGAAATACATAAAGGAAGGGTCTAGTATGGAGAGAAATAAGAGGATTACCATAGGACAGCAAACCATGGAGGCAAATAATACAAACTTAACTCTGCTAACCCTACACCTAACAATAAAAAGGTTTTGGAATTAAATAAATAAGTTGAAACTCAAAATTATTATCTGCAATATAAGATTCTTAAAACCACCTTAAATTTTTAGTTTAATAATGATTCAAATTTGGTTAAATTTGTATTTTTTATCTACTGTATTTACAAAGATGTTAGCTTAATATCTATAAATTTGATATATTACAAATGAAATCAGGAAACTTCAATTTTGTGAATTTTTCCAAATTCTTTATTGTTAATTCTATATTAAAAGTACAAATTTAAGTCTTTTTATTTAGTACATATGTGAAGTTTGTCTCACGATCTATAATAACAGGATCATGGCAGAAATTTTCCCTATACATTGTTGATATCACTTACAATTTACATATAAACCTACCTTATCCAAAATATTAAAATATATTCGTATTTGGGAATTGAATAAATCGCTAAGAAATTGTGATTTAAAATTCTTTTTTAAATGATTTGTGATTATAGTTACATTCTTTTTACTAATTTTTTACAACAGCTTACCCACGCTTAAGAATTAGTTTTTCTTTTAAAAGAGATTTCTCATTTATTTAACGTGAAGAAAACACAAATAACAACAAAAAATTATAGAATATTCCTTCTTCCTAATTCATATAAAACAAAAATGCAATTCTCTATGCATACCAAAAATTTATATAAATGTATAATAGGCTTTTTACGAACGCATCGTCTATTTATACTTAAAAAAACTTCAGTTTACATAACTTTAATAAGGTTAATTGCACTTGAAGCTCTTAAATGATTAAGTAGAATCAAACAGCACTACGTTAATTTTAAATAATAATAAATGATGTTAACAACAAATATTTAATAAAATTTTAAAATATTTTGGCAATGCCCAATATTAAATTATTAAAAATTTTCCTCTGTAAAAATTGCGACACAATAAAAATGTCAAAACTTAAAAAGACGAAAAGAAATCATGCTCTTACCGAAAATATCCAATCGTTGATAATCTTGTGGCAAAGCATCGGCATCAGTTCCGAATGTCAAACAATTTAAACCAAAAACCAGTAAAAACACTAAAAATGACATAGTTAAATTCCGAAGACACTGCACATGACAGTTTACGCGCGCCGAAACGAAACGTCGCTCCTACAGGAAAGCTTATGACCACGCTCGTCCGTATCCCGAATTCGTCTGAAAGCGGCTGATTCCTGCCAGTGTACGATAGGCCCAACTAGTTCCTGTTTTACAGAACCACAGCGCAATTAACAATGGAGCTTATGCCCTTCTTCCCCTAGAAAGTGGTAGATAGCAGCGACGTCGCCTTATCTTCTTTTGTTTTATCGTGACAAAGTGCTTTATATGGTGTCAAACTGATTCGTGCAGAAAACCCAATTACAAAATTAGAACTCAATTGAGTTAATTTTTGCTCGGCAAATAAACATCTAGTTTATTACGTGTTAATATAGTTTAATTTATTCTACACTTCGCAGCTAAAATAATGCATCATAAAAAAATCAACATATTTTCAAACTCCTATATTATTTTTCCAAAAAGAGAACAATTTTCTTAAACCCGTAAGTATTTCCTTTAGGTTATTTAGCTCATAACTTTTAATAGAATTAGAATTTTTTAATATGATTTTCTAGATATTCTAGGAGGCTCTCACAAGGGAGTTCCGCAAAAATATTTCCACAGTAGGCTTATTGCCAAGAGATTCAAAGCAAAAATAGGAAAATACAAAAAAAAACCTCTAGGATCAAGCCCATACAAAATATTTCGAAAAATTTATGATTGAAACAGATTATTGGTTAACAAATTATCGTTCTTAAACCATCGTGTTTTTCACCATATCTGAACGAAAATATTTCTGCTTTTTACTTTCTTATAAACTTGTTTCACTACTTTGTGTGAAAAATTAAATAAAATATAAAGGACTCTTTTAGGCCGTAGAATTAGTTTAACAAGTTATTATTACCGATGAGACCATGAGGTTGAAAGGCGTATCTAAAGAGAACCAGAGTGGAATTCGCAAGAAATAAACTGTCTATCTTTTTCTTTTACAGCCTGTAGGAGAAAAATAGTAACTTGTTAAATTAGTTCTTATTTGTCCTACCCACCTAAAACACTAATTAAAAATAAAGCATAAGAAATCAATAATCAAAAAAAAACTCGCCATACTCTTTCTCAAAAGGTTTGAAAAGGCAATAATATATTCCGGGAACCTAGTGGGTTTTCGAAGTCGATGTGGAGACATGGCTCCACCAAAGCTCTTTATATATATTTGGACCCCTTGATTATGAATATCCAGGGTAGATTCCCGAAAAATGGTTAGATAATTTATTATTAATAAAAAAAATTGTTAATCATTAAAAAAATTGTTTTTTTTTGGAAAAAAAAATATTTTCGTGTTCCTCAGCCGATTCTCATGTTGAAAAATGGCATTTTTGGCACTTTTCAACATGAATTACTTCTGATTATACAAACATTTTCAAATTCAGCGCCCCACGATTGATAGTTGAAGTTAAGAACTACAAGCTGGGTGTAATCGCAATACGAACATTTAATATTTATTATGTATATTCATATATATATATATATATATATATATATATATATATATATATATATATATATATATATATATACATATATTTATTTATTTATTATAAGCATCTAGTCATAAAATAAACAATAGATTAGCATAAGGAACTTCAGTGTTTATATGTTAACTACGTTTGAGCGGGGACGAATTGTTGGGTCTGTTTAATACAATCCCTATTTAAAATGTGGGATAATGAATAAAATACAATCTAGTAAACATATTGTACACATTGCAGCACACCAATTGGATAGTATTTTTAAGCTAAGATTCAGCGCTTAGAACAATTATGATCGCATAAATCTTTTCGCGAGCTAATAACTCATCAGGTTGCAACTTATGCGCATTGTTAAGTTTTATATTCGAAACAGACAAGTTGTAGAGAGCAGCAATATTAGTAATTCCAAAAGACATTACTTTTTAGCATTGATTTATGCCTTATTTCCCAAGAAAATAAAAAAGGAATAAATTTAACGAGTACTATCCAAGGTAGGTGTTGAATACTCAACGCTGCCAATTTGCATCGGAAAATTGAGCTTTGTCGCTTGAATATAACAGCCAAAAAAGGTAAAATTACTTTATAACAAACTTTATGCATATAATACTAGACCTTAAACATTTTATTTAGTTTCAAATAACTTTAAATAAATATTAGTTCAAGATAAAATGTGATTATTGAATGAATGGAATTTTTAAATTTGCTCAAATCATGGGCATGGAAAATTATAAATAGCTTCCCGAT
This sequence comes from Diaprepes abbreviatus, assembly GCA_034092305.1. NCBI lineage: Eukaryota > Metazoa > Arthropoda > Insecta > Coleoptera > Curculionidae > Diaprepes > Diaprepes abbreviatus. Next base: position 4,139,832 of record JASJET010000044.1, on the reverse strand, counting down.
TATTTAAAGATCACATTTACCAGAAAGATAATTAGCTTTGAAAATCACATATCAAAAATATTATATATGGAAAGTATTAAAAGTAAAAAAAAAACTGAAGTCGCGCACCAATAACTGAAGTCTCCTATGCTATTGTATTGTTTATTTTATGATTAAATATTTATAATTAATAAATAAAAATAGATAACGGATCATGTACATTAAGAGAGCGCGTTTATGCAGACTGCACGTAAGCTACAACTGATGAAATCCAATTTGTTTATAGCGTTAAAAAGCAATACAAACATTACATCTTCACATTGCGATTATTCCCAACTTATAATCCTTGACCTAAACTATTTAGTTGCTGGGTACAGAATTTAAAAATATTTATTTAGTCAAAAGTAAAAATTGAGATTACAGTAAGAAATAAATAAATCTATTTTTTTACCGTGTTTAAATAGTTGCCTATATGTATTCTCCTTTCAAGTAGGTAAAGGAAAAAATATATACAGACAGTTTATTTCCTCCAAATACAAGCCTGGTTCCTTCTTCATACGCATTTAGACCACCTAATGTTTCAATGAGTGGAGCTACTCGTATATTGAAACGAGAACATTCGCAGGAAAGAATTTTCTATATAAAATACAAATTCCTAGATGTATCGGCGGGATAGTAAATCCGCCGACTTTTCGATGTCTGAAAAATATCGCCAATCGAACCCCATCTATATAGGAAAAGGGCCAAGCTTAAAAATTAGGATTTCAGTCGAATCGCGTATGAAGAGAAAATCAGCGTTATATTTGCAGGAAACAAACTATTTGTATATATTATTTCATTCATCTACTTGAAAGGAGAACACATACATATTGTTTATTTTACAAAAAAAAACACTTTTTATTATTAAATAGTTTTTTTGTTTATAACAAATCACCTGATTATTTTTCGGGATTCTAACCTCGATATTCGTAACCAGGGAGTCAAAATACATGTGAAAACTTTGGAGGAGCCATGTTTCTTCATCGTCTACGATAACCCACTGAGCTTCCTGACTAATAATGATACGGAAAAAATATTAATTCACTTAGAATTAATTTAAAAAATAATTTCTCCAACTATAATGGAACCGACTTCATAAATCTTCTAACCAAATACATCAGTAAATTTGTATTATTAAATTAATTGCGATATATGTATAAAACAATCCCTAATTTATTTTTTATTTTCAGAACAATTTTTTGAAGTTTAAAAATAACATAAGTTTACAAAAAACAGCGGATGCCAATTTGACCAGACCACTTTATTCTTATGTAATTAGATACCCTGAATCCAAATCTGAGGTTCACTAACCTCTATCGCGTCAGGTTCAAGATCATTTCAAGATCAAATGGAGTAAAATTCACTAAATAAATATGAAGAAGTAAATACATACTTTTAAAGGTCGCTGGATCCGAAATCGTTGTTTATTTAACCCCCAAGGTCGACTGGAGGTCATTTTAGAATCATTACGAGGTCAAATTGAGAAAAATCCACCAAATAAATCTGAAAAAAACGTAGGTTTTTGAGGTCTCTGAATCCGAATTCGCGGTTCGGTTAATCCCCCAACGTCAGCCAGAGGTAATTTCAGGGACATTTCAAAGTTAAATTGTGTAAAATCCATTAAATAAATCTGAAAAAGAAGATATGTAGGTTTTTGGGGTCGTTAAATCAAAATTCATGATTTGTTGAATCGTGGTTTTGGGAGCTTGAATTTCGGCTCAAAAACTCGATCCACTTGCCTGTCTGCTGTATAACGGATATCGATCTAGCTGCGCGTGTGTTCTCTTTATTACAGAGTTATTTAGTGAATTCTTTCAATTTGACCTTGAAATGACTGAAATGGCCTCTGGTTAACCTTGAAGTGTTAAACAAACCACGAATTTAGATTCAGCGTCCCTAAAAGTCAATGTATCTTCTTTTCCAGATTTATTTAGTAAATTTTTCTCGATTTGACCTTGGAATGACCCTGAAATGACCTCTGGCTGAACTTTCGGGATTAAACAAACCATGAATTCAGACTTAGCCACCAAAAAAACGTTCGTATCTACTTTTTCAAATTTATTTAGTGAATTTTATTCCATTTGACCTTGAACCTGATGTGATAAAGGTTATCGAACCTTAGATTTAGATTCAGCGCGTCTAATTACATAAGAATAAAATGATCTGGTCAAATAGGCATCAACTTTTTTTCCTTTGTAAACCTGTGTAATTAATATAATAAGTATGTGAGTTTTTAAACAATTTTATTTAGTTTCACCGCTGGCTATAGCCTATCATATATTATCATATATCAAATATTGTAATCGAATTTAAACTCATTTCCGATTATTCAGTTAAGCTGAAATTTGGTACACTTACATAAATAAATGCAATATTATGACAACGGATTTGACCTTGAACATATAACAGGTTAAAATTTGGTACAGCGTATAAACTCGATGACTATATAATATTATACCGTTGAAATGTATCTTAAACGCATATTTCAAGGTCATTTAAAAGTCAACTTTGTTGTGTAAATATAAATTCGTATATTTTATTACAAAAATGGAAAGTACGAAAAATTCCCCCCCTAACAGTATAAATATATAAAAGCTTCTTTTCACAATTAAGGGTCCTTTGAAGTTTAAACACGCTTGTCTGTCAAAGAAACGAGAAATGGCTTGAATTCCAAATGGTTTGACAAGTTTCTATTTGTAGAAAGAATTTAATATTTATGGCCTTGAAGCTAACCTTGGATTTATATTTCAAAACCATTTCAAGGTCATCGGTGTTTTTTTTAATAGAGACCCCTATAAGTTGTCTACTTATAATCTATTGTATATCACTGTTTTTTTTGTATTTTTTAACATATTTTTACTAATAAAGGTATTTTTATCGTCCGGTGCACGACCTTAATGAAAATAAAAATGTCGTTCTTAAAAAAAAATTCTAATTTATTTTGTATGTACTTTATACAACCATAACCTAGTTTACATTTTTCTCAATGTAATACTTATTTTTAGGACAACTTTTTATTTATTCTTCGCTACACCATCGATATTATTTACCTCGTTTTCACGCCATCAGGGTTGAGTTTCGAAAAATGATAGGATACTTGTTTGTTTATCTTTCATAATGACTTTATTGCCCGAATTTCAACTCCCCTAGCTTTGGCGGATTTAAAAATGCGCCTATCCGCAGAGAAAACAACTTACTTGAATTTCAGTAAACGCGGAGACACGTGTTTGTTTACTTTGACAAAATAATTCATTTGCCATAATTTTCCATCCACCAGTAGCTATTAAAATACATTAATTTTCTTTTTTCGCTCAAGTTATTCTCTTCGCTTTTTTAATGGTTTAATGGTTGGTGTACTGAAAGGGAATAATTTTAAAAATAATTTTTGATATGGATAAAGGCCGATTTGTATTCAAGCCTGAGATTTAACTAAACCACTAGGGCAAAAAATATTTGTGTTTCGAGATTTACCTGACATATTGTTGGTCAATCCTAGAAGTGAATAACAAACAGGCCTAGTCAAAAGTCTATATATATATATACATATATATATATATATATATATATATATATATATATATATATATATATATATATATATATATATTGACTTTTCTAAAAATATTTTTTATATAATTAAAAACATTCATACACAAACATATTTACAATTTTAAAAAACAAACATAAGACAAAAATGAACAACTTACTAAAGGAAGAAAATACATATAAAAATATTACGAGTGATCCAACTAACTTATATCAAAAGAAAAATAATACCTTCATAAAAAAAATTCAATGCAAAAGAACTAACTGAAAAAGATGCAAAAAGGCTAACCATTCACAATGCTATTCCACCAAAAATATATGGCCTACCAAAATTGCATAAACATGCTATACCACTAAGACCTATTGTTTCTTGTGTACAATCACCATTGTCTCGTTTATCAAAATTCTTATCGGATTGCATTTCAAATATTACAGGAAAAAACGACTTTTTTATTAAAGATTCATTCGCCTTTAAAAAATTTATTGATACAGTAAATCTACCCGAAAATTACAGGCTCATTTCGCCAGATGTTATATCTTCATATACAAGTATACTAAATCAACTTGTGCACACTATTTTAACAGAAAAATGGAAAAGTTTAAAGAAACATACATCATTATCAAAAAACAACTTTATGGATGCGATTGACCTCGTCCTCAACACAAATTACTTTCAGTATGAAAACACATTTTACAAACAACTCGATGGATGTGCTATAAGATCACCAATTTCATTCACCATTGCTCAGTTATTAATGGAATATTTAGAGGAAAAAGTTTTAGAAAAATTTAAATTTTATATAATATTTTTCAAACGTGCCACAGGATAAAATAAATGAAATTCTCCAAGAGTTTAACAGTTTCAACGAAAAATTACAATTCTCGTCCGAAGCAGAAAGTAATTTTTCTAGATATAAAACTTATACGCAGAAAAAACAAAATTTTTAACTGCATGGTATACCAAACCAACTTGGTCGGGTAAATATATAAACTGTTTCTCAAATCACTTAAAAATCAAAAAAAAAAATACTGTTATAATCGGTCTGTCTGATCGTGCCATCTCTCTAACGTCTCCAGAATTCCAACCAAAAATACTGCAAAAAGTGAAAAATATACTAATAAATAACAATTTCAATGAAAAGACTGTCACCGAAATAATTAATAAACGAACATATAAATTTTATAATAACCTAATAACAAGAAACATAGAATATAAACAGCAAAAATATGTAGCATTAACTTACACTAGTGAACTGTCAGAAAAAATAAAACACATTTTAAAAAAGCATGATATTATCGTATGTCCAGGTCTCATAATAAATTAAACACACTATTTACTAATTTAAAAAGTAAAACTCCTCTCATGAATAAGTCAAATGTAGTATATTCGATCATTTGATGAAATTCTCCCAAAAAATGTAAAGGTATGAAAAGCCAATTGCTGAAGAACAGATTGGATGGCCTAAAATATACGAAAAACGCCTTAACAGCGTTAAACAAACACACACAAGATGAAAAACATACCTTCGATTATAACAGTACCATAATAAAAAATAAAGACATAAATTATCAAAAATTGCAGATCAAGGAAATGATGAAATTAAAAAAGATAAAAAGACTGTTAACGACAAAACGAATATAGGAAATTTGAGGCACATTTACACCAGCCTAATTTAAAGAAAAATATTGAGTATTCGATCATGTTAATAAACATCAAAAATTGAATATCCTCTTAAACATAAAATTAAATGCATGCGTTCTTTCGATTTTTTTTGGTCCATCGTTAAAATATAGACAATAAAACACACTCGCATTCCATGTATCCCAAGTACCTAAATAGACAATGTTAAAATTTCATTTCATTATTAATAAATAAACAAAATATCAAGGTATGTACTGTGTAAAATTAAATACTTTTTTAGAAATTTAAATAGTTTTTTAAAGTGTTTGTTTGTTTTTTAAAATTGTAAATATGTTTGTGTATGAATGTTTTTAATTAAATAAAAAACATTTTTAGGAAGATAAATAAATAAAAAGAAACAAAAAATTTTTGAAGATGCTTTAAATAAAGGGCGAAACGTCAAATTGTTTTTGATTTTTCGTTAAATAAAGAACCTAAACCTAAGAAAAGACAAAATAAAAAGCAAATGATATATATATATATATATATATATACATATACATATATATATATATATATATATATATATATATATATATATATATATATATATATATATGAATGGGAAGTAGTCGCGACTGAATTTGTAGGTCTTGATAAAGAAAAAATCATTTTTTGATTCTATTAAGCTTTCGAGAAATTATTTTTCTCTTCTTCAAGACATCTCTACAATATTAATTACAAAATTAGAATATTAAACCTAACCTATAATTATTAAGAAACTCACCAATGTGGTTTGTATATGAAACAAGTAGATATGTAAAAAACAAGAGAAAGAAACCACCATTAAAACTTTTTAATTGTATTTAAAGGCATAATATGATAGGATTGTTAGAATTTGCTTAAATTTTCAAAAATTACCAAACAGCAAAACCTCCTACTCGACTATTTCACCATTTTGTACTGGCAAATGTCAGATGTCAACCGAGAACAGTGGCACGGGTCGCCTAAGTAGGGACGGATATACGAATTCATAAAACAGTGGCATAGTCAAGTGTGAGGTTTAGCGAAAGAGAAGATTACTTGTTACTGGCTTATATAAACGAATTGACAGTTGGAACAAGGAAATTTATATACGATGCAGGACGTCCGATTCAGCTGTAATGGTGTTTTAACTTTAGAGTAAATTTTAGATAATAATTGTTTTCTAGATATTTTGATATCTGTATGTTCAAATATTCATAAATTTGCCAGTGAGACTTTCTATGTGAGGTGGTGTATGGAAAAACTGAACTAGACTGAGTATTAAGAAGAGACAGTTGAGAAGGAATTTCAAAGATGTTTTCAGGAATGTTATATTTGGTATTATAGAGAAATTTTCTAATAATTATCTGTGTAAGAATTGTCCAATAGAATATCATTTGTTGGCGCAATACCTCTATTCTAAAATTTGGGTGTGTAAGTTTGACAGCTCTATTTTTCCTGCCTAAGTTGGGATTGATTTTAGATTTCATAGGATAGTACGAATGGCACCTTATGAATCTTTTAGAATAGTATGGTTTTCTATACCATTAAAGTGTTTTCATTCGTACGTATAACTAAGATATCCAGAAATGGGATATTGTTGATAGTTTGTTCCTCCACTTTGATTTGAATATGAGGATTAAAGGAGTCAAAAAGCTATCTCAATTCTACCCGCAGGTACAATGCGTTGTTATTTGCGAGTCTCTCTCTCTCTCTCTCTCTCTCTATATATATATATATATATATATATATATATATATATATATATATATATATATATTTCTGTTTCTTGGTCTAAGCTACTAAGGCTATTCTAACTATATATCGCATTCCGGAGTTACAGTACAGGGAATGAGTTTCAGCTTAGCTCCCAAAGAGTATCGATATCATGAACTCATTTAGAGATCCATACTCGCAGTCGAAAAGTGCGCTGCATATTGATTTTTAATAGACTTCTCGAAGTTACATACGAGTTTGACTAGTCAAAGATCACATTAAATAGTTTCGGTTTTTGCCTTTGACTAAACCTCTTGTTCACTCCTAGGAATGACTGAAAACATTCCAGTTAAAATCCGAAACAAAAAACAATTCGGCTTTTAAATAAGCAGCTTAGGAAATTTTCACATTTGACTAGTCAGACTTAATTTGTTCAACTGTAATAATCGGTCTTTATTATTGACATTTAAAATCTTACATTCAGATGTAATATTCATAATGTGACATATTGCATAATATTTCAGTGTTTCATACTTTTATGGATAATGTTATCTTTTAGACATTAGTTAATATCAGTAAAATAAAGATTCAATAAATTTATATGCCACTACTTTTTTATTATCTACTACTGTCACTAAAATTTATAATTTTTTTGAATAAAAATAAATCTTTCGACTAAATTAAGATAAAAATAGCTTAACTATGCAACTTTTTCAAAACGCGATAATTTAGCTCCAAAGTGTATATTGATCTGGCCTCTAACCTCTTATCATTTTACTAGTACAATATTTACTTGCCCGCAAGACCCTTGAGATTGATAAGTAATAAAATTTTATTTATCGCATTTCGAAAACAAAGTAAGTAAAAAATGGGAAGAAGTACTTCGAAAAAAAAAATAATCATATCAGTAACATGAATTTTCAGTAATGACAAAAAACGGTATAATTTTATAAAGTTTGACGCTTCTTAATATGAGTTTTATATTGAAAATAAGTTTTTTTGGAAATTTTCTCTCTATAATTATTTGAAACTTGTCCTGTTTTACTTAATTTTTTTTGCAGGTGGTTTCGAATATCAAATAGAAACTGACAATTATTATTTCATTAATAATTAATTTTGTTTTGTAATTTTATTATAGTTTATAAAGGTTTTGTCCTTGCAACATTTTATTTTTCCCATTGCATTAAATGGCGGGTAACACACGTTCTTTATTAACTCTTTTATGAAGGCTGGCTGCAGACAATTACCTTTTTTTCCTAATTAGTTCAGATTTGCACCTATTGGACTATAGAAGTTTTATCCAATTTAAAAATCGGTTTCTATTTTATTATTTCGATACGTTGTCGAGACAATACCAATAGTCTGGGAGCTCAGTGAGTTTCCGCAGCCAATGAAAAGACATGGCTATATCAAAGTTTTTTATATGTAGCTTGAACCCCTGATTATTATTATCCAGGGCGGATTCCCAAAAACTTGACAGGTAATATGGTAGAAACAAAAAACTGTTTTTTACAATATAAAAGATATGTTTGTGTTTCTTGGTCAGTTTCAAGTAAAAAAAAATGTCTCTTGTGATTTTTCTGTCCAACGCACAGTTTTTGAGCTAAGAATTGTAAAGATTTGAAAAATTGTGTTTTTTGATTAAATGAATATTTTCAAGTACTGTGCCCAGATGTTTATGGTTCAAGTCAAGAACTACCACCTGGGATTAATCGCAATGAGAAAATATAATGCTCTTATTGCATTTTAACGCTATGAACAAATAGCTTTCATCAATTATATAGTACGCGCCGCCGTTTATGAAGGGAGGTGGAAGTTTACTTACAGGCGCTTACCTAGTGAACATAATCCATTATAGTTTTCGCTGGTCCTTATATTAATACTTTTTAAATAAACAATACTAAGGGAATTCAATTATTACAACTATTGCGGGCTGATATCTGTTCTGCATATTAATTACAATCCCTTAAAACGCGGCATAATAAATAAAATATAATATCGTACTGTAATAAGTATATTGTACACATCTTATAACACATCAGTTAGACATTGTTTTTAAGCTCAAATTCAGCAACTAGAACAATTATGATCGCATTAATGTCTTGGCGAGCTAATAACTAGCTAGGTTGCAACTTGTTACTGATGTTACTGCCTGTACTTTCGTTCACGCTTACTATTCAGTTTTATATTCGGAATGGACAATTTGTTGAGGGTGACAATAGGAGTAAATATTAAAAAAAGATTACTTTTTATCATTGATTTATGCATTATTTACCAAGAAATTAAAAAAAGGCATACATTTAATGAGTACTGGCGAAGGTAGATGTCCAATAAGCGACGTTGCCGATTTGTATCGGGGCTTGGAGATTTGTCGCTTTGAAGTAACAGCAAAAGAAAGTAAAATTACTTTATAACAAGCTTTATGCTTATAATTCTAGACTGTAAACATTTTATTCAGTTTTAAGCAACATTAAGTAAACATTAATGCAATGTAAGATGTGATTATTGAATGAAATTGATGTAATTTTTAGATTTGTTCGAGTACTACATAACCAATGGATGCTATAAAAAATATACACATAAAAAACTTTAGATAGTTTGATAGTGAAAAATAGTGATCTAAGTTAAGATAATATTGAGGAATGTACAAAAGTTAAGTTTAGCCAAGAATCAATATCAACGCAATTATCAACGATGCCCTCTAATAAATATGCGATAGATGCTAACAAATGTATTTTTTGCGAAAAAAAATCGTACAAAGGAAATTCTCAACTACATCACATGCAATCATTGGCACGTGCTGCAAAAAATACATTCAGCTACCGATTATTTAAAGATCAGACTTACAATAAAACTGCGTTAATTTTTTTACCAGAAAGTTTATTAACTTTGAAAATCTCGCGCAATGCTTTACATCGTTTCAATAAAAATATGCAGGGTGTCCGAGAAAATATAGGAAATCTCCCGTATATGAAAAAACACATGAAAAGAATACTACAAGATTATATAAACTTTTCTCGTATAGATCTCCTCTTTGGAGATATTGGCTCCCAAAAAGTTTACAAATAATTATAGAACCACCAGGTATATTTCCATTTTTTTAAATATGATATATACCAGGTAAGAACCTTAAAATTATTATCCAAGAAAGTGTTGTCAATTACTTATCTGCAGGGACGGACTAGCTGTGACACTCATGATTCCATTTTTTTATACCCTGTATAATAAGAACTTTAGACAACGTTTTTTACATAGTTTCAACTATTGATTAAAAATTAAGTAGTCTCCATTCATGTCGCTAATCCTAACCGTTTTCGAAAAAATGTCATTTTATTTACACTTTTAATGCCCTTCTGACGTACTGAATATGAAAAAGAGAAATTTTCCCTTGTCACCATAGTTTCAATAAAAAGTTAAACTAATTGCTTAGTTAAAAACTTCGTAAGAGGATTCAACGTGGGCTCCGTGAAGTCTGATATACTCGGGAGCACGACGAACTGAGGACTTTTGTACCCGCCATATTAACTCAGCATTGTTCCTTATTTGATTACAATGAAACGTGATTCTCCGTAGAAGTTCCTTCCTACTATCGATCGGAGTGTTTTGAGGTATCCCCACAGGTAAAAATCCAACGGCGATAGGTCGGGGGATCAAGGAGATCAGGCTGGTCCGCCTCTACCTATCCAACGGTTTGGATAGATTTTATTGAGGTGCTCTCGCATAGCAACGCTAAAGGAAAATGATTCTGGAGAAAATAAAGTTCTCCACATTCAGTAGTGCCGACAATACAAATGGCCCAACCAAAAAATTGCCAATCACTCCTGCCCAGACATTAATTGATTGGAACTGATGTTGATGATGGGATTAATAGTAGCATAAGGTTTTTCATCAGCCCATAGATGTGAGTTGTTAAAATTTATGATACCATTTTTGGTAAACTCTGCTTCATCCGTGAAGAGAATAGTGCTAATGAAACTTATATTATTTCGTTGCTGATCCAATAGCGAGTTTGCAAACTGCATTCTAAAAGGAAAATCTTCAGAAACCAGTTCATACACTTTTTTCAAATGATATGGATATAATAGCTGTTCTTGACGAACTTCATGTACTATTGGTTTCGACGTATTAAACTGCGCTGATAATTTTCCAGTGCTCGTTGAAGGACGATCATCTACAGCATTTAAAATATTTTTCTCTAATTGTGGCGTGCGTACTGTTCTTCCGCGACCAGCATCAGTACTTCTTTTTCCAAAATTTCCTAAAATTATGAAGAAACTTAATAATATTACCTTGTTAAATGGAATCGCCTACCATTCTCCTTTGGACGTTGGTCAATTTGTTGAAATATTATATGATCTGGAAGAGTATTATTAGGATATCTGTCGTGATATATCTTCCTGGTTTCCTAAGTATTGCAAGATGTAAGACCATAAGTCAGATGCATGTCTGCATACTCAATAAACGTGTATCCCATATTTCGAATTAATTCACAGTTAATTTCTCCACGAAATCCAAAAATCAGTAAATTAACATCCAAGTAAAAAATCAATGTGTCAGCGATGTCAAAGTTGACAAGTTCTAAAATGCAGAATATTTTTTTTATTCGTACCTAACTACGTTTGCAACAACAATACTTTGTTTTCGGTACTGATAAAATAAAACGCACATTTTTTGTGAACCTAGTTCGAACTGCAATTCACATAATTATACGTTTTTAACTAAAGAGGTAACCTCTAGTTTAGGATAAAAAAAATTTTATCATAAAGTTGAAGGTTGAACATTTCATAGGAGCAAAGATGTATATTTTATCGAAATACGCCATATATATGATGTAAATAAAATAAAGTTTTTTCGAAAACGCTTAGGATTAGCGACATGAATGAAAAGTACTTAATTTTTAGTAAATAGTTAAAGGTATGTAAAAAGCATTGTTCAAAATTCTTATTGTACAAGGTATAAAAAAATTGGGGTCATGAGTGTCATAGCTAATCCGTCCCTGCAGCTGTGAGTAATTCACAACACTCTCTTGGATAGTAATTTGAAGGGTCTTACCTGGTGTACATCATATTAAAAAAAGATTGAAAAATACCTGGTGGTTCAATAATTATGTGTAAAAACTTGTTTCCATTGTAGCTTTTTGGGAGCCTATATCTCCGAAGAGGAGGCCTATACGAAAAAAGTTTTTAGAACTTGAGTATTCCTTTCCCGTATTTTTTTCTTATCCGGGAGATTTCCCACATTTGTGCGGACACCCGATACAGAAAGTATTAAAATTAAAAAAACTGCCGCGCACTAATATATGCAAAAATAGTTATAACAATTGAAGTTCCTTATGCTAATGTATTGTTTATTTTATGCTTAAACACTTATAATTAATAATATATATATATATATATATATATATATATATATATATATATATATATATATATATATATATATATATATATATATATATATATGAATAGTGTGGTTATTCCGGGTTTCAATCCGTTCGTTCAAAAAATCGTTTTCACGCCAAAATCTCATTTAGCATTTTCAAGTGCGATAGGTCTCGTTACTTACTGAGAACTGATAGTGGCCTGTTATGAATGTCGAGATTTGTTTAGCTGGCTCGCTTTCTGATTGGACGAGCGGCTTCTCAGACTCCTCCCCTCTGCCGAGTGCGATATATTCGGTTCTTGTATGTTGGTCTCTCGTGTATTGGTTGATCTTTGTTGTTTAGTTTCTTGTTTTTTTTTATTAATGTTTTCCATGTTGTTGGAATGAGTATAGCATCGTCTCGTTTATTCAGCTGTTCCACTTTTTCGATTTCTAGGGCCTCTCTTATGACGCATACCTTGTAGTTCTGTACTGGTGCTATTTATTTTACTTTTTCAAAGTCGATGGTATGTCCGGTGGTTTGGGTGGTGGTCTTGAATTCTTGCTGATATGCGCCTGTTTGTTTGTCCTATATATATTTACTGACAATCTGCACATGGGATGCTGTAAACGCCATGATTTTCAAGGTTGCTCTACAAAAAACAGATGGCGCACCTATGGGGTCCTCACTTTCACCAGTTATAGCCAACTTTTTCATGATATATTTCGAACAAGAGGCACTGCAAAAAATCACTGTTAAAATCGAAATTTTGGAAACGCTATGTGGATGATATTTTTATAATATGGCTACATGGAAAAGAACACCTGGACGATTTCCTCATATACCTGAATAATATCCACCATAGAATCCAATTCACGCTAGAAATCGAGCAAGAAAAGAAACTTCCTTTTTTGGACCTGTTATTAACAAGAAAACCCAACAACACCCTAGGTTTTAGCGTATATCGAAAACCCACACATACTGACCGATATCTCAATGCACAGTCACATCATCATCCCTCTCAAAAGCAGGCAGTAGTCAACACACTAATATCAAGATCTCTCCGACTAACAGAACTCGACACAAAACAAGACGAAATAAAACACATTCCAACGGCTCTAGAACGGAATGGTTTCTCACAATCAGACATAAAGAAAGCCATAAAAAGACAAGAGAAAACCACAACAAAAACCAAAGACCAAGATCAAACAGGAAACAAAACCATAATCCCATACATAAAAGGAATAACGGGCAGAATCGGAAGAATCTTAAGAAAACACAACATACAGCCCATATTTAAACCACAAAAAACAATAGCCAACATCCTGGGAAATCCCAAAGATAAGACCAACCTTGAAAATCATGGCGTTGACAGCATTCCATGTGCAGATTGTCAGCAAACATATATAGGACAAATAAACAGGCGCATATCAGCAAGAATTCAAGAACACAAAAATAGCCTCAACAACAAACAATCAACCTCAGCTCTATTTCAACATCACCAAACCACCGGACATACCATCGACTTTGAAAAAGCAAAAGAAATAGCACCAGTACAGAACTACAAGCTACGCGTCATAAGAGAAGCCCTAGAAATCGAAAAAGCGAGACAGCTGAATAAACTAGACGATGCTATACACATTCCAACAACATGGAAAACATTAATAAAAAAACAAGAAACTAAACAACAAAGAGCAACCACTACACGGGAAACCAGCATACAAGAACCAAATATATCGCACTCGGCAGAGGGAAGGAGCCTGCGAAGCCGCTCGTCCAATCAAAAAGCGAGCCAGCCAAACAAATCTCGACATGCATCAGAGGCCACCATCAGTTCTCAGCGAGTAATGAGACAAACCGCACTTGAAAATGCCAAATGAGATTTTGGCGAAACGTCGTGAAAACGATTTTTTGAACGAATGGATTGAAACCCGGAATAACCAAGCCATATATATATATATATATATATATATATATATATATATATATATATATATATATATATATATATATATATATATGTGTATTAAAAAGGTGTTTAAAGTATTAATGTGACGACCAGCGGAAGCTATCATAGATTATGTGCACTAGGTCAGCGCCTGTAAGCAGACTGCGACTTCCCTTCATACATCGCACTGCGATTAATCCCAGCTTGAAGTCTTTGACTTGAATTATCAACTGTTGGGCGCAAGGTTTGAAAATATTTATTTATTTATTCAATAGTTATTCACGGTGAAAATTGGCAAACAATGCCATTTTTCAAATGATTTACAATTCCTAACTCAAAAACTTTGCGTCGGACGGAAAAATTACAAGAGACCATTTTTACTTAGAATCGGCTGAGGAATACGAAAATATTGTTTGATTTAAAAAAAAAAGAAAACATTTTTTTAATTAATCACAATTTTTTGGTTTGTAATAAATTATCTGACCAATTTTCGAGAACCTACCTTCAATATTCATAATCAGAGGCTCAAAATACATATAAAGAACTTTGGTGAAGCCATCTTTTTTCATCGGCTACGAAAACCCACAGGGCTCGCGAACTAATACTACATGTATATACATTTATTAATACTAGAAAGTCCTTTGAGGATTGTAAACACCTGTTAAGGATACAGTGGGCTTTATATTAGATAATTAACAGTGGGACCAACGCATTTCTGTTTTTAGAAGGTAATAGATAGCAGTAGTGGGATTGACTTTTATTTAGGTGTGTTGGTTGTGATTTTTGCCGAAGTCTCCATTTAGTTTTTATCGATATCAATTGTCTTGGCGGGATAAAATGGATTAAAATGTGTATGTATGTGTTTAAGAATGTATGGAAAGCTGCATATTTAGCTAGATTAATGAATATACTTGGCAAAGTCAACTTTTAAATGATGCGCTACTTGTAGCTGTTAAGTTCACTACATCTTACCATTATTCACCACGGTAACATAATTTGAACTAGAAAAATGCACCATACTACAATTAAAAAGGCAAGTTAAGTGCGTGATATAAAGACACATAAATTTCAATGAGTGATGATAGCTAATAAGGAACGAAATGCATAAAACTAGATTAATATGAATACGTGATTATATAGATAAAATTCTGATTTTTTCTTCAACAAAACTGAATTAAAAGTAGGTCCTTTTAAAACTAAAAATAGACTGCCATTGAAAGCAATGAGTGATACGAATAAAGATGAGCAAAAGCTTTTACCCTAATGTAAGCTTTGTCTCTTTGTTAACAACATAAGATTTCCTTAGGCAAGCTGAGCAAAAGATTTTACTTCTAATTTATTTATGTCTTCCAATGGTTCTTACATTTAAGGTAATGACATATTTCAATTTATTTTTAGTAATATTTCTATGCAAAAAAAATAATTTAGGAAAATTAGCATAGCAAAGATTAATATCTACAAAGGAGTGGATACTTCAATGTGAATATCAAACACGAAAGGTAATATTGGTGAAATAAACTCAAAAATACATTAAAAACTGTTCGGGTTTTTCATGACACTTTTAAATTTTCAGCTAAAAAAATTTTTTTTAAATCCAGTGTATTACAGATAATCTTCACTCTTAAAAATAACTTGGAAATGTTAGTTATTACCACCTTTTTTTAGTGAAAATGGAAATTTTAGTTTACAAAAGAAAATAAAAATATTGTTTCGAAAATTTAGACTTCATTCATTATGTAAGTAAACAAAACCTACACTTTTTGGTTGATTAATTTGAATTAACAATAAGTTTTGTAGTGGCAATTCAATCTTGACATTTGACCAGCAAAATTCTTCAATGAAAAATGCTTGAAGCTATTAGTTGCATGAATTAAAATTTTAGTTAAGGAAGCTACAAGTTTTGTTATGGTAGTTTTTTTTAGTTTTCTGTGACTAACCAAAAAAGTTACCAAAAATATTTTTTTAGTGGTAGAATACAAGATGGGAAAGAGCATCTATCGAAATAATATCGAAAAGCCAATAGATTATGCATTATCAGGAATTGCTAACTGAGAAGAAGTTTCAGTATATGAAAGAAACAGCTATAATTAACGTATAAGGAGAATAGGCCGAAATAGATATTAATAATGTCTTTAAAGTTATAAAAAAAAATTGAAAATCATGTGGACCTGACGGCATCTATATAGAATTACTACAAAGTGGAACCACAAAGCTTTTTAACATGCTTACATGGATATCTAATAAATGTCTCAATGGTCAAGAAACCTCAACACAATGGACAGAAGGCCATATTATCTCAATCCACAAAAAAAGAGGCAAGGAAAATTGCCAAAATTACAGATGTTTAACGAAAACTAGCACATTGAGTTGACTCTACGGAAAAATACTCAGACACCTCATTGAAAAAGAATACGCTGGGGAAGAAGAACAGGGCGGATTTCATGCTGGTAGATCCTGTAATGATAACATTTTTTGTTTGAAACAAATAACTGTAGATTATAGAAAATAATGACGAACAAAAATGTAAACCATACACTTATTAGAGCTGTTTAAAATCTATATACAGATTCTATTTCAAAAATCAAAATTAGGAACAAGCTAGTAAAATCCTTTAAAATCACCAAAAGTTTAAGAGAGGGATGCTGCATCTCATCCATATTATTCAAGATATATGTGAAGAAAGTTTCCTCAAAATGGAGCAGAAATGTCAAGCAATGGGAATACAGCTGACACAACTATATATAGATTACAGTTTGCTGTTTGCTGTTTGCTGATGATCAAGCAGTACTAGCAGGCGACAAAGGAGAACTTGAATATTAGGCAAGAAAACTACAAAAAATATATGAGGAACGGGATCTGTCAATATACATTGAGAAAACCAAATACTTATGTATGGGAGATAATAAGAACAACCTCCAAATTAATGATAATGATAATAAAGGATGCGACGATTACAAATATTTAGGAGTCATCTTTGATAGAACGGGTACAGACTATAAATAAATTCGTGCAAGAAACCTGGGACTGAAACCTAGAGACATATAGAGCTAAATAAAAAAACTAGTAGAAGTTGTAAAAATGGATGTTTTAAAGAGATCGGTATCAAGCATACTATCAGCAGCTTGATGGTTGCGCAATGGGCTCACCAATATCATCTACGGTAGCACAGTTGGTCATGGAATATCTGGAAGAAAATGTCATAGATAAACTTAATATACCGATTCAATTTTTCAAGAGGAACGTTGACGACTGTCTAGCAGCTGTCTCCGAAAATGAAATTGACACCATACTAAATGCATTCAACAATTTCCACCAAAAGATGCAATTTACATCAGAAGTCGAACAAAATAGAAAAATAAATTTCCTTGACCTCACATTAGTTCGAAATTATGAAAATAAAAAGATTGAGACGATGTGGTACACAAAAGATACATGGTCGGGACGCTACCTCAACTATCAATTACATCATCCGAAATCCCAAAGATCAGCGTAATAATAGGTTTGGCCTAAGCCAAATATATTTTAACCTAATAAACTAAACCACCTATTGTAGCCTTTATTGTTTGTAACACACTGATTAGTCAATATTGATAAAATTTATCTATAAATCAGAAAAAACTGAGTAAAAAGGTTCCCAAATAAAAAAAAATATTAAGTTATATAAGTTGCGCAGGTTATATCTTGGTTCTGCCTGGTCGGTTTCCTATGCTTCCCTGGATCTGGGTCTTCTCCCGTCTCGATATTCTGTTTTTCTGGTGTATTGTTTTTGGTTCGATTTTAATTAGAGTTCTAGAGTTTGAGATATTTTGTACATCATCTCTCTTGTTAATGTTTTCAGTTTTTTCTGTTTCAAGAGCTTCTCAGATGATGCGCGTTCTATAGTGCTTTATGGGTGCGATCTGTTCGGTTTCCTGAAAATTTATAGTGAGTCCTATCTCCTGATGATGTTGGAGTAAAGCTAATGTGGTTTGCTTGTTCTTTATGCTATTTTTATATTCTTGAACTCTGATAAAGATTCTGCTGTTTGTTGAGGCGATGTATCATTCACAATTTATACATGAAATGCTGTACACTCCCTGGTTTTCCAATTGTATTTTGTCTTTGGGATTGCCTAATAATTTGTGTATTGTTGTTTTTGCCTAAATTGTGCATATGTCATGCTTCCTCAAAATTCTTCCAATTACGTCTGTTACACCTTTTATGTATGGCAGTGTTATTTTTGGTTTGGATTTGTCATCTCCTTCTTTTGTCTCTGCTATTGCATTTGGGTCTCATACAGTTGAGTTTCGTTTGTTTCGAAAACAGTTGATATTTATAAAAATATTTTTGAATTGATGATGATGACTATATATGCGAAATCTGGTATATTCCCATAATTCCAGCCCTTACCAAATTGTGTTTAACAGTTGAGAAAAAAATGAAAATCTCTATAAACATATCCAAAAAAAAATAGTGGAATTCCAAAAAGCCAAGGTGTATTATTTTTTAGGGAACAAATTCAGACATACAAGTCATCTCGGCGACACTGGTGCTTTCTGAAATTTTCAAATATAGCCAAAGGGTTAAATATGCATATTTATTTATTTATAATACCACTTATACATACATATGTATATTACCTAATGTATTAATGTTATCCTGTATTTTATCGTTCTCTCTAATTAGTACCGAGAAATAATTTCTCATTTAACCATACTACATATACAGACTGTTTTGAAATGATTTCTAATTGTTAAAAATGGCGGACAGTAATATTCTCTTCGACGATATTCTACTAATTTTATTTATAAAATTGTTAAATTTGGTTTGGTCACTTTTAGGTATCGGTATTATACAATAATTGTTAAGAGTAACAAGAAATAAATTAAAAACAAAATAAACGATTGAAATCTCAGCAACGTAAAAATCATCGCTTTATAAAGATAAAAACCCGCAAGAAATGGTGATGGAACGCTTCATGGTAAAGCACCACTGAACAATGACGTGTATGATATGTCTACACCTAACAGTATTAGGCCACTACATATCTGCAGTACATTCTCAACTACTCATTGTTCTGCCTAACGTGGAAAGAGAATTACTTCAAGTGAGACTATACGGCCTCACTCCTCCAACGGTTCTCGTGCGGGTGTAAACATCGGTCACCAACGCCATTAAATAGGAAACATATTACTGATTTACACTGCTTATTTTGGTTGTAGATGAAAACACCGATATAGAGAACATCCAATTCACAGGCTCCGTTTTCCCATGCACGTGTGCACAACTCAGTTTTACATACCCACGGTGGGACTGTACTGGTTTTTATTTATACACTACCCTAGTCTCACCCCAAGTAGCCGAACTTTTCTTTTAGTTCACCCGAAGCTTGATACAGGATTCTACAACTTACGACAACCGTGAGAATGTTCGAAAGAATGTAGGCTGATGAATTATTGCAACCGTAGGTTATCCCCCCACCCCCGGTACCAAAGGCAACTGAGCTAGACACATGATTTCCATGTGGCCATGCACTGTTCGTCCCAGCACCTGAAGTTTCAGATGCCCCCCAGCACGATGTTCAACACTTGCTTTGGGTTATACGACCCTTCACAAGCATTTTCGCCATGCATCTATTCTATTCTATTCTAATTCGTGGTTTTACGACTACTATCCAAAACAGTACTGGACCACGTTTCGCCCTTGATGACTGGACTCATCAGATCGGTGACGCGGTGTCTTGTAAACCATTTGTGAGCGGAGAGTCCTTATCTTCCCACTGAATGGTAACCGATGTTTACACCTGCACGAGAACCGTTGGAGGGATGAGGCCTTATAGTCTCACTTGAAGTAATCATCCTTCCATTTTAGTCAGAACAATGTTTAGTTGGGATTGTAATGCAGATATACAGTCGCCTGATATTATTAGGGATAGATATATCCTACAGGTCATTGTTCAACGGTGCTTAACCACTGGTTGTGTACAGGAAAATGTCTTCAGTGGAAAGATAAGGACTCTCTCCTCGCAAACGGTTTATAAGACACCACGTCACTAATCTGGTAAACCCAGTCACCAAGGGGTGAAACGCAGTCCAGCATTATTTTGGGTGGTGGCCGTATAACTACGAATCAAAATGATGTATGACACAAATGCTTGTATAGGGTGGTATAACCCGAAAAAACTGTTGAACATCGTGCTGGGGGGCATCTGAAACTCCAGGTACTGGGGCGAACAGTGCATGGCCACATGGAAATCACGTGGTTTAGCTCGATGGCCTCTCGTTAAGGGGGGATAATCTGCAATTGCAATAATTCGTTAGTTTACATTCTTTCGAACATTCTTACGGTTATCTTAAGTCGTAGGGCCCTGTATCAAGCTGCCGGGTAAACTAAAAGCAAGGTTCAGCAACCGGGGATGAGATCCCATAGTGGGTAGGCAAAACTGAGTTTTACATGCGCGCACGGGAAAACGGAGTTTGGAAATTGGATGTCCTCTATATCGGTGTTTTCATCTACAACCAACATAAGTAGTGTAAATCAGTAATATGTTTCCTACTTAATGGCGTTGGTGCCCGATGTTTACACCTGCACGAGAACCGTTGGAGGGATGAGGTAGTCTATGTAGTAGTAGTAGAAGTAATTCTCTTTCCAGGAAGAAATGGTATCGGTCGGCTTCTGTCATTCGTCTCAAAAGGGAGTTCGAGCTGAAGCTCGACAGCCGTACCGGGCTTAAAAGATTTTTTTTTCTTCTCACTTCAAAGAAAGAAGACAAAACATAACTAGGCGTTTGGGGCACGATTCAAGCTTGAAGAAGTAATCGACCTTGATCTAACCAATATGAAGGGCTACGTCATATTCCCGCCCACAATACTGCCAAAAGAGAAAATTATTTGGGATACTAAAAAGGTTGTTATTATTAACTATGGAATTTTTATTAAATTATTTTGGATTTGTAGTTGTAAATACGGTTATTTAGTTTTAACGAGTTTGTATAAAACTTGCTAAAGCTTTTTCGTAACTAAAACATATCCAAATTTTCCTTTAGCTTCCTAAATAATAGGTAACGGCCTTACACACCTAAAGAAATTTACGTTTTACCTTTCCTAACAAAAAATATTTAATTCGAGTAACCTAAACACATAAACCAAAAAAAAAATAGTCAACTATATCAATTCATTTATAGGAGTGTTGTTTCGTTCAATGATGGTATATATTATGTAATTGAGTTTTCTTTTATTCAGCATTAAATAAAATTAATAATGGAAGTAAAAACATAATGCCTTTATTTCTAAATATGAATTAAAAGCGCATAAAAATACATTGAGCATAAACAAACCACGTAAGTTGTCTGTTGCTCTTTTACGCCTAATAATAATTGAGTTATTTGACAAGAACAAATAAAATGCTCGGTTGGATACGACTGTGGCAATAGAAGTTATGGAAGAGGCTGAATCTTGTTACCTCGAGACAAAGTAATAGAAATAAACAGACTGGTTAAAAAAAATAAAACTTGAATTTTTGAAGAAACTTTTGTTATATGAACTTTCGCAATTATTAAAGAAGCGAATGAGAGTTTACTTTTTTAGATTAAGAAAGTTTGTATATACTGAAACAATTTCAACATTTTTATTTACAAATGCCATAAACTAACTCATATTATACTGTTTGAGAGTTTATATGACTTGGATTTTTGAATTTAAATTTGTTTTTTTTTTAACAAATGACTTGAAAATTGAAAATATAAATATTTTATAGAAACAAATATGGGGAAATATTACCAAGCAAATATTAATAAAATATAATATAAAATAGCCCAGTCAAATTTTGGTTTAGAAGGTTGAAGCTCTAATATGAAATATTTTATTAATATAATAAGGATTAGTTTTCACAGAATAACTTCCGAAACGACATAAATAACGTTACACTAACTTTCTGAGTTATGTCATTTCGAATAAGTTCAAATATCTGCCACTCGCATCATCATAACTATGTGTCTAAAATCAGCATGACAATAATTTTTTTTATTCCGTAGCTAACTAGGAACTTTTAAGGTGCGTATAAATAGGCCAAATCACGAATTTTTCATGAAACTCTTGTGCTTTCAATAGCCGGTGTCAAAGGAAATAATAAAACCGTCTGGGATACGCCAATTTCATCATATTTCTCGTATCGTCGGACTCGCTTCAAAGTAAATTTTTTCGAAATAAAATCCCCGTCATTGGCACGCATATTTAAATTCCTTAAACTTGTAAATGCGATATGAATATTTATGATTAACAGGATTGAAAAAAGAATAAAAAATTGATGAAACTATTGACTCAAAAAGCCAAAGTTTATGAGTTGAATAAATCGGTTGTTAAAGACGTTAGATAGTTTGACTTATTTTAAGAGGATTCGATGAAACTTGCTGAACTCATTTCTAATGTTGTCCCGAAGCTATATGAATTTTTGTCCTTAGATTTATTAAGATAATTGATCAAGAAGTGGGCATGATATTATACAGGTTCTTATGGGAGCACAAGGTAGTACTAACTTTATTCGTTAAAAAATCTTTTCTAATTAAGAAAAACGAGAAAAATTTATCAGAGCGATAAAAAATTATATAACGTTTCATTTGACATATTGATGAATTTGATCGATCGTGGGGTGCAGAAAATATATTGATATAGCTTTCCCAATATAGACTCGTTTTCAGCAAACGAGTAGTCTTTGAAATCTTATGTGGCAACGCTGCATGCGCTCTTAAGTACTTAGAAACACTTGTATATAATATGATCTGCTTGGTACTTAAATTACTTACAATTTAATTATTAATAAACATATACACTTTTGAGGTTATGATTATGAGGTGAAAATACGCTGCTATACTTACGGGTTTTACAATGAAAGTGTCCCAATTTTGTTCACACATATTGAGAATTTGGCAACATCATAGATTGATAAAATTTGAGCAACGTGATTCTATGAACTAGTGCAATTATCATCATGGAACGATATACAGCGCAAGAGCATATTCATGTTGTTAAAACTTACCATGAAGATGAGTCTTCCCGAAAACAAACATACAGACAAAATCGTAATTTTTTTGGTACGTCTATCGGAGAAGAGTATTTACAGAATGGTGCAAAAATTTGAGGAAACTGGGTCCGTTACAGATATGCAGACACCTGTTCGTACCCGTCGAGTCCGTTCAGCTGAAAACATTATCAGAGTCCGAGAAAGTACAAACGAAAATCTGGAAATGTCTATTCCTCGACGTTCGCAGCAATTAGACCTTATGGAAACATTAATTTGGCGTATTCTAAGAAAGGAGTTAGCTCCTAAAAAGTATAAAATCCACTGGAACTAGAGCCAAATGATTATCGGCAGCGACGTAAGTTTATTCGATGGATACAGCAAAAGCAAAAAGCTGATAATGATTTTTGTCAAAAAATCATGTTTATCAACCCCAACAAACAAAACTGCCAGATTTGGAGTGATGAAGATCCAAGATAAATTGAGGAAAAACCTATGCATAGTCAATGTGTTACCGGTGGTGTTTTTGAGCGAGGGACATTGTTGGATTTTTTTTTTCGAAAATAAAAAGAACAAATCTTTACAGTAAATGGTGAACGTTATCACACCTTATTACACGACTTTGTATGGCCAGAACTAGAAGATATTGATCTAGATGATATTTAGTGTCAACAGAACGGGCAACGTGCCACATGGCCAGAGAGACATGGCTCTTTTGCAAATCAAATTTGGGGACAGAATCCTTTTCATCAATTGGCCGCCCAGATCTTGTGAGTTGATGCCACTTGTGGTACTTATTTTCTGTGGGGCTACGTGAAAAGCAAGATGTATGTCAAAAATATACAAACAATTCCCGATTTAAAGAATGAGATTAGGCGCGTAATTGGTGAGATAGAACCCAACTTGTGCTTAGACGTTATTCCATATTTGAACAAAAAAATTATTATTGCCTGTTAAAGAAGCAAAGGAAGTTATTTGGCTGATTTTATTTTTCACATATAATTGCACGCATCTGTAGAATTACCTCACATAAAAATAAAACAAATTTGTTAAATAAACTGTGTTTTATTTGTAGAAAACATCAGGACACTGTTATTGAAAAACCTTTTGTAATACCACAGTGTAAGATATATTGTGTATAATACTAACCATCAGTACTATAGCCAGAAGACATGGCGCTCATACACGCTAGACAGGCTTACCAGCATTCGAAAAAGTGCTCTACATAAAGCGATGTTGACAAAGTCCTTGCAGTATTTTCGGTGATAATTTATAACAAAAATTCAAAAAATAATTTGTTCACTCTCTTCGATGAGTTCCAAAAACAATTTTCGCAACATTTAAATGATATTGCAAAACTATTTTATTTTAATTATAGGTTTTCAATTTTATATAATATTTTTTCCTTAAGTTGACACCACTGATAGAAACCTTTCGATCATAAAGTATAGGAACTACCCTCTTTTCTCAACCCCTCGCATGACACTGCCCAACGTCAACCTGTCAATTTAAATTCTGCAAAATTGGGCAGAGGATATATTTAAATAGCTGGTAATTTATAATTCTTGAACTTTTAATTTCCCGGTACACTAATCTGAAGTAGTACATAGGCACACTTTAAATGAATATAATATAGGAATTAGGTCTTATTTAAAGTTTTTTGCATCAATATTTAAAACGTCTAAATGATGCATTTTTTAGATTGATGTTTTGTATTATCATGATTAAAAACACACAAATATAATAAAAAGAGAACTTTAAATCATTAACATATAATTTATCAGCACTTGCATTTCCATTGTAAAATTTAAATAGAAATGCCACCTTTTTAATCCCCAATCTCTAACTCTTTTGCAATTTCATGTTCATCTTTTTGTGAGGTCAGCCACCGAATCTAATTTATGTTACGTCCTCCGATAACATTATTTTCTTAGAGGGATTGAACCATGCGTTCAATTTTATTGCTAGTAGTAGCAATCCCGTATCTTCAAACAATTTACCAATAGTTTATAAGACCTAATTTATTTCTTCTGAGGATAACTTATATTTTTGTGTTTGGGGATCAAATATATAAGTTACAAAATGATACGGTGTTAATGCTTGGTCATATATACGATGAATTTAGTGTTTTTTTTTTGTAGAGAAAGCTCTAGCTCTTCTTAGAAGATATGCTGTTAATGTTTCCATTGCTCTACAACATCTGAAGTAGTTGCATTTTTTCTTTGCAAAATATCTAGCACTCCTATAGGTTTCAAAATATTTAGATATTGTTCTGCGCACATTTAAGTCCAATATTGGATACTTTTTGGTATATGACGCAACCAATCTCTTTTTTGTTTTCCTCGCAGATTTTACTATTATGTCCCACTGAGAGACAAACATTTCTAAACAGTCAGCCATGCTATTCCAATTATTTAAACAATGTGTTCTTTAATATCTTTGATTCTAAGTCCTTGCACAGCATATTCAGATGTGCTGAGCAACCATAGGTTACAACTTTAGTACTGCTTCTTTTTTCCAATTCTCTTTCTCATGTTCGTAGGGTTTCTAAAGCTCGAGTTATTAACAAAAATTGCTTTTACTGTTTCCTTATCAATATTATGTTTTTCAGCTGTTGATGTAAGAGTTACAAAACTGCTACTAGAGGAACAAGTTTTAGTTCTTTTCATTTTTTGGAACAGTTGCGACCTGAAGTTAGCTTTGTGATAAACTACCCGGAAAACATCTCCGACAACATTTTTGAGTTATTCTAAAGAATTTTGAGAGAGTAATTCGATAAAAATAGTTGTCTATTTTGAAAAGAGTTTTTTGGTTTACAACCCTAAGAATCTCCAAGTACTGATTTTCAAGCAATTCCGAATGATTTAGAATACGAAAATGAAGAACACCTGAAAACTCTTTTGGTGATACACCTACAGTTGGTCCAGTGAAAGAATACTCATATATCATCAATCTAAATCCATATCAGTTTTGACACATATTCATCTTAATTAGAAGAAAAAAATTTTTTAAATATAAGTACAGACAACAAAACATAATTTTTCTAATCTAGGCCAAACGTTGCAAAGAACTTAACATTATGGCTAAAGCAAGATAGAAATAGACAACCGAGACAAACGAGCCATTTCTTTGTATGAAAACAAACTTTCTATTGACTTCAGTCAAAACATTATTTTATTGACAGTCATCCTTCAAAGTTTTATTTAGATTATGTTCTTGGAGAAATTTTGATCATGTAAGTAAATTTAAAACAAAAGATTTTGTTTTGTGTACTGTTAATTATTGTTTTATAATTTATTACGGGTATGTATTATTTTTATTAAGAACCTATGCCTAGACACACAAACATTTATAACCTTCAAATCTATTGCCAGAGTCTAAATGCTTAACACTTTGTATGAAATTTTAAAACGTTATCGCATTGTGGAATCTGTCTTACGTATAAATATTTCTAACCTTCAAATCTGTCGTTGGTGTCTAAATGCTCAACACACGTATATAATTTTAAAATGTTTTTCGCTCTACTATAATCAGTTGTAATAATCAGGCATTGAAAATTAGAATAAAGTAATGAGACTCAATTTGTCGTTTTAGATAATGCGTGATGAAACTCTTCACAGGCAAACACAACAGCTTGTGCTTAATTCGTGTGAGTATTTCGACGTAGAGAAGAGAAAAGGTAGTCCTGTGGAATCTGTTTCATCTGTCCAAGAGATAATTTCATTTTTGGAAATATATATTTTCAGTTAGATAACGCTATTTCTAGAGACTACCATTACTCTTAAAATTTCAAGAAATACCTCATATGGAAAAGTAAAAAAAAAATTAAAATATTTTCTCTCCTAGAAATAATAGACCTATTTGAAAGAAAAAAACTACAGATCTTACCGAAGAAGTCAAAATGGAAGTTCGAAATACACTCTACAACATGTACTAACAAAGTAGAAGTATAATCTTTCTTATAATAAAAGCTAACTTTGAAGGTAGTATCATTGATCTATATTTAACAATCTTAATGACTTTTTATTTTTAAAAAAGGATGTTATTCTGAAAAGCTGAAGTACTGAACTCACCAAAAAAGAGAGTGTATCTATGGGTAAATTATCTTTAAGTATTCTGCTTAAGGAGCTGAGATTCAAATACCAAAAAGATTACAAGAGAAGAGCATTAATTGAAAGAATAGTTCCCGCCAGTATTTTTAGAGCGACTTGCTCTTTATATTAGTCAATTTATTAGACTGTGACTATAAGCTTACTTATGAATGAATTAATACCAGTGAGTGAAGCAGAATCGAACTATCAATATTGTAAAACTTGAGTGTTCATTTAAGAAGCATTCTTCCAGAAAGTTGTTGACTTTCCATTGTTATATGTATAATTGGTGCTCGGTCTGTTTTTGGAAAAAGGTACTGGAATTAAGATTTTATTAATAGTGTCAATTTCACATTTATTGTGAAAAATGTATTTTTTGATATTTACTTTTGATTTGATATGTTATTGCCTTATTTCTGAGTCTTTTTTTAAAATCCTTATTAAATATATTGATGTATTATAATTTGACATTCTTTTGGATTTGCAAATCTATTTCTTGTTCACTGTACTATTTGCGCATTTGCCTGTTATATATCTAAATAATAAATTAATAAATACATTTTTTGTATCTTAAGTGTTTTTTTAATTACTATTTTATTCTCACTTTTTTTAATTCTAGTTGATTATTGTTGCTATTGTTTTTCATCCTTAAAATATATTTTCTAAAATATTTAGTTCAAAAGAGTTATAGAAACAACTATAAGTAATATTTCGTAGTTTATACAATTATAAAAAAATACTTATTTTTAGTGTTTTTAGGTAAAACTATTGTGTTATATTTAATGTTGTTTTCAGTTAAGAGAGGAGTCCTAATTCCATCTCTTTGTGTTTTGTGATAGTTTTTTTATCTTTTCAATAAATATATTGATTACTATTATTTCATTAATATTTTCACTGACCTAAACCGATGTTGTAATTTTTCCCTGATAACGAAACTGAAAATATAACTGAATTGTCAATGTACTATATAGTTCTATTCGTCGGTACAATAGACTCGTCTTTATGAATATAAACGTTGTATTGACTAATTTTGATTTAGTTCAGATAAAAATTATTGACGACACATTCTCTCGCTGTGTGTCATTTTTTTTTAATCCGAGAGTACATCCTTTCGTTGTTTTGGTTTCTTGTGGAAACTGACAGACAGTTTGCCAAAATCTCTGAATGAATTTTGTTCCTAAAATTAATGATATACTCCTGGAAATTGTATATGAGTATTTGCTGATTTTTTTTTCTGCAAACATATTTTATTTAAATTCAAGGTAAATTCTGAAACAGATATTGTACATAAAAATATCCAGAGCATCGCTTTCGAGCGTTTAAACCACTGTGCGACGACGCGACGTGGCAGCAAGAAGCCAAAATCCAGAATCCGGGGCGTCTTAACCTTCAAGAGTAAAAAATATAACAAAAAGGGTTCTATAAAAAGGTTATTCTGACCTTCCGGCGACAAATAAAATATATGAGTGTACAGTCAAATTATTTAACGAATAGTCGTCAGTCAAAATGATAATGTAAATATAGATATATTTCTTTTACGTGCGGAAAATGGAAAATTTAATAAAACGAAAAGTCGATAAACAAACTAAATCTCGCCTACAGAAAAATACTATTATTCAATTAAAAATAAAAAAATAAACACATACCTTTCCTTCTGGGATTTGTTTTAGTGTAATATTAACAGCTTTTAATACATTACACTACTACAAATTACTACTTTTATTGCATAAAAGTTCGCAAAAGTGGAAAACCCGGAGAAAAAAATAAGTGATTCTGTAACAACAATACTATTATGTTATCATACTAAAAACAATTAGTAGTGATATTTTATTATGTTTTAAATTCTATGATCCATTCATTAGCTATAAAAAACTAAAGCTAAAAATTATGGTTTTTCGCTTATAAAATCAAAACTCATGCAGCAATCTCGATGGTATAAACGATGAATGGTCCCATTTTAATTATTATTTAATTAATTTTGTAAGAAGACTTAGAAAGCAGAAATAGCGTTCTATAAGCTTATATTTTCGTTTTGCAAAAAATCTATGGTATACGTGAAAAATGTTAACAAGCATGACCGAAAACGGCCGAGCGAGGGAAAGTACAACAGTAGTTGAGGCAGCGCGGCAGCCGAGGGGAATAGTATGTATTACACAAATACGACTCCCCTAGGCAGAAAATAAAAAAAAAATAATACAATAAAATGGTTAAGAAATCAATAACAAATTATGTTTACATATATATATATATATATATATATATATATATATATATATATATATATATATATATATATATATAGCTGTATAACGCGAAGCCTTCTCTTTCGAATACGGCGCCTTCTGTCTCTATAGACAAATCAGTCTGGCCGTGGCCTTCGATTGTATAAGAGCTGTTTTTTTATTGTGCCGAAAAAATAATAAGTGTAATAATAAAACATTAAATAGTAGAAATTTGTTTAAGGCGCTCAACATGTATGCTTGCTTTGCGCTTAGCTACTCTTTTGGAATTATAAAATAAACAGGACGAACCTCCAAAACCTGCAAAGAAAAATAAGGACACTCCTAACAAAAACACAAAAACATCACCTTCGGAGTGCTATTGAACGTACAATGTTTCCAAGACATCAAGAAGGAAGAGAATTGGTGGATATTGGTAAGCAGCTGGACCGACAAATAATAAACTTACTTTCATATTTCCACAGGTTAGCGGACTTTTCCAATATGCGAGGCAGACGATTCAACGCCGCTACAGCTGAGGGAACAGGATATTGCTTCTCACCACCCAACAGACCAAGAGAAGTTACAAACCTGGCTACAGAAGCCACTTCATGGACGGCATCCAAATAAGGTAAATCAAGACAATGTCGACAACTCAGCGTCGAACTACTGGTTGATTTCAGGACAGATGTTTCCGGAAAAGGCTTCTTGTTAGCTATCCAAGAGCAGGTTATTACGATGAAGAACTATTGGAAGTTCATCATCAGAGATCCCTTAATAGAAAATGACCAATGCAGATATGGCTGTCGAACATCAGAGACAATCCAGCACAGAACTGGAGGATGCCAAGCGTTTGCCGCAACCGAGTATAAGGAAAGACACGACTCAACAGCTAAGATACTCCACGAAGAGTTAGCAGATAAGTTAAACCTATTATAGGTAGGAAAAGTGCCTTATTACCAATAAGATCCGAAGCCTGTTCTTGAGAATAACCAGTTCAAGTTATATTGGGACCGAACAGTTCTGACGGATCAGACAGTTGCTTATAATAGACCAGACATTATACTAACAAATAAAATTTCTAGGCGAACTACACTAATCGACATTGCTGTACCTAACAACAACCTAAGGCCAAACTACAACGAGAAGATCGCCAAATACAAAGATCTGGAGGTGCAAATCCGAAGACAATGGGCAATGAACAGCTGGAGTGATACCAAAGAACCTCCTGCAGAACATCAAGGAACTGGGCCTTAGTGAGTATCTGTACAAACCGATGCAGAAAGCAATTCTTCTTGCAACCGCGCGAACCATCCGAAAGTTCGTAGGAACTACAGCAGGCCACGTCACCAAGGACCCGATAACATGGAAAGGGTTCCCTCAGAGCTTCATACTATCTTTGTGTACCTGGTATTAGTCAATATTCCCTGGAGGGAGTGCGAAGCTGTTTGGCTTGTAAATCATAAGAAACAACGAATTATGGTGAAACGTCACATTAAAATTGGAAAAGCCACTACTGAAACTTATCTTTTATTAAAAGAAATGTATGGCAATAAACATTTATCATGAGAAGATAAAATATTCAAAAAGTCGATAATCTGATTAAATTTGATCATTGGTTAACTATTAGTGCGATTGCTGAAACACTTTTAACAAACAAAAAGTGGATGCGAAAATAGCGAATTAGCCTATCACAGTGGAACAAAAAGGAGCCCGCGAAAATGTTTGGAAAGGGTGATACCATGTGACGAATCTAGGTTAGTAGTTATTCATGGGATTGTGTACCTTCACTGGATTCCTGAAAATCAAAAAATTAAGCAGCATTACTACTTTTAGGTTCTTGTTTAATTCTGTACAAGAGTAAGAGGAAAACGATGAGAAATGTGGAAGAACAAGTCATAGGTTTTCTATTAAGATTTCTTTATTCATTCTTCATTGTCCGTAAAGACGTTTCTAGCCAAGTACAACTACCAGTGTTAGACAAACCACCTTAGTCTCCTAGTCTTACACCATGTAAAAATTTAAAATAAAATGTTTTACAGTAATCATCTCGTTATTTTATAGCCACACTTCGTATATAGAGAACATACTTGTTTAATCGGACCTCTAATCTGCTATTAAACTCACTGGGACCTTAGACTAAATGCAAATTGTAATCTAAAACAAGAATTTTTTATTTTCCAGGACGACCAACTTGTTATCAGTATAAAAAAATAGCGATTTTAAGATAAATAGATAATTAATCATTAGTTTACAATACAAACTTTTACAGCATTTATCAACTAAAATTTGATTTATACTTTTAAACAGTATTGTTTTATTGCTTAAACATGTTTTTACGCCATTGCTCTTTAGACTCACTTTCAAATGATTGTACGTGCTTTAAAAAAAGGTTAGCCGATTTAAATAAGCTTTTAAATTTTAAAAGCTTATTTCCTGCTGATTTGAAATTAGGAACTCATTTTGGGCACCTCAGACACAATGTGTTTTGCATAAAACTAATTTAAAGAATGAGTGAAATGAATAACTTTATGAAAAAGCGCTTCAGCACGTCTATCTTCGATATTTAGCATTATAATTTTGATTACATAGGATAACACAAAAAGGGAAGCATGTGCCACTGTTTTCTTCTCCCACGAGAGTAGTCAAATAATTAATTTTTCATTTCCACGCATGTAGATTATTATTCACACATTATTATTATGTTTTATAATTAGGAAAATGTTTAATTAATTTTATTAGAAACATGGATATATTTAATTATTGCTACATGTATAAACATATATACATATATACATATATGTATATATATATATATATATATATATATATATATATATATATATATATATATAAATATATATGTTATATCGTAGGTTTTCACGGATGGTAGAATGAATGGTTTGATTATTCCGGGTTTCAATCCGTTCGTTCATAAATCAGACATAAAGAAAGCCATAAAAAGACAAGAGAAGACTACAACAAAAACCAAAGACCAAGATCAAACCAGAAACAAAGCTATAATCCCATACATAAAATGAATAACGGACAGAATCGGAAGAATCTTAAGAAAACACAACATACAGCCCATATTTAAACCACAAAAAACAATAGCCAACATCCTGGGAAATCCAAGAGATAAGACCAACCTTGAAAACCATGGCGTTTATAGCATTCCATGTGCAGATTGTCAGCAAACATATATAGGCCAAACAAACAGGCGCATATCAGCAAAAATTCAAGAACACAAAAATAGCCTCAAAAACAAACAAACAGCCTCAGCTCTATTTCAACATCATCAAACTACCGGACAACCATCGACTTTGAAAAAGCAAAAGAAATAGCACCAGTACAGAACTACAAGGTACGCGTCATAAGAGAGGCCCTAGAAATAGAAAAAGCGGGACAGCTGAATAAACGAGACGATGCTATACATATTCCAACAACATGGAAGACATTAATAAAGAAACAAGAAACAAAACAACAAAAATCAACCAATACACGAGAGACCAGCATACAAGAACCAAATATATCGCACTCGACAGAGGGGAGGAGCCTGCGAAGCCGCTCGTCCAATCAGAAAGCGAGCCAGCTAAACAAAACCCGACATTCATCAGAGGCCACCATCAGTTCTCAGCGAGTAACGAGACGAACCGCACTTGAAAATGCCAAATGAGATTTTGGCGAAACGTCGTGAAAACGATTTTTTGAACGAACTGTAAGGTTTCAATATTGTAACTCCTAAGAATTTTTGCGATCTTGTCTGTGGTGCCTCTGGCATAAGAAACAAAAGCTTTGGAGGTATTCTCTTGGCTTTCACGATTTTTTGGGACCAAGTGTTTGTTTTTTAGGGCCTTGTGTATATGTTCTTTCTTATAACCATTTTTTGTTAGGGCGTCTTGTCCTGTAAGGGACTGCGATCGAAACGCAAGTGATTTCGCTACTGAAAATATTTGGGCGGGGTGGTGATGTGAATCGGCGTTGAGGCATCTGTAGACAGTGTGCGAAAGCAAGCCATCCTCTTTTCTTTTCAATAGGATATCTAGAAACGGTAGTTTTTTTCCTGTTCTGTCACCATGGTGAATTTGATTTTTGGATGTATACTGGTTATGTGATTTAGGAAACTTTTGAGATTTTCTTCTCCATGTTGCCAGATAATGAATGTGTCATCTACGTAACGCAGCCACAGTCGTGGTTTGTGTGGAGAGGTCTCCAAAGCCCCAAAAACTCGCGAAACACAAGAGAATAGTTCCAAAGCTTTTGTTCCTTATGTAAGAGGCACCACAGACAAGATTGCAAAAATTCTCAGGAGACACAATATTGAAATCATTTTCACCACAGACCCTAAAGTAAAAGATCTCTTGCCTACACCTAAAGAAAGAATCCCTCTAGAAAACCAGGGAGTGTACGAAATTCCATGCGGAGAATGCAGCTTATCTTACATAGGTCAAACCAACCGTAAAATAATCGCCAGAAGAGACTAACATATAAATCCTGTCAAGCAAAAAACAACTTCTTCTGTTCTGGCCCAACACTGGTTAAACACAGGACATAAGATAAATTTATCTGGAACAAAAATGCTATAGAGATGTGAAAACCTATCCACAAGAGTTATAAGGGAATTGAAATTGCAAAGAGGCCCACCAACTTAAATAGCAGAGATGATAGCCAGCGAGTGCCTAATACTTGGAAAAATCTGCTTACAAAACATTAACCAGTAACACTTAGTAAGGAGACAGATTATAACTCTGCAACGCAACCTCAAGCACTAGCAACAGAGCCGATGACGCGCAGCAGGTCTCGCAACCTGATTGGCCAGAACCATTCGGAAAACGAACGCGTCCGACGTACACACGGGACCAACAGGAACCGAGTCGCAAGCGTCAGTTCGCTCGTAGACGCTCTACAGTGAGCTTTGAAAATGGTGAATGAGATTTTTTTTTATACTTGATAACTTGATTTTTTTAGTTTATACTTGATAACGATTAAAGATACAATCTAATCAAAACGCCGTAAAAATAAAGACAATGCAAGTCCGACAACAACATTTTAGTCAATTTTTATCATTGTGTTGTATATGTTATATTTTATTTAATATTTTTGCTCCACAATATCCCATTTAGGCATTCTATCACTTTTCTTGCTTGGATAGTTCTTGCACAAATTTCTTTATCGTCTGTTCCCGTTTTATCAAAAATAAATCATAAATATTTGTAATCGTTGCATTCCTCTACCTCTGTATTAACGTTAATTTGGAGGTTACTTTTATTATCTCCTATGCATAAGTATTTGGTTTTCTGAATGTTTATTGACAGACTCCATTCCTGATACGTTTCTTGTAGTTTTCCTGCCACGTATTCAAGATCTTCTTTATTTTAGTTATGGCTGTTATATTTATCATAAAATTTTCCAACTCCTTCAAGTCTTATGTTCCACAATTCATAAACCTTTTCATTGCTTTATGTCTTTTACCAGGTGATCCATCAGAGAAGTATATAATTGTTAACAATTTAAGATTTTTCGAAACCTGGAAAACACGGCAAACAATAGAATCCAAGTGCTTTGTTTTGGATCGACAATGCTCTTGGAAGTAGCAAGTCTTTTGACATGTTTTTTTTTCCTGATGTTCTTATATACAACTCTTACAAGATAATAATCTGTAGTGGCTATCGATCATATTAGCATTTTTTGTGCTAACATAACATTACCAGATAAAAAAATCTTTTCTAAAACTTGTCTAATAAATTTTCAAAGTTTATTGTTTTTTTGACGTTAAGAGCTGTATTCTTTTGAGTAAATTATCACTGATCGAAGTTAAAAAAGTGAAACTGATAACTTCATGTTCTTTTGAATGTGCATTTACTTGTCATTGGGTCGAAGTGATCATGATTACTTCAAGTGACTGAACTGAAAATGATAATTACTCAAAAGAATATACCTAATATCACACAAACGACTTAAGGAATTTTAAGCTTTTTCCCACAGCTAAAAATCTAAGAACGTCACTGATTAATAAATACGAAATAACTTCATATTAACGCGATATTTTACTTGTCCTGGAAATACCAATCTTCTTTTATATTAAAATAAGGATATTTCTAAAATTATTTCTCCTCTTTATTTCAAGTTGTCTATTTAGAACTCAAAGTTCAGAGTAACTGTTTATCTGGAAAATTATGGAAAATTTAAATTGTTATTTATGTTGTGTTTCCTTGACTTTTGCTTATTCCTTTATATCCATTCCGTGAAAGAGCTACTTTTACAATTTGCTTTTAATGATGATAATATGCGTCAACAATTGAGCTTGTCTCTCAAAAGGGATTTCTCGAAATATTTTGAGTTACTTGATGACTTCTAATAAAGCAATATAACGACCGAAGTGTAATATATCGTATTTTCCAGAATTAGGCTGCTTGAGCAATAATAAACAGGAAAATTTAGGAAAATAAAATTATGAAACAAGAATGTGAAGAACGTTTCTTCTTTTGAAATGTTGACAAATGTTTTTTCAAAAAAGGAGAGACAATAATAAACCTATCATCATTTTTTTCTTTTAAATATAAAACGCACTCTGTGACCTGACTGTTAAAGAGGGAGAAAACCAGCACAATATATAAATGGACATTAAAAATTTTTTTTAATAGTTTTAAATATATTTGTGACAAAAATATTATGCGATAAAAAAATACAGTGTTGCCAAAATAAAAAACGTACACAGAAAAAATAATGTTATAATAAGTACTAGGTACTTTACTTTCTCTAATGATAATGCTGTTTTTATTCATAATATAATTGTATAACTGATGCTCAGTATTTTTCTTTTCAAAATTTTAAACCTTCCCAATTTTGTGGTTTGACACAATAAAAGATCCTACTAAGAATTGAGTGGTGCCCTAGTATATGTACTCTTTACACCACTCCACCTGCTCACCGATGAAAAACTGCCGTTGGCTGGCCTAGTTATCATAGAGTTAAAAAAAAATAGAATAAACTCACAAAAATAATAGAAAATAAATTCATATATTTTAAATTTAAAAACGAGGCTACACTGCATTTGGGAAATGATCTAGAAGCTAATTTGGTGTTTTAATATTAAGAATATCCCGGAAACTTTCGGTGAAATCAGCATGAAAAAAAAACCAAGTGATGGCAGTAAATAAGTAGATCTTGTGCAGACACTGCTGATAAAGTTTTAAAGTGGCTGCCTTCACTTTTACTGAAATTCTGCTTGAACAGCAGAAGTTTCCTCACAAAAGCAGCTACAACATTTTTTGTTTTAATTAAATTCAACTCATCGCCTTGAAATTGTAAATTTACTAGTAATCTAAAATATGGATCTATTAAATACTACTATTTTTCGTATATTTTTTTACTATAATTTTATATAGAAAATTATTTTATTCCATTTTGTGCATGACTTTTATGAAAATAAAATAATTTATCTAAAAAAAATATTACTGGTTTTTGATTTCTCTACGAACAGGGCTGGAATTATTTATCGCATCACAATATTTTAGTTAAAATAATTGCAATTAATTCCGGCTTGAAATAAATATGTTGCACCAGAATAAATACTTATTAAAATTAAATTAAAATGGCAAAAATTAAAAACTGCTGGTTTAAAAAAAATTCTATTGTCTCAAATTTTTCGAACAGTACAGATAAAACCTCGTTCATTACATGCTATTTAGAGGACGTGATGCAGTAAAAAATCCCTTATTGCACGCAATTTACACACTAAAGAAGCCATGATGTCGTCTGTTAGAGACCACAAAGTGGTCGTATAAACCTATAACACTGACCAACAAAAATTTCGCTTTTTTATATTTCGAATTAAAATGGTTACAATTTTTTCGTAAAGATAAAAAATTGATATCAAATAACTGAAAATAAGGTAAAAAATAATTTTTTTACGTTGTCGAAAGAAATGCCAAATTACATGTTCTAATATTCTATATTTTTCGTAGCGTATAAATGCCCCAAAGGATGTACGAAGATACCCACCGTACAATTTAGGAAACGACTGGAAACATCGTGAAAAAGGTTACCTACCTTTCTAATAAAAAAGAATGTTGAAATTGAAGAGTGTTGGCTTTTATTTTTTCAGCAAAATACTGACCCTTAACATTTGACGAGGGTATTAAAAGCCTTTCTTAAAGAACAAAAAATGCTGCTGTGGTAAAATTTATAGCTTAGCTGGTTTAATCTCCTCATTTGGACCCACTTAAATATCTGTGGGATAAATGTAACCCGAAAGCCAAACAATTTAACCAAAAAACTCTACACAGAACATAGACAATGTTCGTAGGTCTAGACTATCTCGAATGTTTGCTTGAAAGATATTTGATAGATTGCATATAAAATTCGACAATTATATTTTGATTATATTATGTATAAAAATGTCATTTATCATAAAATTATCAAACAAGTCAGTTAGAAAAAAAATAAGTTTGGAAACGCGATAATGCGAGTGAGGTTGAGTTCTGACAATGATCCAGGGTCAAAGGCCGGAATTTAACAGTAAAAAAAATGTATCATGATTCAATTTTTGTGAGGTGAATGATAAATTAAAGTAATGTACAAAATAATCATACCTTTTGAGACCTCTGTTAGAAAAGAGATTTTGAAATAAATTCATATGTCAATTATACAGGGCCATCTGCAATGTTACAACACGAACGTATGTGTTACTCCACATATGTAGCAAGTACTTTTTCTAACAGATCAAACAGTTGCTCATAATAGGCCAGACATTATACTAATAGATAAAATTTCTAGGCGAACTACACTGATTGATATTGCCATACCGAATAACATAAACTAAGATTAAAATACAATGAGAAGATCGCCAAATACAGAGATCTGGAGGTGCAAATCCGCAGACAGTGGGCAATGAACAGCGTCCACACGATTCCCATAATACTGCCAACAACTGAAGTAATACCAAAGAGCCTCCTGCAGAACATCAGAGGACTGGGCCTTAGTGAGCATCTGTATAAGCCTATTTAGAAAGCAGTTCTCCTTGCAACCGCGCGGACCGTCCGAAAGTTTGTAGGAAGTACAGAAGACCACGCCACCTAGGACCTGATAGCATAGAAAGAGTCCCCACGGAGATTTATACTTTTAGTGTCTTTGTATACCTGGTATGAGTCAATAATCCCAGGAGGGAGTGCGAAGTCATGTGACTTGTAAATCTAATAATCTCAATGGAAGGGATGCATCAGGGGAGCAATGGGATGCAAGGAGCAATTGATTATTATCTCTGTCATACCAGGCCTGTATCAACCGGAGAAACTTGTTTGCTGCTTATATGGATTATAAGAGGGCCTTGGACTCAGTGCCACATGAGTGGCTCACAACTATATTGAGAATGTATAGTGATATTAATTTTGTTTCCTTTTTAGAACTCATCATGTCAACCTGGAGAACTAGAATCCAGTTGCAAGTGCCAGCCAAGGATACCATTGAAACTAATACAATTCGAAAGTAAATAATATTTCGAGGCGATTCACCAAGCCCAATGTGGTTCTGCCTTGCAATGAACCCACTTTCACGCCGTTTGAACTTCATCAGATACGGCTTTAGTATTTAAAATAATAACATAGATTGAGTCATTTTCTATACATGAATGATCTTAAACTGATGGCTGCTACCAGAAACCAGTTGGAAAAAATGCTTAAAATTGTTCTACGGGAATATTGGAATGCAGTTTGGACTTGACAAATGCCGTATTCTGAACATTGTTAAAGGAAAGATACAACTAGGAGCATGTGAGGTGCAGACCGGTGAAACTATAGCGGCAATGGAAGCAGAAGAAACATACAAATACCTAGGTATCAAACGGGCTATGAAAGCCGACCTAAACACCGAATTTGTCAGGAGAGTAAGGCGGGTATTACAAACTAGTTTCAATAGTTGAAATTTGTTTAAGGCGCTCAACACGTAAGCATGCTTTAAATTTAGCTACTCTTTTGGAATTGTAAAATGAAGCAGGATGGACATCGAAGGCCTGCTTCTTATTAGCTATTCATCAGAAGTTCACCATCAAAAATCCCTCAATAGAAAATGACCAATGTAGATATGACTGTCAAACATCAGAGACAATCCAGCACATAACTGGAGGATGCCAAGCATTTGTTGCAACGGAATGTAAGGAGAGTTAGCAGATAAGTTAAATGTGTTACAGGTAGGAAAAGTATATTACTACAAATACAACCCGTATCCCATTCTTCAGAACAATCAAATCAAGCTATATTGGGACCGAACAGTTCTGACAGATCAGACAGTTGCTTATAAGATAGTATGATTACAACTTTAATATGTTATTAAACAAAATTATAAGAAAAAAATAAAATCAGTGATTAATTCACACACTAATTCATAAATAAGAAAACACTTTACATTTTAATGAGAAACTTAGATTTTAAAGCTGTACATATCGATGTCATTACAAGTGTTGTTGAAGATACTCATGGCTTGAAATAGAACCGTTTTTGTAAGAAAATTTGTTTCAATGTTAGGTAAGGAAAATACGGGACAGGATCTGACAGATCTCGGAAGTACACGAAAGTTAATTTGATACAAAAAATCAGAAC
Source organism: Diaprepes abbreviatus (assembly GCA_034092305.1). NCBI lineage: Eukaryota > Metazoa > Arthropoda > Insecta > Coleoptera > Curculionidae > Diaprepes > Diaprepes abbreviatus. The sequence goes on along the minus strand of JASJET010000044.1, from coordinate 4,099,698 downwards.
AGTCTACATAAGATCTAGATAGCTTACTCAGAAACTGGGTTAACATGTAATGTCTGCAACTAATTAAAGATATAACGTTAAATCGTCTCAGTACTTGCTTTTTATCTATACCCCTTTGTGGGAAAACTCCGTCACTTTAAAATGACAGGTATTTTAAAAACTTTCTTTGCATCCTCTCTAATTGATTAATGTAATGGATGCCATATTACAGCAACGTATTTAAATTTCGACCGAACATCACTAACATATAAAGTTTTTAAGGGCACCAAATTGGTAAAATCATTAAAATTACGCAATATGACCCCAATGTTCTGACCGCACAAATCAAACTAATATATTTCACGAATGAAAGTTTTGGGTCAAAAGTAATTCCAAGGTCCTTAAAAGAATTACTTGGCAAATGGGGATAGTATTGAAACAGGTCTTTAATTGGGTATCTTTATATTTCCTTTTTTAAACACAGGGGTGATTCTCGCTTCCATTCAAATCTCCGAACAGGTATTTGTCTTAATCGCCAGATATGTCAAGGTTGAAGTAGTGCATAGGCACAGTCTTTAATAACAAAACAGGCGGGTAACAACGGTGTCACTGGGGTAGACTTAATTGGCTTTACGGCTTCATTATATAACCTTATAAATTTTTGTCATTTATATGAATTGAACCAACGAAGGATTTTTAACATTTTTTGAATTTTTTGAAACATTGCATAATATTTACAGTAAAAACATTTTAATAAAGATGATTTTAATATTCTTCAACTTTATAAAAATTGCGATAGCGAATGGATGGATGTCTTCAATAAGTTCACTAATTTGTTCGGCTTGCCGTAGTTTAATCATATTTGCAATACTTATGGCAGAATCCTTGATTTAATTTTGACTAATGTCAACTGCCAAGTTTCAAAAAAGCTAGTACCATTAGTACATGAAGATCGTTATCATCCGACCCTCAGTATTCTTTGATCCCTTAATCCCAGCAAAACCTCAGAATTTCGAGTGAATTTGTTACACTCAAGAATAATTTTAGAAGGGCAGATTTTCCTCTGCGTTACGACAGTTTACTGGGGGTAAATTGGGCAGATTTGTATGTTGCCGATGACGTAAATTCTGCGTGTACAGAATTTTATAGCAAGTTTCTGAATTTATTCGATGTATGTATACCTAAATCTATACTCGACAAGAGAAATTTTCCAAGTTCGTATACCTCAGAAATAATTAGACTAATTAAACGAAAACATAGAATTTTTGAAAAATGAAAAAGGGTCAACGAACAAAATCTCAAAAATCAATATAACGAATTGCGGGCGTTGGTGAAAAGAAAGATGGATATCGCTTATAAGGATTCTAAACTAAAGGCAAAAGAAACCTGATCTAGTGATTCTAACACCTTTTGGTCATATATTAAATCTAAAAGATCTTCAACAACAGTACCTGAAGTTTTGAAAAATGGTGACAATCATTTCTCGGATCCTGAAGGTATTGTGAATGCGTTTGTTGATTTTTTTAGTAGTGTTTATATCCATCCTTCTAAAATTAATGTCTCTTTTGACAATGCGGCTTGGAGATAACACATTTCAATTGAACACATTCCGGAACAAATAGTTATGAGCGTGTTATGAAAATTAAAAAAATAAAATGATAAAGAAAAAGAATGCTTCTAACACTATTTAAGATATTTCTCGCTTTTATGTACATAGTAAAAACGATCCTCTTTTACCTGAATTTTACCCAATACCCTTTCAAAAGTTAGCATAGAAGAGACACTTTACACAGGAACTGTATATAAATGTCGTTTGGTTAGCGATATTTTACAGACTGGATTCAAATTGGCCAACACAATATGTTACCGACAAATTACGGGACGGTGATTTAAAGAGTGGCAATTTTGTTCGGTATATTTCGTTCTTTATTCGATGCAAATCATGAGGTGATCGATACGTGTTTGGAAAGAAAATCAGTCTTAAGAAAATGCAACTTTCCAAATGCATTCAAAGACAGTAAAAATTCTCTTTAATAAAAGGATGTTATAAATTTGACACGTAATTTCACATGCCTCTTTATGTATGCAATAAAGAAGACTAGATTATGTCTTGTATGATTTTATTATTTTTTTCAATTCTAATAAATTTGTTATCAATTAAATTTAGTGTCAAACAAAATCTGAAAATTACTTCAGATTAACAAAAACAAACGAATACTTTAGTTTAAGCCCTTCGAAATGAGGCTCATTGTTAAAATAAACTGACAAGCAAACTAGAACTTACATTTTACTGAATGTTCGAAAACACAAACACAAAACAGTTTGTCCTCCACGTGCTTTATTTGCGACAGTGAATGCCTTTGTGTGTTGTATAGAGTACGTTGTCTTTAAAATTAACCCGGAAATTCTTAAAGCCATTATATTTTACTATTTCACCAAGCATAAAGGAAAACCTTGGAAAATAAACCGACATTTTTTGGAACAAGAAAATACATATAACCTGAAATAAGGCATTAGAAATAATTTGATAAAATAGTCTATTATATATAAATACCATCCGCATATTCCTCAGCATTATTGTTTGGAAATAAAATATTGTTAGTCATGTAAAAATTTGTACATAAAATGTAAACAAATAATAACCTTACCGACCGTACTAATTTTAAAAACTATAGGATGAATTTTGATCTAGTTTTTCCCATTTATAAAATTAATCGCATATTTTTGGTCGTTTATTCTATTGTTGGAAGTACAAAATAGCTGCTGAATTAACCAAGGCTAGTTAGGAAAGGAGCCCAGTGGATTTTCGTAATCGAATAGATTATGTGCACTAGATGAATGCCTATAAGTAGGCTTCCATTTCTTGTCATGCACGGGGGCACGTACGTTATAACTGATGAAACGCTATTTCTTCATAGTGTTGGTAAGCAATATAAAAATAGGCAAATATACCACAGAACAGTATGTATAAATTTTTTAAATGATCTTCACAGGAAATTTACTGACCTTCCAGTTCTCTTTATTTCTTATGCGGACAATTCTCTTTTCTTTAAACTATCAGGTTGGTTATGTTCGTTCTCGAGAGAACGATCCTCTTGATAGAAAGTAGGAGTGGTTCTCATGACCACATAAGAAATCTGCATTGTGTCATGAGAACCAATCCCAATTTCTATCTAGATGATAATAAGTACCCTGATCATTCCGAGAGGTCAATAGAGGTAAACGATTAAATCGACAATTATTAAGTGGATGGCAATTTAAGACAGCTTATGATTTATTTTTTAGGACTATTATTTCATTGTCCATTCGATGATGTCTTCGCTTTTTCATTTTCTTGTGATTTTAATATTTCTAGTTCTCACTTAGTGCATGAATGTTTTTCCTTCAATACGAATTGAGTATTCTCATTTTTGCTCCAACATCTCCTTTGTCGGTGTCTAATTCAACAGCATTTCTCTCTAGTTCCATCTTGCATCTTATTGGTTCAAAAGAAATAACTGTGAATTTTGTTTTATGATCTTTCGTAACTCTCAAGTCATTTATTGTTATTTGTCTTAGAGGAGATTTACAGAGATCTGCGAATGAAAGTATTTGACTTCATAATAGAGCCGCACTAGACTTGACTCCATTTGAGATATCACTAATTATTATAGTCCTACAATAACGAAACTTGATTCTGTTTTTTTACTTTTACATCTACATTTGCGATGGGAAGCTTCTCCTCATCTTGATAACAAAGACATGGGATATGTAAAAGTACCCAGAGTTCTAACAAGGATTGTTACGTCTATACTTCCAAAAGATTGAACAAGTTTCGCTCTCTCGGTCTTAAATAACATCCAGGACTGTACAAAATACGAGTATGGATTTTGAAAGAACATATTTTATTTAAAATCCTATTACGTGCTTAAGTAACTTTAATTTTGTATTTATTTGCAAAGCGATATGGCAACATTAAATCTCTAAATATAATATTTAACTTAGAAATTCAGTATTAATTTCAAAGAATACCTATTTCTGTGGTATACAAAGATATTAGGTAGCTTTTCATTGTCACAGATTTATCACATGGAGCCCAAACTGTTTTGTGTGTATTTCTAAACATAAAGTTAAATTACGTTTCTAGCCCGCTTGTCAATTCTGAATAATAATGTTCCCTAAACAGCTAAAACTCGCAGCACCAACTTACCACGTTATGTATTTATATTTTTGGACTTAAATAGGACTTTTGCATGGTCGGAGTATGGAAAATTAATTTTTTCCACCATTTTAATAAAGTAAGCATGTAACAAATTTAAAAAAAAATATATTGTACTCACTAAGACCAAATGAAGATTATGTTACGAACGCGATAAAAATGCGGTAACAACTTTTAATTCGAAATTCAAAGGCCAAAAATTGAAGCAATATTCGATTATCAATTATTCATTTGTAAGAATTGAATATCTTCCAATAAAGACCGACCAAAAAAGAAAAAAAAATGATTCTGTGAAAAAATACCACCAGAATACCGACTGCGCCATCAATCTGTAGTTATAATTTGTTATGTTTTCCACGCTCTATTATGATCCATTAATTTATTATAAATAATTTAAACCAAAAAACTGCATTTTCTTTTGATTTTTGCTTATAAAATTAAAAGTAATGAAGCAATCTCCATAGTGAAAACAGATGAATTATAGAGAATACAAAAATACCAATAAAATGAGTCCTGGATCGATTCAATTGTATTATTAATAACGGATAAAAACAGGAAAAATCGGAAATTTCACCTTTTTCCAAAAATTCGTATCTCCGTCAGATTTTAATTTTATAAAAAGATTTTCAAAGTGGAAATATCATTCTACAAGTCTCTATTTTCATTTTGCGTCAACAAATCTGTGGAAGTAGAAGAGTACTTGGGGCAACGCGACTACCGAGTACTATATGCATAGGACTCCCTCGGCATCCACGTTGCCCTCACTACTCTTCTACTTTTACGCGCCCTGACGTTTTCGGTCATATTTACTAGCTTTTTTCACGTATTTCACAGACTTTAATGTAAAAGTTTTTGTATTGCCCATAAAGAAGAAGGTGAACTGTAGGTAATAAATAACACTTTATCTATTATATTTCCTTTAATAAATAATATTGTCCTTCAAAATCATAGTTCTTCGGTTTAAGCCGTGTCAAAATGGAATTATTATCCGACGTTTCGCCTACCTTTGCACGAGGCATCTTCACTCCACGAGATTAGAACACTGCATGACTATGAACAAGCAACAGCCCGGTATTTAGAACAGTGATCCAGCCTTACAATCGATTTCTACCTGTAATGTAGACTGTAACCTGCATCTCTATTAATTTTATTTGAATATTTTCAAATTTCGTTTGATTCTCTAATTTTAAAGTTTAAAGAAACCAGGCACTGATGCCAGCACCTTTGTTTCTTTTACATTAAAAGTGTAACCTGAGCAATGCTGGTGTTCAGCTACTTCAGATTGTGCATTTGTTTTTTTGTTGTACATCTTTCATGTTCTAGTGGTTATAGACCGTCCTGTTTCACCTACATATACTTTACCGCAAAAGCAAGGTGTCTTGTCCTTCTGAAATGGAATTGCATCCTTTGGAGATTTCAAACATTGTTCAACTTTCTTATATGTGTTGAAAATTGTCCGAATGTTTAATTTTCGGAGCAATTTGGCACTCTTGCCGGTGGTTCCGTGTATGTAAGTTAAGACAGCACTGACTATAGGAGGATCATTTATGACATTTTGTTGAGGAGTTGCTTTTTATATTTATTAATAGAAATACAAATGAATTGCTCAAATGTGGTGGACAGAGCTTTAAAACACAACTAACAATTAAATCCCAAATGAGTGGCGAATCAGTACTACAATCTCTATGTTTAAAAAGGGCGACAAAAAACTGCCAACGAACTAGAGAGGAACAAATTTGCTTAATACAACCCTAAAACTAACAACGAAGATCATAACAAATAAAATTAATAGCTTAGCCACTCTATGAGTTGAACAACAAGGGTTCAGATCGGGTAGGTTATGCACCGATACGGTTTTTGTGTTAAGACAAATAATGGACAAATCAACCGAATGAATGCAACAAGCCAGTATATATATGTTTTATAGATTTGGAAAAAACCTTCAACCATGCCCAACTTAGAAATATATTACATTTTCTCTATGTTAGGCAAATCCCACACAATCTAATTAAAACTATCGAAAATATATATTCTGACAGCCAAGTTCAAGTCAGGATCAACGGAGAACTTCCAGATCCGATTCCAGTTGGTAGAGGAATTAGACTAGGGGAGTCCTTAAGCCAGCTTCTCCTTAAGGTTATCATGAATCAGATAATAATGAGAGTACGCAAATTGAGAGGATACAGAATGGGTAATCGCGAGATAAAAATCGTATGTTACGCCGATGACGCTGTACTAGTGGCAGAAAATGAAGACGATCTACAAACTCTACTATAGGCATTTAACTAAACAGCAAAATCTCTTAATATTATCATATCCGCTTCTAAGACATGACCACCTCAAAGTCACCAATAAGATGTAAACTTGTGTTCGACGGGAAAATCATTCAACAGGAGATGAAATTTAAGTATCTGGGAATAGAAAGAGGATCCGGCTATGGAGATGTCGAAGCAGAGGTTCGAGAACAAATTACCAAAGCAGCTAGGGTACCAGCATGCCTGAACAACACCATTTGGCAAAATTAACATATCAGAGTGGAAACGAAGGCCAAAATCTATAAAACCACGATTAGGCCAATAATGGCATACCCTGCATCAACACGAACTGACACAACAAAAATTCAGCAGACGATGGAAAAAACGGAAATGAAGGTACTACGGAAGATAGCTGGAAAAACGCTAATGAACAGAGAATAAAGCGAGAACATCAGAGAACTGTATGAAGTGGACAATGTAAACGATGACTGGGTACTGAAGAGAAGATGGAATGAAACAACCATCAGTTGTATGGACGACTCGAGAATAGTTAGGTAAGCACGTGACAAATCACTCTTAGGTCACAGAAGTGTAGGGCGACCTCAAAAAAAATAGAGCAACAATTTAAGGCCTGAATAGGCGGAGGGAACAAAGAAACAACAGACATTTTATGCCTAAACTAAGGAAAGAAGAAGAAGAAGAAGAAGAATTATCCGTATATTATATTTTTGAAATTATTTCATTATAAGATATTATTTTAGTAATCGCTTAAATATAATAATTTCTTACTATTGATCTCAAAGTTCTCCCGCCAATTATAATTATAGCTACGTTATTGGCTTAATCAGACCTATTAACATTATTTTCTTAGTACAGGAATTACAAACTTTCAGCAACTTAATAAGACAGTTTAATATTGTCGAGGACGTAGACTGACAAGGCTTTTTATTTATAGGTGCCTTAACTCGGATAGACAAAACCTATTTTAGACGGGAATTGTAGCTTGCTGGGCTAACATAAGCTAAGAAATAAACCACTTTTGTGGGTTACTTAATTAAAAATGTTCACGTTTTATCGCGTAAAATAAATAAAGCGTCGAGCCAAACTTAGACAAAATCTTGAGCCAGTTATGAGTAATAAGGGGACTTTTCTGCTCCGTTATAATATTCGTGATATGCGGAAGTTTGAGGGTCGGAGAATCGTATTACTTATTTTTACAGGATCTAATGAAATTAGATAAAACTTGCTAAATATAAAGTTTTATATCACGACGATGCCGCGTAATATATCGGCAGAAATATTCCAGTAATTCGTTTATACTTCTGTTTTATGTAGATTTTGTTACCGGGTAAGTAAGAAAGTATTAGTAGAGGAAAAGCTTAGTTAAAACAACAATGAATCTAGGCGAACGATTCTTACCTAAAGTTGAACATTCTTGTACTCTTACCATATTTATGAACACCCTATAAAAATTTTATATTGCGATGGCACAACGTCCAAAAGATATATGAAATGGATTGTAGATGGCGAATGGGTGATTAAGGCTTTCTTTGCCTCTCTACAGCAGTTCGATCTATAAAATCTTCTGTACGTTACCCTTATTTAATATAAACCTGGAATATTTAGACTTTTCATGAAGTCTATTATTCTTCTGGTCTCAAGGTTATACCTCTTGGAAGTTTAAGTCTTTTCCAGAACATTGCCGAGCATTCACATAGCAGGTGTTCTGCTATTCGGCTGCCCAGTCACAGATGTCGCAAATATCACAATATGCTCGAATATATGTATATATTATATATACTGTAAAAAGGAATTGCATTAAATTTAAGGTAAATGTGCTGGAAGCAAATTTCATAAATGTTTCTTAGATGCGATTAATTTTATGTATTAAATTTAATAAATTACATTAATCTAAATTATTTATTGCTTTAAATCTAGTGTAATCACACATTAAATTTAGAGTTTTGATTATTACTTTTTAAGGTGAGTATGTACAATAAATATAGAGTCAGTGCTCATTGAATTTAATATACGTTATCACATATTTAATGCACCAACATTAATATGAGGTCGAAAAATTCTACTACCAGGAAAAGGTGGAAATTTTTCCATAGGTAGTGTACCGTCATCTGTAGACCGGTTTCGAACTTATTGGTTTCCATCAGTACCGGCAGATATGTAGACCTCATTATAAGAAAATTCAGTCCTTTAAGCAACTGATATCATACTAAAAAAAAGTTCAATACAAGTTGCGCGATCTCCCGGAATCTCATGCAATGTACCATGAATATTAATGTAAATTCCTTTAATATTAAGGTATATATGAATTCATTTTACAGAAAGTTGAAATATATTTTCAGTTACTTTATTGAAATTTAAGATACCATTTAATTAAATTTAATGTACAATGAACTGATATTTGAGTGAATTGCTTTAGATTTAAAGTAAATGTAGAATGGACATTAAATTTAAGGTTATTTTTAATAGTGTATATATATATATATATAGGTATTATTTTCCAACGTTATACCCCTTCTGCCCATTTTCTATATGACTAAAAAATGTTCAAAAAAATATCAAAGTTAACAGACAAGTACAAGCTTTCAAATGGAGTGTGGCAAAAGTACTGAGAATAAATGGTGGAAAAGTTATTATTAGTTAAATCCCTTTGAAACTCCTATTTATCTATTGGCTATTTTTGCTTAAAATTACTCGGGATTTTTGAGGTCGCAGAGTGCGAATATGTAATGAGAACTTTAATTTTCCAATATCCAAGATGGTGGATTCAAAATGGTAAACAATAATTATTTAAAGATAATATTTTGCTCCGAAAACACTGACTAGGGGGAATTTGAGGTCACTGAGCACGAATCTGTAATGAGAATTTAAGTTTTTCAATATCCAAGATGGCAGATTCAAAATGGCGGACCCTAGTTTTTTTAAAAACTAATATTTTGCTCTAAAAATACGTACTCGGAGATTTTGAGGTCACTGAACTACGAATCCGTAATGAGAATTCCAATTTTTCAAAAATGAAAGTCCGACATTTGAATCCGCCATCTTGGATATTGAAAAATTGAAATTCTCATTGCAAATTCGTGCTCAGCTACCCCAAAACCTCTCGAGTCAGTATTTTTAGAGCAAAATATTAGCTTTAAAAAAACGATGGTCGACCATTTTGAATCAGCTGTCTTGCATATTGGAGAATTAAAATTCTCATTACTTATTCGCACTCTGCAACCTTAGAAACCCCCCAAGTGAGTAATTTTAAGCAAAAATATCTAATAGAAAAATGGGAGTTTTATTTTCGGTTTTTCGAAATTTTCAAGAAGATCTGATTTAATGAAGTAATTTTGTCACATAGTATTCGAAAGCTTCCACTTTTCTGATAATTTTGATTTTTTTTAAGTTTTTTTAATCAAATAGAAAATTGGCAGCAAAGGTGTAACGTTGGGAAATAATGCCCCATATTGTCTGAGACCTGGCGACTTATTCTGCCCTTAATTTTATCTGTTTTTATTGCTAGATCCGAAGCTCCTCCATTTTTTAGCTTTTTGGTAGTTTACACAAAGATTTCGGGCCTGTTGTTTCTTGCCAATTACTTTAGGGTTTGTCTACAACTCTAAGTCAATCTAAACTCAAAGCTGTTTGACCAGAGAGGCTTTTAGCGCTGTTTGGCTATCTGAAATATGTATATTTTGGTCTTCTTAGGGTCTCCCTTGAGATATTCGTCAACGTAGATCAGCATTTCTGCTTGGAAAATGGTGAAGGTGTCTCCTATGGATTTGGCAAGCCCAAAACTTGATACTGATATTCCCAATCCAACCCCTTCTTTCCCTCGTTAGCTTGGTAGCAGTCAGTCTCTACTTTATAGTTCATATTAAGATCATACTTGATAACATGACCTCTGTTGGTTTCGATATGAATCTGTTGGAATTGTATCCAGCATCTTTATATGTCCAATAAAATTTCCAGATTTGAAGCTTTTATTTTGGAACAGTTTGAAGGCTGCTGCTCTCATCATGGCTATATGCAGCGGAGAGATGTGCAGTATAGCCTCAGTTGCTGCGGTGAAGTAATTTCTACACAAACTAACCTCTTTATATTTTGCAGATTTTTTGAGCTGTTATTTGTTATATCTTGGGCCACCATACTAAGGAGGTATATGTGACCAGATGTTTGATAATCGTTTCATTTGCTCATAAGATCACTTTAGGTCTCAGACGTTAGCTTTTCCCAAAGATTTTACGGCATATCCAGCTTGCCAATATCGCCTTTTGTACAATCTTTTCAATATGGATGGGCTAGGTTCGTTTTTGGTCTATTTTTACTCCCAGATATTTAAAGTGTTGCTTGAGGTAAATAACCTAAGGCGCAGCTGAACTTGAATGGCACATTTAGCACAAGGTGTATTATTTCCAGACCCCTTTATCATACGGCTGGAAAACTACGTCTTTTCCGGGCGATTTAAAGAGTTTAAAGCTTTTAATTTCCTATTTTATTTTATTACAGGTAAAGATTTTCCCTGCTCGGCGTCTACTGGAATTGTGGTAGCTCTACATAGATTCTTCTCTTTGAACTTTCTGCAGTCTATAAAAGAACTTTTAAACTTTTTTCGTGATTTTCTGTATATTCTCCGTTCATATTTTTAGTAAGACTGATGGCACTGGAGTGTTCTTTTGAGAGAACTTTGTGGAGTCGCTGTGCTGGGGCAAGTTCTGTTATTTTCTCACATATTTCTCGCCACGTCCTTCTTTTGAAACCTATACGTTTCTTATTATTTTTAATTATTTTCAGAGATGACTGTTTTATATTCTTTCTAATTTCCTGAACTTTTCGCAATGTTGAAGAGTTGTTAGCTCTTTGTGCCAAAATGGCACATCTCTCAAGATCTTTTTTGGTTTAATAGGCACTTGCTTTCATATGCTGTTATTATTGCATTATGGAGCTCCCAAAAGGCTCTATATTATTCCTCTCTAGTTTCAGCTTTCGGATTGAGGTCTTCAAATTCTCTGACGAGATTCAATAACCTGTAAGTTCTGTACTCATTCATAATGTATGATGGGCTTTTGCGTCGCCGCATAAAATGAAGTGTTTATTTCAATTGTAGCACCATCTGATAACGCGTTGTACTTTTTCTGAAGAAGATGGGGGTGCTCATCAGAATCGCCAGGGAAACAAGCTGAGGCGATGACTGAGTACCTCATTCGTGTCTCGGTTGACGTTTAAACTACTGACGTGACCAGTTTTCTTGTGTTTAACTTTAGAACGGAATCATGCATGGAAAAGAATTATAATCCCAGGCAAGAATGCAAAACTTTGATTGAAGCAATTAACAGAGGAGTTTCAATAAATTTTTGTTTTTTTCCACGAATACTGTATAAATAAACTCCTTTAAAAATATTTAGCAGTTATTCAAAACATATATATTTACCATAATTAAACAGTTATATGACTAAAACATCACACAGTAATTTCCCATACTAAACTTAACTTCAAAACAATACCGATTTGCATATAAATGAGAAAATATGCGTCTAATATGTGGTATATATTGTAATTTGTCGTCCAAAGTTCAGCTCAAACTTTCGGAAGTATTTAGTAAGGAACAGTTATCTAACTAGTAAAAGAGTTCAAGCATAGTATCCAAAACTTAAAATAAATGTTACTATATTCCTACTTTTTAATTTTTCTTGTTAAAATGGTATGGGTAACGGAGTCCCATTTGGCAACTGGACATACAGTATAACGTAGGCTCCAAACCACGGTCACGCAGTCTTCTCAAGCGGTCTCCCATCCAAGTATTAATGACGCCTGGCACCGCTTTACCTCAGCGATCAGACACAAAACGGCGTGGTCACTGAACTGAACCCACGCCTAGTTTGGATTATTATTACAAAACGAGATTAAAAACACAAGCACGTAAAATAAATTTCGATTTCTTATGTCCAAAAAATGCAAAATAGCACAAAAAAGCAAAGTCCTGTGGCTCATATCATGTTGTGTAAGTCAGTTTAGGAATGCTATTATTTTTATGTAACTAATATTTCAAAAATGCTTTAAAATAATTTTGGCCCATTTTTCGGCGTTATATCCCACTCTACACATGTTTAAATATGACCGCTCATTTGCCTTGTCACTGATGTCTCCAGAAAATGATCACACTTGTAATTAATTCAAGCTTTGCCCAAAATTTACTTGACATTGGTTTGTCTAGTTTGATCTTTGAAGATAATTAAATTTATCGCAGATGTCAAAGCGTCTATAAAACTTAACCTTAAAATATTAATTGTCGTCTTCAACCCACACATATACACTTAGATAAAGGATTAACATAATAGTCTCTCCAATTTTATTTGGTCTCCTAATTAAAGTTAACTCTGAGCAAGTTTAATAGGATGACGTTCTTCTTCTTATGCTTGATATGAGGCTCCAACATTATTTTTTAAAAATTTATTAAAATTATTATTAAAAATACAAATTTCCCTAATAAACTTCATTCATACTACAACCAAGCTTTTTCAACCACTTCTCCATTTCTTATTTCCTTTCAACGGAAACAAAGGAATTAAAAACAAACAACAAAATTATAAAGAAATAAGACAAACAATCTTTTTTGCTTTTTGAAAAGTTTGATGTTTCCAAAAAACATAAATATGAAGCAATTATATTTTTAATTACGGATATTTGTTAATTCTCAAAATGTATGTATAATTATTGTTCCTGTAGTACGCTTCTGTAGGACTAGGAATTTGTTTGGCTTGTCAGGCCTCTTTATTCTATTGATGACTAGAATCAGCTCCGACAGCATGTGTTGGGTGAAAGTCCCAAAGGTCTTTTACCTCCCACCTTGGAAGAGGTTTTCACGAATAACTGAATTGGGAAACGAGGTATAGTTGGGTGGCTTGCAAGATCTCTAGATATTTATCTATTGGTATTTTTTATTGGGTTACCTAACCGTATATATATATATATATATATATATATATATATATATATATATATATATATATATATGCCCATATTCATGACACCAGAATTCAACAATCGACTAATTTTTCCACATGTGGAAGTCTACTCTCAAGCATTCAATTTTTGTACAAAATAGGATCCCGTAAATATTTTGGCAATCTGAACTATCTAAAAAGTTCAGCGTAATGATTTCTTCTTCTTACTGTCTTAAATATTAAATGAAATATCATTTGGCTTCAAAATACTAATTATGTTCCTTTCTCGAAAAAAAGAAACTCCAAAAATAATCTGACTCTTATCAGTTTACGTAAATCTCCCCCTCATGTAGCTTTTACATCAACTAATTTACGAAATATGTAGATGGCGGAGTTGCGATTGCATCATGATTGGGAGAAAATACAGATTTATTTATGGTTCACTTACACAAGAATATATCGATATAATAAAAGGAAATATTTTTGGTAACTCAATACTTCATGGTTGTTTTAGACAGTTATTTATTTAATTTGTCCCAAAATAAAGCTGGCGAGGTTTCTAGTAATTAAAATATGAATATTAATGATCAAATCAAGTTGAAGGTGAAAATTGGTTGATTGTGTATCCTAGAATATAATTTATTATAGATTTTTTTCATATTTTGATTACATTCCTTAGACATCTGTTTCAGTAACTTAGCGATTAAAATTGCGTATAACATCCGCACTATTAGGTCTAATACTTTTAGTTCCAAATTTCTCTAAGTCTCTATATCTTATATTAAATATCACTATGTGACTTGGCCACAAGAATATGATAGCTACTGATAATATCGATAGACGTAACAAGGGTATGTGGAAATAATTGTAACTCTACAATATTTTTCTTCAATACTTTATACAGTAATAACTATTTCTTAGCACTTAATATATAATTAGTATCTACCACATTCTTGTCCTGCGTAACGGTAAAGTCACTTAATATTACTTAAGATATAGAGACTTAAGGAGAATTGTAAACAGAAAGATCAGATTTAATAATATCGATATTATAAACTGCTGTAAATTCAATTACATTTTCGGATTTTTTTCTCTTGTTGTTATATCTAAAACTCCCTTCATGCACTCATTTTTGTCCCTTGCCATAGACTTAACACATTTTGTGTGTCTTCAGTCTATGTTAAGGGATCCCACTACATATCTTGAAAAAAACAACTAAAACAAAAATCACGAACTCATATAGAACCGGATATCAAACAAGAACTGCCATCATCAGCGCTTACAATTCACCAACTCAAAGACCAGAAAAATATCTTACTGGCCTCAAGCAACCACCAGACTACCAGGTCTGTATCGTTTTTTTATCGTAATCACTGTAAAAAAAATTTATCCTAAATCAGCAAACAGTAAGACAAAGCAATAAAATAAATTAAGAGAAGGGATGAGAATATATCCAAGCTCGAAAACGATTATAAAAGTAAATTTCATAATTTGAGTTCAAAAATCAGTTATTATGGTAATATTGGAGAGCTTAACATAAAAGTAAATATATGACTGATTTGTACAAATTAAACATCATCAAAAATAATGTGTTAATAAGCTTAAATTACTTTCCACAGTTTTTACAGTTATAAAAATGCTTATTCCAAGTATTTTCAGGTAAACCTTATTGTATTATATTTAATGATCTTTACAGTTAAAAGAGGAGTCCTAATCCCGCCTCTCTGCGTTTTGTGATAAATTTTTTGTCTTTTTAATAGATTCAATAGACTCAGCCAAACGCCTTGCATACTTTCTTCAGGGGAACGTACACTTAAATCAATGTTGCAATTTTTCCCTTATCCTAACAGCGACTTCGAAAATATAACAGAATTTTCAATATACTGTCTAGTTCCGCTTGTCGGTGCAACAGCCACGTCTATATGAATATACACGTTGTATTAAATGATCAATTTTGATTTAGTTCGGCTAAATGTTATTGAGTCTCTCGGGGGACCAACGTTAAAAAGCACTTTTAATTCCATTTATGTATTTTATTTTATGTTTTTCCTAATACTATTTGTATAGTCTATTTTTTTATATCAAATTTTCGAATAATTGATTAACATTCAGTATGCACTGAACTTTATTGCCAGCTAATTCTGTTGTTTTGTTACGAATTTAAACAGTTGATGACTTGCGTGTGCGTCAAAAACAACAAGTCATCAAAGAATAATTATGATTCCAAAATAGCTAGAAAACAATAACTCAAGTCGACACCTGCTAATTCTTAATTGCTATTATTAAACAGTACTTTACCCGAAGATATGTCTTAATTTTACAATGATTTACTTCAGGTTACAAAGCGTATTTTATTCATATTTTCGATAGACCGTCTAAAATTGGGATACAAATATGTTTGGGTAGGTGTTCTTTAAACTTATCAATCAACGAAATAAAACTCAAACATTTATTGTTTTCTTTCCCTTCCCCTATAGTAAAAAAAATTAATATTTATTAGATTTCCTGTTATTTGTTGTTTTTAGTAATTCCCTTGGAAGCGAATATGACATTTGTTTTTTAGCTCCAAGAGATGAATTTAATATATTTTTAGCCCCACTGAAAAATAAAAAATAAGAGGATGTGGTGAGCGTCTATCATGACAATACTGAACAAAAGCAAAGCAATAAAGTGACTGCGTTCCTTGAAATTATAAAAATCCAAGCTTGTCATCCTCAGCAAGAATACACAGTTCATTCAAAAAGTTCCGGGACTAAATTTTTATAAACATTTATAACTAGCGCTATCGGTTTCCCGACGGCAGAACTATGTACCATTATGCTTTCGTTACACATAGTGGAGATGTGAGCGCTTCATTTATTGGCCAGCTGTATTCGTTAGAAGTAGACGTGTTTTTGCTACAGCGTGACAATTTTCGCTATGAAGCAACTCGCCGTGGGAAAAAGTGGTTCGCAAACATTCGAATTATTGAAAACCGCATATGATGACGATTGTTTAAGCGCAGCAAGATTTTCAAGTGGTATGCGCGGTTTAAGAACTGTCGACAGTGGCTGGAAGACGATCCACGGGAGGAGCGCCCTTCAACCTCGACTACCGGTGAAAATGTCGAACGGGTGAGCGTCGCACTGTTTCGTAATCGGTGAATTACGGTTGAAATGTCATCAGAGCTACTCAACATCAGTGTAGGAACAGTGTACCACATTTTGCATTATATACTCAAAAAAAAAGTGTGTGCAAAGTTCGTTCCACACCTATTAACGAAAGAGGTGAAAAAGCGCCGTGAGGAAGCTTCACTTGATTTGGTTAAATGGGCAGACACGCATGAAAATCTTTAAAATAAAATTGTAACAGGCAATGAATCATGGTGTTTTCAATAAGATTCATTGACCAAACGCCAAACCCTGGCTGGCGAGGCAAGGGCGAAGGGCGGTCCACCAAAGTTCAAGCGACAAAGTCGAAAATCAAAACGATGCTCATTTCGTTTTTGGATTCTCGCGAGATTATCCGAAGCGAATTCGTGCACCCTGACCAAACAGTGAACGCACAATTCTACAAGTGTCCTGAATCGACTTTTGAAGCGGATTCGTCGTGTGAGATCGAAATTGTATCGCACCGGTGACTGATTCATGTTACACGACAAAGCGCCAGCCTATTCCTCAACACTCATCATACAATTTTTGGCCCAAAAGTCGGTCTCTATGATTCATCACCCACCCTACTCACCAGATCTAGCTCCGGTAAACTTTTTCTTATTCCCTAAATTGAAAATAACGATGAAGGGAGAATGTTTTGAAGACGTTGAGGCAATTCAAAAAATTGTGATCAGGGCTCTGAAATCTATTCCAGAAGATGAGTTTTCCAGGTCGATCCACAGGATATACGAGCACAGCAAAATTTGTGTAGAATGAGAAGGAGATTAAGTTGAAAACTAAATAAAATCTTTTTTCTAAACTCTTGTTTTCATTCGTAAAAAAAATTAGTACCGGAACTTTTTGAATGAACTGTGTGTATTATCCTCACAATTTTACTGAAATTCAGGTTGACCAATTTATTTAATTATAAAAATTAACGAAAATAAGCGCGACAAAAATGTAACCACAAAGTATACCTTCCAATATGCATATGTCGGAATATATTAGGGATGAGTCCATCCATGCACGCGCTAGTATCTACGCATTGATGTTACTTGATAAGCAACCGTAACCATATTTCTGAACAGAACCCAATCTATGCTTTTTTTCATATACGACACAGCATAACTTTGATAGTTATATTTGATTTTAGTTTTTGTATGCTATAAGTTTCGTTTAATATATTCATTTGTTATTTTGGTTTATGAACCTACAAATCAGTTTTGGCACAAGTAAGTGTCACCAGGCAAGCTGACCTTACATGCAAAGTCAAAGATATGTTCCGAAAAATAATTACTTGGTCTTCAAAAGCATCCAAGCTGCAAAAACGAGTTTCCTGGTTCCAGCTGTGACTTTTTCTGAAACAGTGATACCTACACCGTCAAAATACCCATCACTGAAAACTTTTTAACTAGAAAAACAAAATTTTCTAGATATATTAAGGTCTTTATCATGAAAATTTGGTTTTAAAAATATTTGTTGCAAGGAGTATGAAAGTGAAGCTTTAGATTTTATTTATGTAAGAACTTATAAAAATCCAAGTTCAGATACATAGTGGAGCATGCAATAAGTTTTATATTTAATGCTTTGCCACGAATATGTCATTTTAAAAATTTAAGCCATGTTCCCATTAGCAAAATCAATTAAGAGTTAATTTTAAGCCATGAGCTTGCAATACACGTTCTTAATTCTCAAAAACAATTGAACAGCTCACCGTTTAATGTTTTATTTACTTTTGGTGTAGTAAAATAATTTAAATGCCTGAGAGAAAGACAATAAATTTGAAAAGTATGTTAAAAATTTAAAAAATCGTATGATAGTTGATACTATAAAACTTATATTCTTAAAAAATTTAATAACCAAAATCGATACAGAAAGTTTATTAGGCAATTTTTGTTTTTTGATATTGTAGTTTAAGAAAAACTGAATTACTTTCTCCAAGTAATGGGCCAATTTTTAAATAATGTCTATTATAAAATTAATAGACGTTAATAATTTTACTCGTTGGTTATTTTGTTTTGTAAAATATAATATGACTCAACGACATTAGTCAAAATGAAAATCAAACTATGTCATATTTAAATTTAACATCGATTGCCAGCAGAAGGAAATAATACACTATTTTTTGCATTTCAGATTGTCTTTACCTTTTTAACTTTCATATTCTCATGCATCAAACCTTTCCTTAAATTTTCTATTGCAGAACATAGTACTTGTGATAAGGTCTAGAAAATAGAATATGTACCGATGTGAATAATATTAATGTAGTTTTTAGACCTAAGACTATTTATTTACTTAAAAATGTTGTAAAGTAAAAGTAATAAATGAATTTATGAAGTTTCTTTATAAAAATACAGACACATATGCAACCATTACGTATTATGTTTTTATTTTCCCTTATACTATAAGTTTTTAATTTGCTGGTATAGGAATCTGGTATGTATACGTTTCTAATAATTTTATTTTATACAGGGTGTCCGGTAAGTATCTCTTAATTTTTCGGGAGCATACAGGGTAGGTCAAAATAACCCTACTTTGTCATAGAAAAAAAATTCCTATCGGCTCTACGTTTTGAACCGACTTGTATAATTTAATGAAATTTTATAAAGGCCACAAAAACTCATTAAACCATACTACAGTAGATGTTTTAGATCATCAGAGAAGTCAGGAACGGACTTGCAGCTACACTTTCAATATTTTGACCATTCCTCTTTAAAAAAGTAACTAATTTATTTCGATCAAACTGGCGGTTTTATGCGAAAAACTCAAAAGTTACTGATGCTAAACACCAATAAGTAAAAATCAGGCTGCTATTGAAGAAATTTGTCAAAATCGCCTCCAAGTCAAAATAATTTTAAAAAATGGAAGAATATTCTTACGCAGAGTATGCTGAAATGCATTTAACTTATGGTGAAGCGTAGTCAAATTCTTCGAAGGCAAGAGGACTTTATGCCGGAAGACTTCCAGCTTCAACATTGCCAAGTCCAAAGACCTTTCAAAGGATTGAAGCCTAAGGAAAACAGGTAAAAGATGATTAGAAAATAATTATTAGAGTTAACGAATTAATTTTTACGTGTTTTATTCTGGGTTATATTAGTCGCGGCGTGGTGGTGAAGGCCCTCCCAGGAGGGCACGAGACCCTCACGTAGAGAAACAAATTTTGCAAGATATTGCTGACAACCCTTAAAACAGCATAAGAAAGCCCTTGAAACAAAACAATGTTACAAAATGAATTGTACATGAAACTCTAACAGAACAGTTACTTCACCCGTATCATGTTGAAAAAGTACACGCTATGTCTCCGGATGATTGTCCTACAAGACTTTAATTCTCCAACTGGCTTATACAGCAACATAACCTAAGTCTAAATTTTTCTAAACGATGGGGCCGGTGTTACAAGAGAGGGCATAATAAATTCACACAATTTACATTTTTGGGCTGATGAAAACCCGCACCCTATAATTCAAAACGAACACTAACAAAAGTTTATTGTAAATGTGTGGGCTGGTATCATCGGAAATGGTCTTATAGGTCCATTTGTTTTTGAAGGAAGACTCAAGGGTGAGATTTATTTACAATTTTTGCAGCAAAATTTAAAAAATTTATTGGAAGACATACCTCTTGATAGAAGAATGTAAATGTGGTACATGCATGATGGTACTCCACCATATTTTAACCGTATAGTACGTCAATACTTAACAAACGTTTTGGCCCTTGGGGATATTTAAATACTAGAGAAGAACTACTAGCGTGAATAGCACAGCATTCTAACGATATCCGTAATAATGCCGGAATATTATTTGCAGTGCAGCGGGAGAATATTGGATTTCAACTCAGTAAAATGACACTTATCAAAAATTAGGCCCAACGAGTATAGCTGCAAGTCCATTCCTGACTTCTATGATGATCTAAAACATCTACTGTAGTATGATTTAATGGATCTTTATAGCCTCTATAAGATATTTGAATTTCGTTAAATTATACAAGTCCATTCAAAACTTAGAGTCGATAAGGTAAATCACTGGGTACCACTTGAGGGCTTTATATCTCCAGTAAGGGACACTTTAGGAGTTTTCTTCTATGACAAAGTAGGATTATTTTGACCTCCCCTGTATGCTTCCGAGAAATTAGGCAGTACTTACCGGGCACCCTGTATTTCTATATAAAAGAGGTTATTTAATCTATATGTAACAGATTTTTATACTTGCAAATTAAAAATGTATTTTTAAATTTATTTATTACCTGCCTCTAATATCTAGTTACGAGTCCATCCACGTGGGCGCCAAATTGGTACCAATTATTCAAGCGATATATTGTCTGTGGTCACTCTATAGGATATCCTTTGTGAACGTAACAACAAAGATTGTAGCTACAAACGTTATATTAATAGTTAATAGGTAGAATATCCAATATTATTTGTAATTTGACGACAACGTCGCGACATTCAATTGATTGGCTGCCTTTCATGTTTCATTCCATCAGAATTAGAAATCCTAGAACGCCTTTCATCGCTAAATGGAATTTTTTTTCACTCGTCTACTGTCTAATTTAAATGTCGACATGCAAATACAAGCTTTGCGACGAAATGGGAGATTTTTAGCCAGTCGTCTACTAAGCAGCTTTGTGTCTGCCAATCTTTCCTGAAATGTTCGTGAATTAACCATAATTTCTGGAATTTTAGCATTAACTCTAGATGCGACATCGTTTTTAGAAGTTGTTTTAATATGCCTATCAATTCATTTCGTTGTTTTTCGCTTCCCAATTTTATGACAAACAAATTTAAACATTAAATATTAGAGTAGACAATTATAATATAAAATTATTTTTAATACATTGTAGCTGTCTAAAAATTGTTTTTAATTCCGAAAAATACATTAACTACTCTCTAGTTAAATTCTTTTGAAATTGTAATATCTCCTAGCATGATAGTCGGGGAGCCCAGCGCGTTTTCGAAACTGAAGAGAAATGGCTCCACCGCAGTTTTTTTATATGTATTTTGACCCCCTGACTACGAGTATTGAGGTTGGATCCTCGAAAAAAGGTCTGATAATTTGTTATAAACAAAAAATTATTATAATTAAAAAAAATGTTTTCTTGTGTGATAAAAAACATTTTTGTACTCTTCAGCCGATTCTAAGTATTTAATAATAAAATAAACAATACAATATCATAAAGAACTCCAGTTGTTATAACTATTTTTGCATATATTCGTACGTTGCAATTTTAATACTTTCTATATATCTTCTTTCATGCGATATAAAGCATTAAGCATGATACTTGATTTTCAAAGTTATTAAACTTTCTGGTGAAAAAATGAAAACGGTTTTGTTGTAAATGTTATCTTTAGATAATCGGGAAACTGTGTATAATTTTTCATCACATGCCCTTGATTCCATCTGATGTAATTGAGAGTTGCCTTTGTACGATATTTTTCGGCAAATAGTACATTTGTTAGTATCTATCATAAAACCATTAGAGCGTCTCGTTGATGATTGTGCCGATATTGATTCTTGACTAAGTTTAACCTTTTTGACATTCCTCGATATTATCTTTACTTAGATCAATATTTTCTCTTATTAAATTTTCATTAACTTTTAAACTGTCTTAGAAAGGTTTCTTACGTTTATATTTTTTATAGAACTAATTCGTCATGTGGTACTTGAACAAATCTAAAAATAACACCAATTGCATTCAATAACCACATCTTGTATTTAATTAATGTTTATTTATTTTTTATAGCGTTAAAAAGCATTAAAAACTATCAATTGTTGAGGGCAGAATTTGAAAATATTTATTTATTCACAAGTTACTGATGTTGGAAAGTGGCAAAAACTGCAATTTTTCAAACGTTTCACGATTTTTACTTCAATTGCTATACGTCGGAAGAAAAAAGCACTTTTTGCTTAGAATAGGCCGGAAAATAAAAATATTTTTTATTTTCCATAAAAGAAATAATTTTTTATTTATTGACAATTTTTTGTTTATAACAAATTACCTTGCCATTTTTTGAGAATGCACCCTCACTATTCCTAGTCAGGAAGTCAAAAACATCCAGGAAACTTTAATGGGGTATGTCTCTTCTTCAGCTACGATAGCCCACTAGGCTCCTAGACTATAACATAAATCGGAATTTGTACATCTTTCTGAAGTATTGCCCTGCTTTTTTTCGACAACGTATATTTTTTTATCGTATAATTTATTTTATATATTTATATTCATTATTTCGACATTCTTAACGATTAGGCTATTTTGATTATTCTACGTACATTATCTTAGTTCAGGTTAGTTCACCCATTTCATGAATTTTTACGCATTTTCACTGACTTGTCTTGTTTGTCAGGATATTTTCTTTAACATAAAAATAACGTTCTCGCACTTTTATCAATATTGTCTCTCAAATAACATTAGAAAATGTTAAATTTACTTAGCTTTTTTGTAATTTAGATTAAAAAATTGATATTAAATGGTCGACTTTTCAAAAATACCGTTTCTTTTTCGAAGCTATAATTTCGCATGCAAACACAATTCGGGAATATTTCACTAGACATCATATTTAAAGAGAAACTTCATTTGTTACGTTATAGTAGCATAAAATGGCATAGGTTAAATAATTTAGGCATGGATGGGTCACTCAATACTCATTTCGGCAACTACGTTCTGCGCCCTCTGCTGAGATGTTTGCACACTAGCAACTACGAAGGGAAAAAATTAACTGATCCACATTTATGGCGTAAAGTAAAAATTATGTGACGTATATAGGGATGCGTAAAGATCAGCTGTTTTTCGCCCCCTTCCCCTTGGACACAAAAAAATGTTCGATTAAGACAGTTTTAATTTATGTAAAAACTATATGAAAATTACTTTTGTAAATCGTATAAATAAATCATTTAACTTGTACTGTTTTGTAATTTTGTACCATTTTCGGCGCTTCTTCAAAATATTTCTTCGAAGACTATTTAATACATATTAGTTTATTTTGATTCATCGAGAGTATCAAGGTCATACAAAAAGTTGGATTTAATAAATGTTAAAATATAAAAAACATGTCTCTTTGATAACTCATAAGAATAACTTTGGTATTATTTTTATAGAAATGTTAAGTTGCAGGTTTAAAATAAATGTAAAAGATCAAAAAAAATGGCTTATATAAAAATTTTTATTTTTATGTCTGAGGGTTCGAAAAATAGCTGATTTTTACTCATCTTTTTCTAATTCCATAAAATTTTAATCAAATTTCAATATCGTATCTCATTAAAATTTACTAAAATTAAAAATATATTTTAGGCAATCACGAGTCTAAGTTCGATATGTTTAGATTATTGATCCTCCCGGGATTGTAAAAACCCTTTAAAGATATTATTTAAGTACCCTGCTTATTTTGTAACTCGAGATTCAACTTTTAATATTCACTATCATTCATAGTTGTTTTGGTAGCTCATCAAATGCATCCTTGTGCTCGAAGTAGGGTACATCAAGCGTTATTATGTTTACATTTTAAAAATAATTTATGTAGAGTGAATTAAGGTATCATTTGAACATATTTTTGTAGAAGTATAAATATTAATACAATTTACAATGCCTATATAAAATACTTTAACAGAATGTTAAAATAAAAAAAAAAATCAGAAGATATGTGCTCTACTTTGACTGAAAGCAACAATCAAAGGAGTGGTTAAAGATCTAAAAATATTATGAAATATAAAATTGGCATTTCAGATCACAAAATATACAGGACGGCTAAATTTTTTTAACGAGTTTCAAATGTTACTTTCAACATTACTTTGTAGGCATAAACAAGAAAATCCTTATGTAATAATTAATTTAGTTATAGAATAATTTAAAAGGATCTACAAGCAAGTTTAAACTTCTTAAAAAACAGCACATATTTGGGAGATTGATATCTAAAGAAAGAATTAATAATACATATCATTTCGGTTAATCAAGAATTAAATTTCCTTACCAGTTTCTTCACTATGATTTTTAAAAACAATAGACCATAAGTTATACACTGAAAAGACCAATAACTTAATCATTTAAGACTCATCTGAACATAAAAACAACGAAATAAATTTCACAAATCATCACCATCGATCTCAAATTTAAACCAAATAACCGAACAAACGCCATCTACTGATGTGTTCTCAAACTAAAAAGGAATACCCAGACCCTGTAAGATCACAATGACTTTTAATGCAACGTAAAAATGAGGCTTAATGCTTCAACCATTCAACATATCTCGCTCAAATTAAATATATTATTTTTAAATAGTCCCGAAAAAATAAATACAGTCACCTAACTAAAAAATCAAAAACTGTTTTCTGAACAACAACTCTATTGATTTTATCTTTAAATTTGCTACAGGAATAATTTATTACTAACCCTACAAAATGGCACAATTTGTTTGGCCCAGAAAATTCAAGAAAAAGTGCTGCACCGATTAATTGTTAAAGGGAAAGTGTGTACAGTGGTGTATCTTTTATTTAATCTCGTACGTATAGTGTCAACTAAAAACCACTAAAATAATTTGGGAGATATTGGCGAATGAGAAATGCAAAACTGTTCCTAGGATATTTTAAAATTTTTATATTTCAAATATTTTTCAAGTTGTTAATCGGATAAGTAAATATCATGGATATGGGCCATACAGCGACACTGGTAAAGTGGTAACTGTATTTATATGATGCATCATCATTTATGAACCATTGCGTACCATTTGTCAAGTAGAGAGTTTCTTCCAGTAGCAATTACTGCATCATCAATAAAACTAAATCCTTTTTTCATTGGGAAGTATCATTGTCGATATTTTTGTAAGGATACCATGGACATTGAATTTTATGCCTTGCCAATTTTTTAAAAAGTTACAAAATAGTTTCGTACTCCACTTATAAAAATGACTTGGTATAGTTAACTAATTCCTTTTGTTTGTGCATTTAGGTTAACCAAATTAAGCATATTTGGTTCAGAAAGCTAATATGCAATTTTTAGAGGCCCTTACATTAAAATATTGTTTAAGAAGCCTAAAAATATATATGTGTGTTTTAGTTACGAAAAATAACATATTTCGTTCGTTTTAATTTTTTCCCAAATATGGAATTATAAAAAGTTTCATTCAAACTTGTTACAACTAAGTGAACGTATTTACAATTACCAATTTAAAATAATTTAAAAAAAATAATTTCATAGTTATAGCAACAACCTATTTAGTATTCCCAACTAATTTTCTCTTTTGGAAGCGGAAGAGTTTATACTTGATAACGATTAAAGATAACCTAATCGGAACGTCGTACAAACAAATAAAAATAAAGACAATGCAAGTACGACAATCACATTTTAGTCAATCTTCAACATTGTCCACAACATTCAAACAAACGTTAAAGTTTGGTTCCAATAACTGAAAAGTGTAGGTTGAGTCCATTTTCCCTAAAAGAAAGTTATCATAACTAAATTTGAGTATACATAACAAAATTATTTTTAAGAGTATATTTGCAAGAAAAATAAAATTTTGATTACTAGGATATATTTTTCTATTTTTTTTTCATATCCTATATTCAAAAAAAAAACAAATTTCCAAAAGTATTTTCTCATATTCCACTTTTTGATTGCAACGAGTAATTTGGTATCAAGTTTCTATAGTAATATGTAATCTTTTAATTACCCAACACAAATTAAAATTTCAATTTTTATCCAAAGAACCTTCCCAAAACTTTTGTTGTTTTCTTATCTATTTTCTCAAATTTAACGTTGATAAAACTTGTCGCCAAAAAAATGTGTGCCTTAACTTTTTATAAGCCTAACACAACTTTTAACGATAAAACTTTGGGTTAAAAAGTTTTATTTCGGTTAAAAAAAAGTGGTTTATTTGTACATTAATTCTGGTATTTTTAAAATTTAACTCTTTTCATAATTTATTAGCTATTTTCAAAACCAGAAGGTTCTAATTTCGATACATACAAAAGCTACAACAAACTTACAATTAGTTTTGATTATGGCAAACATTTTAATGCAGAAATTCACATTATCTACCGTTACTTAAAGACTATCTTCTATAAGTAGTTGCTGACACCAGCAGCTTTTAAAATAAAAATTTAATGAAATATGAGATATGATATATAAAGACATTTTACGACTACTGCTTTTATTCTCCTTCAGGTGGTTAAACGAAAAAAGATAATGTCGCCTTCTTACGTCTTCCGTTTCCCAACTTTGCATTTGAGATGATGGTAATCGCGGAAATTCTCGCTTTCCCTGCTGCGTAGACCGAATCGTATGTCTAGAACTATGCGAGCTTGCCAATATGCTGCGCAGCGTTCACGCTCGGACTCGTAATCAAGCGTAGAAAGCGTGCTTTTCGACGACGTGGTACTGTTGTTCTTTATGTCCCTTTCGTGGATTGCTTCCGTCAGGAGTTTTTCTATTGAAGTATTGGATTAAATCTCGAACGAAAGTCGTTGAAACTTTTGAAGAATAGAGCGGTTTGATCGTGGATATTTTTATTTTTAAAATCTTATAAGTCATGCGCGACCTACGAAAGGATCGAAGAGATCCCGCCAAAACCACCCGAGTTGCATGAATCGCCGCCCGACCCATTTAGCTTGATTTCTAAACGAATGAGAATCTATACAGTCTTTCTGCATGGTCTAGAATCATTGACATTAATCGTTAAGGAAAATTTGTTGTCGCGTCACCTATTCACGTTTCCTAGTATCGTACTATTTCACGATCTAGCGCCACCAAAGAGCTAATAAACGAGGCTTCCTGGCCTTTCTATGTGCAAATCATCTTAGATCTTCTTTGCTTGATCGAATTTCTTTCTTTGAATCTTTGACCATGTAGTAATGATAATGAAATACCCTTATTATGCCATCAGAGCGGTAGTCCCACGTTGCACTAGCTTATGTTGCTCTTGGAGCTGAAAGGGATGATCCAGGATAACCTCTAAAACTTTAATCCCTAATCACGTGTTGAATCGTTGTTTCTCGTATTCTTCTGGCGAAGAAAATGAAACGGCAATTTCTTACGAGATTCTCGAGACAGTGACTTTCCTATTGAAACTTCCCCATGCCTTTCTCTGACATAGTGTAAATGTCAGACTACCAAGCAACGGCAGGGAATTTCACGTCTGATCAAAAAAAATGGTTCACTGACTTATAAATATTTTCCGCACTTGTCAAGAACTTACGATCTGTGCCATTTGACTCAACATCAGAGTCTGCTAAATTTGCAGTGTCTGTCATTTGTTTTACAAAATCTGGAAGCCACCCACAGTCAGGTGACTAATCAGAGCGAACCAAGATTAACAAAACAGTCTGATCGCCGTTTTGCAGCTTTAGTATGATTGTTGATTGTTTTGACAAGTGAAGTTTGGATTTTCCATTTTTACAACAATATACAGACAGTTTGTTTCCTGCGAATTCAACTCTGGTTGTTTTTCCATCCACGTGTCGATCATCTAAATGATTTTATAAGTGAAGCTATAATGATTCAAGAGCAAAAATCACAAGAAACAATGGTCTATATAAAATCTAAATTCGGATGCTAAACGTGCAGATATTTTCGATGTCACACTGTAAAGTACTTACAATCAGATGACTTTTATGCATACACCAGAGTGGTGAGTCAGTCTTCCCTCCTTTAATGACCTGAAGGAGAGAGCTTATTAAAGTAGCAGTTTAGGCTAAACTGAAAGTAGCTTCTTGTTCAAATTCAGTCCAAATGCAAGCTAACATCAGAGTAAAATAGTAAAAGTGAAAAGCCTCTCGGAAAAAAGGTTACCTTTAAAACTTAAATAAAGATAACAAAGATGTGAGATTCTATTTTTAACCGACTTCTGAAAAAAAAGGTTCCAAATTCCATCGCAATGATTGAATAAAATTTTTTGCGTTAGTTTCAGGAAAATATCGCGGTGGTTCCGCATCATTTTTTTCGTAATAAGTTCAATAAAATCCACGGTGGCGCTTATAATATGGCGAACAAAAAAATTATTTTATCAAATTTTCTTCAAAATTGAGATGGGGAGGTTTCGGTGTCATACATAACAAATCTAAAATTAGTGTTAAAATATTGAATATGGCGGATCCAATATGACGAATTAAAAATAAAAAAGGTCACTCAGCTTTGTCTAAAATTGGTATTGTGGGGTTTTTAGGGGTATAAATTACGAATTTAATATTTTTTTAAATTTTTCCGATTTTGTCTAAAATTGCTATTGGGGGGTTCTTAGGGCGTGTATTAGGGATCTTAAATTAATTTTTTTCACACCCAGTATGAAGAATAAAATATGTTGGACTGAAGAATTTACAAAACTCACATTCAAATATCAGTATTGAGGGGTTTTGAGGGCATATGTTACGAATCTGAAATTAATTTCTTAAAATTCAAAATAGTGAATTTACTATGACAGACTAAATATTTGTTTCTTATATTTTTACTGAAAAATTATAAAAAAAAAATACTTCTGAAGCTGCGATAAGAAGCGAATAATAATAAAAATTTTTATATTTAAATGAAATTTTTAAAGTCAGCGCTAAATTATCACTAAAGGAAACAAACACCTACTAACTTGAGATACGAACAAGCCAGAGTAAGAAAGTAATTATAAAGTATTTCTGATTATTTTTATGTGAGTCATATTTTGTTAAGTATTAATTTGGCGCCAACTTCAAAAATTTCAGTTTCATATACAAATTTATATTGTTATTTTTCGCTTTTTAGCGCATTTTTAAAAGTCGGTTCAATTTTTTGATAATTTTATTTTACTATTTTATTGCACAGTGCCTTATACGTTTTATTTAAAAGAAGGCTGCTTTATTTTCTTATTTTTATTTTCTGATTTGTTCCAATTAAAGTTTCCACCCTATATAGTATTTTTCAAAGCAAATAAGTCTAATTTTGAAGATCAGAATTATACATAGGTCTATTACTTTTCTAAGTATTGGTCCTGTATATTATTTTATACGCTCATAACATTTAATAACATTTTTGTCATTTTAAAAGAATCTATTTAGGACCTTCTAATTCAAACCGCTTGATCGCTGGTTATTTTGGTTATAAAAGAAATATTTTGATTAAATTCAATTTTCTAAGAGTCCAGAACAAAGAACTACAAAATAACATTTTGAGAAGCTTATTATTTCTTTTACTTCTCTCAATCAATTTAATACGTGCTACTGAAATTCGTGAGATAATTAGATTTCTTTTTGGTTGTTTCTGTCATTTTATCAATTTCGTAAGAAAATAAAAGATGTTTCATATTAACTAAAAAAACTAATATACAGCATGTTTTGCTCCTAAAATAATCGTATATTATTTGAAGAGATAATTTTTATCACAAATCTTTTTATTTCAACAATAATATTAGAATATGTTTTCTTTAAATAAAAAAATTGGATACAGATCTTTCTAGTGTCATTTTAAAAGAGAAATATGAAAGAAAAATTTTATTTTTAGAGTAAATTTTTTGAAAAAGTTTATCAATTAATTTGGTTTTTCAAATACCCAATTTAATCAACCTGTATTAACAGTATTTGTTATTTTCTCTATTTCATCATTTTTAATGAATCTATTGGACAATAGCGTAAAGTGACAAGTATTACCAAGGTAAGGAGATTTTAATTAATATTTTCGAAAAGAATTCCTACATTATTTTATTAAAGTTGTTCAAATTTTTTCAAGTCGTATGGTAATATATGTTTTAATCTAAAGTCTTCTACCATTCTTTCTCGGTCGGATTTCAAAAATGCTGACTTTTTTTTAAAGAAATGTTGAACATGATAAAAAAATTTTTGTTTTTGACTCTGTACATTTAGTGGGGTCACACGCTAATTGTCTATATTTTCCTATTTCCACAATATCTCCGATTTTTTGGTCATACGTTACGATGTCCATTATCACCGTTGCATTTCCCTTGCCCGCTGGTGAAATCTTTATTACGAAGTTCTTTTAGGACTGATACTTCTAGCTTGGAAAGATTTGGAACTGGATTTTGAAGTTGATTTTATTTTCCACCTGCACTCGTCGGAATGGTTTTCATCGACTTGTATGGATTCTACAGAGCTTATGATGTCTAAAATATGCATGCTTTTTGGTGTTACTGCGAAATTAAGCCCCTGGCTTTGTTGTTGTTCTTCTGCTGTTGATAGTATTCTTGAACATAAGTTTATGATGGTTTTTCTTGAAGTTGTTTCAGGTAGAGTCGGTTGTTGATGTGATTTTAGTTTGTCTAATTTCTTTTTTAGCTCATGATCATCTGACAAAGTTTCGACTTTGATATCTTCATAGTGTTGTGTAGCTTCATCCAGAAGAAGGGCTTTTCGCCATCGGTGATAATTTATTTGTGTTCTTAGTAGTGCTTTCAAAAAAAAAATTATTTTCAGTTCAATTTGAGTCAGTTTTGGCAATTAACAAAGATGTTTTTAAATTAAATTAACTGTTGAAGAAGAAAACTTTCACGACTTTGGTCAAGTCGAAAATCATGGTTCTTGGGCTTACACCGTATCAAATTGGAATATTATCCGACGTTTCGCCTACGATTGCACGAGACGTCTTCAGGGATCTTTACACCACAAGATTAGTATGACACTGGATGACCATCAAGGACACTGAATGACCATCGAGGAGCAACAGTCCGTCATTTATACCCGACTGGTGCTCAGTGAACCGTGATCCAGCGTTACAATCGATTTCCACTTATAATGTAGACTATAACCTGTATCTCTATTAATATTATTTGAATATTTACAAATTTGGATTAATACTCTAATTCTACGTTTAAAGAAACTAGACGCTGATGCTAGCACCTTAGTTTCTTTTTCATTTCAGCTACTACAGATTGTACAATCTGTTTCTTTTAATTTCATCTTTCATGTTCCTGAAGGCTAGTGAATATAGACCGTCCTGTTTCACCCACATACACTTTACCACAAAAGCAAGGTATCTTATAAACTCCTTCTGTTGGAAATGATATTCCGTCCTTTGGTGACTTCAAACATTGTCCAACTTTCTTACATGTGTTGAAAATTGTTCGAGTGTTTATTTTTCAGTGCGACCTGGCAATCTTGTTGGTGGTGCCGTGTATGTAAGGCAAGACAACACTGTCCATAGGTGGTACATTTAGGACATTTTGTTGAGAAGTTGGGTTTTTATATTTATTAGTAGAACGTCTAATATCTTCACCGCAATATTCGTTGCTTCTCAAAGTATTAGTCAGTTTTTCTGTTTCTGATTTCAGTAATTCTTCCTCGCATATTGAAAAAGGTCTATGTACATGTATTGGACATATTTCGAAATAAGAACATGGACTCCACCAAACTAAAATAAATTAAAGCATACCTTATTTTCATTTATTTTACTTTTCAAGGAACGTTCTACGAGAAGACTTTGAGAGCAGCCATGGAATCTC
Organism: Diaprepes abbreviatus; assembly: GCA_034092305.1. Taxonomy (NCBI): domain Eukaryota; kingdom Metazoa; phylum Arthropoda; class Insecta; order Coleoptera; family Curculionidae; genus Diaprepes; species Diaprepes abbreviatus. Next base: position 4,067,791 of record JASJET010000044.1, on the reverse strand, counting down.
CGCTGTCACCAGTGGTAGCGAACATCTTCATGGAAGCTTTCGACGAAAACGCCTTGCCTTCTGCTCCTCTGAAACCTAAATTTTGGTGCAGACATGTAGATGATACTTCGTAGTTTATCCACATGGTGCAAATAACCTCCATAATTTCCTGGGTCATATAAAATCCTAGCATAAAATTCACTATGAAAACTGAATCAAGAAATGTCCTTCCCTTTCTGGATATACTAGTACAAAGGAAAGGTAATGTCAAATTAGAACATTCTGTGTACAGAAAACCAACACATACATCCTTCTCAAAAACATTCCATCATTAACTCTTTGGTTCGTAGACTCTTTCGATATGTGATGGACAATCACTGAAATCAGAAACAGAAAAACTGAGAGGCAACAGATATGGGGCTGGAGATATTAAACATTCTATTAATAAATATAAAAACACAACCCTTCAATAAAATGTCATAAATGTACCACCTATGGAGAGTGTTATCTTGCCTTACATACACGGAACCACCGATAAGATTGTCAAATTGTTTCACAAATCAAACATTAAACAGGACTGTCTATATCCACAAGGCTTAAAGAATATGAAAAATGTATTTAAAAGAAACAAATTGTACAATTTTCAGTAGCTGAACTCCAGCATTAGTCAGGTACACCTTTAATGTAAAAGAAACTATGGTGCTAGTATTAGTGTCTGGTTTCTTTAAAGGTTAAATTAGAGAATTAATTGAAATCTGTAAATATTCAAATAATATTAATAGAGATACATGTTACATCATAGGCGTCATACGTGGAAATTGATTGCAGAGTCACGGTTCGTTGAGCATCAGTCGGGTATAAATACCGAGTTGTTGCCCCTCAATGGTCATTTAGTATTTTAATCTCGTGGAATAAAGATCCCTGAAGATGCGTCCTGCAATCATTGGCAAAACATCGAATAATAATTCCAATTTGACACAATCTAAACCCAAGAACCATGATTTTTTTTCAAATTAACTGTTTTTCTGTAAAGTAAATCTACAAGAACGGGAAAATTAAAATTCATCGATAATTAGAACTTACCCGCCAAAAAGGATAGAATTAAGCTGAGTATGACACCTGTCATTCAGTCGATCATTTCTAGGGATTTGACATATTTTTACAATGAAACAAATGTTTATCACCCCAATTTTCTCATAAAATTAAATTTTTTAAAGTTACGTGGAAGCAGTCAAAATACGATCCGGAAAAACCTAACAGAAGTTGGTATCAGCCTGTAGGAATAGCTATGGGTCCATTATTTACCATAGTGAGTACGTTCGTTCGAACAAAGAAAATTAGGCAATAATATTTTTCATCGATAAATCTAGGAACTGTATTTTTTCTAATAATAATGAGAAAAAAGTATACAGAAAGCCAGGTGAACGATAGGCAAAGTGATATTATGCTGTGTCAGCTGTTATTTTGGGTGGGATCCTTTTGGAATAACCACTATTTCTATGTTTAAAACCCAAAATTAAAAAGTCGAATTTATACCACAAACCTATTGTTGATAACTAAAAATTTAATTTATAAAGTTATGTGTTCATTTTTTAGCTCTGGGTATTATAACCTCAATAAAATGACGCCATACTTTTATCGTTCCAAGTTCTTTTGACAACTGAACAAAGTAATACAACAGATTCATGTTTTTGGTGTAATACCAGTATTCTTAGCTCAGTTTTAATATTTCTTCTAGGAGTTTTTAAGTTTTCTTGTAAATTTCCCGTGCTCTAATTTAGGGAATTAAATTATTGATTAAATTAAATCGGTTCAACCATTAATTTCGTCCTTAGACATATTATTATTTGTCGATTCACATTGTTATATCGCTGAACATACTAATTAAGCTTGAGAATTACGTATACTATGAGTAAATTTATTAAAAAACAACACATTTAAGTTTGAATAAGTTCGAAATTTATTCAAATTTTGATCGTCGTTTCCTATAAATGACTGGGTAAAATTTGTAATATAAGATAACTTTGTGAATGTAATTTTACGAGCTTTAAAATAAGCTGCCACTTCATCCCCCTTTTCTTTTACAGCTTTAAGGATTGAATCAACTTTCGTTAGGAAGCTAAAATAGTGACATCCTAAATATACAAGAAAATTAATGATATTTTCCGAATTTAAATGTTATTTCGTACAAAGCAAGTAAAGATAATAAAGATGCCAAGTTTTCAAATTGACTTCCTAGGTTAGAAATGGATATTGCAATTAATTACAATTTTAGATTTTCCTTTTTTTCCTGCCCTAAACCTTCCTGTATGACTTTTCCAAGTTCTTCTTCATTAGCACTTTAAATTTTAACTGTGTGCCAAATTTCAAATTATTAAGCATGTCGAATTTGAGTACTGGTTTTCTAAGAGCTGTATCTATTGAAAGCTAAGAGAAGAAACTTGAAATTGTCACGAAGTCTTGATAGATTCGGCCTTATAAATAAATATATATATATATATATATATATATATATATATATATATATATATATATATATATTATATAGAGGTGATTTTTAAAGAAAAAAAGTAATTAAACATAATGGCTGAAATAATATAGTAACAAAACTTACCCTCAGCAACTTTTAATTGTTAGAAACAAACAAAAATCTTCCCAATAGGCTCTAGTAAAATATCTTTATTGATTTTAATATCAAATTAAAATTATGATCGGTATTTTTCAGCAAGTTTATCTTAGTTTAAAACAGTTAAAAATTGAAATGGCATAAAGATTTATCATTTTTAGTGCAAATTTTATAAGCATCTAAAAATTTTATTGAAAAATGTGCAGATTCTTGTCTTCATAACTTCATAAATAAAGTGAATAAAGGATTCTAACAATTTTACAGCTTTATATAGATTTATTACTTTTAACCGCTACATAAAACTTCTTTATAATTCTCATAATTGGGTAATAAAAATGTGAAATTTATGAATTATCTTTTGCTTCGTGCTGTGTTGAGGTTATAATAAAAATGCTAAGATCCCACTTCTTCTGCTGAGGTTTTTAGTTCAGTTTATGGTAATATTTTTTATATAAACTAATTATAAATTTGATCAGTTTTTGTAGCTACGGCATAAATATTACACAAAATTATTATAGGCTTAACGCTAAAACTTAAACCCTACAAATTAAATAAATATAATAATGTATTTAAAGTTTTTTAAACTACACTAAAACTAATCTTAGAGGTAGGAACCATTTAAGTCTCGTCCTGTTCATCCGTCCTTCTGGATGTCACAGCCACAGCGTTATAACCATGATCTGGGCACTTCTTATTAGAAAAGTGAGATGACGTCTTTAGTTTGCGAACATCTCAGTAGATAACGCTAGTGTGTCCCTAAAGTAGAGCCTTAATTTACCGACTTGTCATCTGAAAGGTTATATCATTCTGTTTAAATGTGGCGATTCATGGTAATGATTTCCGAAATTTATTTCGTTGTTTTTATGTTTAGACGAGTCTTAAATGATTTTACTGTATAAATTATTGTTTTTAAAAATCAGTGAAGAAATTAGTAAGTAAATTTAATTTTTGATTAAGGTTATATTGGCCAAAACGATATATATTATATTCAGAAATAATTTATTGTTCCTTCTCCTCTATGAAAAAGAGGGATATAAATTTCTCCGTTTACCCCATCAAGAGGAATATCATTGAATTAATATAATTAGCTACCACTTCTCTCTTCTGACTGTCAGAGCAAAAAAAAAAGAGACAGAAAGTTTATTTCTTGCGAATTCAAGTCTGGTTCTCTCTCCATTCGTGTTTCGACCACCTAATGATCTTGCTAGTGGAGCTGTTACAAACCAAGAGCAAAGTTCAAAGAAAACGACTGTTCATTTAAAATCTAAATTCCAAGACATGTCGGTAACATTTTAAACCTGCAGATATTTTCAATGCCAGACTGTGAAATATCATCAGTCAAATGACATCTATGCATAAAAAGAAGCAGTGGGAATTTTTGTTTCTTAAGTTTAAGTGCTCGAGAGTTTTTTATATATTACATGATATCAAAAAACATTATATACGCATTTTTTACGTGCTAAGTTTCCCGTTTAAGGGGGTAAAACTAATCTTAAAGTTTCCCCCAAATAATACGTTTTCTCTATAATTTCGAAAACTAATCATTCTTTTTTAATAAATCAAACGCTAAGTCACTTGCCATAGAAAGGCACAGTTACCAGTATAACTTTTACCCACTGGGGTTTTCATCTCCTTATAATTTTGGAGATAATATTTTTTTTTTCGATAAAGTTTTATATACAAAGTTTTTAAAATCATTTGTTAAAAATAATAATGATATAGAGATAATTAAAAAATAAAGCGAACATGTCTCGGCGTTTTGCTAGCAAATATCCTCAAGGGGGTAAACAAGCCTTAATTGAAATTTATCGTTTCTCGGGGAATAGTACATTTACTGCATAAAGCGACATAAAAGTAATAGTAGTAGAAACTCCCTCTGGGTAAAAATTACACTGGTGACTGCACCTCGTTCATTACAAATAAATAATTAGTCTTCAAAATATTACAGAAAATATATTTTAGGCGGATATTTTAAGTAGACGAATTAGCATGCAAGAGAAAAATATGTACACATTTAAGGTTTTTTAATATACTTCACCATATCACAAATTCAGAAAAATCGGCAAGGCACATCTCGGATAGATTCTTTGTTGCAAACAAAGCATTTTGAACATATTACAAAAGGCTTGAACTTTTTTAAATGGCATAAGGCTGCTTTAAAACAACGATAGAGAGATTTTACTGAAATTTTCGACAACAAAACCAGATGTAGTTCAGGCATCATATGAAATTGTTCTGAAAGTTGCAAAAACAAAAACCCCATACAATTGCAGAAAATCTCATCAGGTCATGTTGGTTAAAATCCGTTACGATAATTTTTGAAAAAGTGAGTGAGTCCAACATACATATCCAAAGACGTAATGGAACATAGTCGAGGAGCGCCGTAAGTTTTCATAACCAATGAAGAGACATGGCAATAATCAGCGAAAGCTAAAATAGATTATATACAGTAGGTGAGCACCTATAAGTAGACTTCCACTTCGCTTTATGTACGCCGGCGCGAACGATCAATTGCGGGGCGCAGAATTTGAAAATATTTATTTAATCAAAAGTAGTCCATATTGAAGAGTGGCAAAAAAGGCCATTTTTCAAATGTTTAACGATTTTTAACTCAAAAACTATGGGTCGGGCGGAAAAATCACAATAAACACTTTTGCTGAGAGAATATTTTTTATTTTGCCAGGAAGCAATTTTTTTAATTGCTTACATTTCTTTTGTTTTTGACAAATTTCCTGACCATTCGTCGGGAATCTACCCTCGATATTCGGTGGAGCCATGTCCCTTCATCGGCTACACTTTAAAAAGGTAGTGCATTAAATTTAAGGTAAATGTGCTGGAAGCAAATTTCAAAAACCGTTCCTTAAATTCAATTATTGTAATGCATTAAATTTCATAATTTTTACATCAATCTAAATTAATGTATTCCATTAAATTTAATGTAATCATACATTTTTAAAATTTGATCATTACTTTTTAAGGTGACTATGTACATTAAATATACAGTCAGTGTTCATTGAATTTAAGATACGTTATCACATATTTAATGACCAACATTACTATGAAGTCAAAAAAATTCTGCTACCAGGAAAAGGTGGAAATTTTTCCCATAGGTAAGTGTACCGTCATCTGTACACCGTTTTCGAACTCATTGGTTTCCGTCAGTACCGACAGACAGGTACACCTCATCATTAAAAAATTGCGTCCTTTAAGCAACATATATCATACTAAATAAAAAGTTCAATACAAGTTGCACCATCTCCCGGAATCTTAAGTAATATACACAAAGTTGAAACATCTTTTCAGTTATTTTCTTGAAATTTAAGATATCATTTAATCAAATTTAATGTACAACGAACTTATAATTCAATGAATTTTCTTTAAATTAAAAGTAAATCTAAATTATTCACGATTAAAAGTAAAAAATCATTAAATTTAATGTAGAATGTAGTTTTTATTTTGTAGCATTAAAAACTATTACGAAAGATGAAGATGTTATGGAGATGATAAGTTCATTCCTTAAAAGTAATGACGTACAATTAAAACATTTGTATGGAGTATGTACGGAAGGAGCACTAACTATGCTTGAAGCGAGGTTGGGCCTTCAGTAAAAAGTTAAAGACCTTATATTCGAAACACATGATTTACTGATTTGTTCATGCTACCAACTGCTCTCTATATTCGCCTGTTCAAGGAATTATGCAAAATCATGAACCGATTACGAAGTTTTTCTTTTCTATACTACTATTCGTTGGTCATCAAAAGAAACAGTCGTTAAAAATAAAAGAAAAATGTGACTTTATAACACACTTTAATGTTGAGATCTAGATTCAATGATTAGCTTATTTATCTGAGATCTTAAACCAGCTCAGCGAGCTGCTGGATAAAGGAACGCCAATTATTCACTTCAGAGATAAAAATCGTAATTAAGCTACAATACTGGCGCTATATAGTATATTTTGGAAACAATGTTTGAACATCTTTGCCCCAAAATTGACGAATCGAAGACGTTAATTGTAGATAATCTAAGATAGGTTATTTTCCAGAAATCTCTAAATAAGAATGGCCGTTAATATGAAATATATTTCATGTGTCTTTAGATGTTGCGAATTCCCCAGTTAAGTGCAAGATGAATTTTTGGAACTGCGAAATGACTCCTCAGCGCGTAATATATTTTAGAGTATATCATTATCTCAATGTTAGTGTGCTATCCGTCATTGATATCCTAAAGTTTCCATGCTTTCTTTTCGAATATTAGTGTCATTTCTTCTATTAATCTTTTTATATGAATCACATTTTGTCAGGTAATAGTTTGTCGACTTCATAGATTTCAGTTTCATATCAGTGGCGGCTTTTCTTTAGGTTTGTTAGTTTGCTCAACCCCCAAAAATTTAAAATTAAAATCAAATATACTAATTAATAAGTACAAATACTTTTTATTTTAATTTTATTAACTTTAAATTTAGTTAATAATAATTAATTAAATTTAAACCAATTTTTTACCTAGATTATACCCGAACAATAGGCAATTATTAAATTAATTTACCTTACATCGCCTAAATATCATTAATAATTTATCTGTATTACAGTATTATGTCTAGAAATGTTATAGCTTTGTTGGTGTGCAATTTCAATGTAATCCAAGCTAATCCATTGGAGCATATATGGAGTTGTCTGTCTAAGACATTGAGATTAATTTCATCCCATAAGCTTCCGATAGGTTGCAAGTCGAGTTGCAAACCTGTATTTAGTTTGCCCCACAAAATATCCTACTACTAGAAAAACTTTTCTTATACAGCGACTGAACGAGTATTTAAACTTTTGCTCCCAGTCGCTCGTAACGCTTCCAGTATCAAATGAAAGTTTCTTCTTCAAGCAGCAGTTAAACCATTCCTTTAGTTCAGGTTAGAATGCAACCGCGGTGTTTTAATTTTTGCGAAAGTGACTATGTTTATAATTTGATCAAGATATTATGTTACGTCTTAAAGAGGTTAAAAATGTTTGGCAAGGAAAAACCATTCAAAATTAAATGCTCTATTTCAAACTGTGTAGATACAGTGGTCGATTTCAATTTCTCAATTCAAAGGATTCCGAGTTACGAAGGAATTTATAAAAACCATCGTATATATTGTTGGACATTTTTAAGAATCTCTTGTAGGAGATTCTAGAAAAGCAGTTAAATATAATGCAGTTCTTGCTCTCTATCTTCCTGTATGTATAAGTAAAACCAAGTGAGCGTTTTTATATTTTCTAGAAAACATGAGCGGCTCGTCGAATAGGGTGCAAACAATTATAAAAAACCTATAAACATGCTACTTAGGTGTATTCTTATGCACATCAATTAAATTTGGTAATATTAAACACTACATCCGTCAATGTAAATGTCCGCATATTTTTTTGCAATTTACAAGAGATTTGTTCTCTTTTTTCATAGTTCTCAAAGAACCGCAATACCATATCAATTTGTTAACAACAACAAAACTTATTTTACAAAATAATGCTTCAAGTTGATTTGTTATTTTGTAAGTTTTAAACAAGACAAATTGATGGTGTTATTGCAAATAAAAATATATTATCATTTGAATTAAAATTAACAGAAACTAAAAATAATATTACCTTAAACGACGTTGAACTATCTCCATCTACTTCAAAACGCTCGATGATTCCGCGGAGTTTTCTCTGAAAGCAAAAGAAGTTTGTGATATAATTATTTGTCAAGCAAAACAACGACTTAGCTTTACAGTTCACTTGTTAGCAGCCAGTATTTTTTTTAAAACAATGTATCCAATGTAGTACAAGTTTTCTCAAACCAAAATTTAAGGATACGATTAAAATTTACCCCTTTTTATCAAACAAAAACCGTGATATATGAAACTGAAGAATTTAGACAATTTCGGGACTTCTTATACTTTACAACTATCTTTGGCAAAATATCGAGCTAAGTGAGAAATTTAGTGAAGTTTTAAAAATTTTAATTACTATCCGATGGCATCAGGTGAAGCAGAACGGTGCTTTCCTATCCTCAAACGGATAAAAACATTTTTACGCATACTATAAGCCAAGAAAGACTTTCTGCTTTGGCAATGCTTTCTAAAGAAAGGGATCTTATTGAAAACATATTTCAATCAGAGTGTTATTAATAAGTTTGCCAATGCCAAAGATTTGTTTTGACTGCAATATTTTTAAAATTTACTAGCTTTTTTACGTTTACTTCTTTAAAATACACGGCTTTGTTTCATTACTAATTCAATTTTTAAAGATTTTATTTTTATACATATCTATGTTTTTAATGTACCATCGGAATTGCAACCCCATTTTTTTAATGCATATAAAAATGTATATTATTATTTATCGCTTTTTAGCTTATTTTTAAAAGTTGGTTCAATGTTTAATAAAATACCATAATTGCTTCTGTAGAAGGATTTTAATTTGGTTTTATTTTTTTTTATTTTAAACAATACCTAAAAGCTCGCATACTCATCCCAATACCTTCTGGAAAAATCGTATGTTTTTTTTGTTGACTAAACTAATTAAACGGGGGTTTATATTCAAACTAATTTAATTCAATATTGTGCTTTGTATTTTATTACCTAATAGCTACCACATTATTTCCTCTTAAATTTAGATATTAATTAAATCGGATTATCTCAGGTGCTTGATGATTATTTGAAATTATAATTACCTGTTTAATACAGTGATTACTGATTTGATTACAATTTTAATTAAACAAAAACTTATGGATAGGTTTGCTCTAAACTTGTTATCTCATTATGCCTATCAAAATTTTAAATATACTCGACTATAAATCTAAACTTATATATAACTGAAACTTCATACTTTGAATATTGTTTTTTGGTAATAATTAGTTAACTAGTTTCGTGATCATTTATATTAGCATTATCGTATATTATGTAAATACTGATGTTAAATTTCACTATTTGTGTACGTTATACAAAATATAGATTTTTAAAATCCACCAATAATCCCGGACATCGTGTCTCAGCCTTTTTAGTGTCACAACCCAGTAAATAGCCAAAAAGTTAAATAAAAAATATTGCGACCTACAATATATCAATTTAACGTTTATCAAAGTTTACATCGGTTGGTGAATACGGCGACGATTCGTTCTTTTTTTAATATCATGATTTATAAAAAATCGTTTTTATTTTTAAACTCTTACGAGCGCGACTCAAATGTGGTTGTCAGACTTGCATTGTCTTTATTTTTGTTTGTTTTTACGACATTTCGATCAGGTTGTATCTCTAATCGTTATGAAGTATAAACTGAATGTTTTGTCTTAACGCTACGAGCTTATATAGGGACGGTGTCAATTGAAACGCAAAGTTTCACTTCACTGTACACGCCTCAATGTTTTGATGTTACGAAGTAGTGGTTGCTAAAGATTAGGTATCTCAATATTGGATTTGCTGAAGATTCCATTATTATTTTTAACGTAAGGTGTTTCTATAAATTTTCTTTTTTTTTATGTTTGGTTCCCTATATATTGCCGCAGGTTCAGATCATTTTATATGGTATTGTTTAACCCAGGTGCGTTCTGCAATACTTAATCTCGACATTTCCCCTTTTTATGTATGAGTTTTATGTTCCTTAATTCTAACCTCTAGTGGTCGCTTTGTTTCTCAAATATACATTTTACCACACTCACATGGAACTTTGTAAACACATTCTTTCTTATCGGTTGTTTTTGGGTTTGTTTTTGTTAATGAGCTCTATAATTTAAAGGCTGTTTTCACATTATTACTACTGGCAATTAGTCTTATTTTCTCCGAGGTTCCCTTAATGTACAGAATTGTGAAGAAGGAATGTGTTTCTTTCTGTCCGGTGGTCGTTATTCTAAAGTTATTTATAACATTGTAATAAATTGTTGTAAATCGGATTTAATATTTTCTATCTCTTTTCTAATGAATCAGCACTATTGCATATAGATATAGCATGATTATAGAGTTTGTTTGAAGGTTGTAGACAATGTTGAAGAATGACTAAAATGTGGTCGGACTTGCATTGTCTTTATTTTTATTTTTACGACGTTTCGATTAAGTTGTATCTCTAATCGTTATCAAGTATAAACTGAATGTTTTGTCTTAAGACTACGAGCTTATATAGGGACTGTGTCCATTGAAGCGCAACGTTTCGCTTCACTGTACACACATCAATGATTTGATGTTACAAAGTAGTGATTGCCAAAGATTAGGTATCTCAACACTCAGTTTACTGAAGATTCCATTATTGTTTTTAATGTATGCTGCTTCTATAAATTTTCTTTTTTTTATATTGGGTTCCATATATATTGCCGCAGCCTCAGACCATTTTATATGGTTTTGTTTATCCCAAGAGTATTCTGCAATACCTGATCTCAACGTTTCCCCTTTTTGTGTATGATCGGCGCTCACACCACACTACAGTAAGCCACCACATCTTTACGGACTTCCAAAAATTCATAAAACGAACACACCATTGAGGCCAATAACCAGCTCCAGAAGATCCCCAACAAATACACTGGCGAAGATTCTCTTAAAAATCATACAACCTTTAGAAGGTAAGACAAACACATATGTCAAAAATTCTACACATTTCCTGAACATTATTAGTAGCATCAATCTAGAGCCAGACGACAGACTAATAAGCTTTGATGTGGAAAGTCTGTATACTAATGTACCATTAGGGGAATCACTAGACATAATCAAAACTAGACTTTCAAATGATACTACTTTATCAGATCGAACCACGTTACCACTGGACGGGGTGATGGACCTTTTGAAGTGTTGCCTGCGTAGTGCTTACTTTCAAGTAAAGGACAAGTTCTACGCTCAGGACGACGGGCTTCCGATAGGTTCTTCACTCTCTCCAGTCGTCGCCAATATATGGAATGGACGGAAATTCATGCTATAGAAACGGCAATAGTAAAACCGAAAATCTAGTTGAGATATTTCGATGATACTTTCATCGTATGGAAGGGCAATGATCAAGAACTTAATGATTTCCTGAAACATCTGATTACCATTCGACTTACAATTAAGTTTACCATGGAAAAAGAGGTAAATGATCAATTGCCCTTCCTAGATGTCATGGTGAACCGTTCAAACGAAACTATTAAAACTTGAGTATACAGAAAGCCAACACATACTGGACAATATCATAGTTCTAAGCATTTTGTTCTAACAAAACTAGGAATTATACGCAACCTCTATAATCGCACTATATCTATATGCAATAATGCCGAATCATTGGAAAAAGAGGTAGCAAATATTAAATCCGATTTACAACAGAATGGTTATCCTTGAAAACTCATTGACGATGTTATAAATAATTTTAGAACAACGAACACTGGACAGCAAGAAACACATTCCTTCTTCACAATTCCGTACATTAAGGGAACGTCGGAGAAAATAAGACAAATTGCCAGTAGTTATAATATAAAAACAGCCTTTAAATCAGGAAATACCCTTAGAACTCAACTGACAAAAACAAAATCTAAAACTACCGATAAGAAAGAATGTGTTTACATGTGAGTGTGGTGAAATGTACATTGGAGAAACTAAACGACCGCTAGAAGTTAGAATTAAGGAACATAAAACTCATACACAAAAAGGGGAAACGTCGAGATCAGGTATTGCAGAACACTTCTGGGATAAACAACACCATATAAAATGGTCTGAGGCTGCGGCAATATAAATGAAACCCAATATGAAAAAAAGAAAATTTATAGAAGCAGCATACATTAAAAACATTAATGAAATCTTCAGTAAACCGAGTGTTGAGATACCTAATCTTTGGCAACCAGTATTTTGTAACATCAAATCATTGAGGTGTGTACAATGAAGCAAAACGTTGCGCTTCAATGGACACAGTCCCCATATAAGCTCGTAGTCTTAAGACAAAACATTCAGTTTATACTTGATAACGATTAGAGATACAACCTAATCGAAACGTCGTAAAAATAAAAATAAAGACAATGCAAGTCACCATTATAGAGGTTGCGTATAATTCTCCGTTTTGTTAGAACAGAATGATGAGAACTATGGTTAAGATATTGTCTAGTATGTCCTGGCTTCCTGTATGAAGTTTTAATAGTTTCGTTTAAACGGTTCATTAAGTTCTTGATTGCCCTTCCATAGAATGAAGGTATCATCGACATATCTTAACCAGACTTTCGGTTTCACGGTTGCTGTTTCTATGGCATGAGTTTCAAACCATTCCATATATATATATATATATATATATATATATATATATATATATATATATATATATAGGCGACGACTGGAGAGAATGAATAACCCATCGGAAGCCCGTCGTTCTAGGCATAGAACTTGTCCTTCACTTCAAAGTAAGCACTACGCAGGCAACACTCCAAAAGGTCCATCATCCAGTGGTAACGTGGTTCGATCTGATAATGTTGTATCATTAGAAAGTCTAATTTTAATTATATCTAGTAATATCACCTAAATTCACCTAAAGTCACAAAGGCTCTAGATTAATACTACTAATAACATTTTCGAAACGTGTAGAATTTTTAACATATGTGTTTTCTTCTAATTGTCAATGACTGGTTTATATGGGAATGGGCCGTTGTACTTATATCGTAATATCGCACACAGACACAAATACCGAACTACAAGACTTATGTAACTCTATGTTCTTATATTAGTTTTACCAGTTCGAACCTGTGTCCTCTAAAATAAACAGCCCGCGCATGTGAGACGCATCATTCGTCCCGAGAGCTCTTAGGCAGGTTCGTACTACCTTGCATTTTGGTAACAGAAAAAAAGGAACGAAACGAACAGTTTCATTGTTAATTACGTTTTTACGAAAACAAGTACTAAGATTTCTTTTCTCACTCAGTATTAAATAAATTAATATTAGTGTGGTAATAATGAAGTGGACAAATTTGTGACAAAACGACATTCACCTTCTGCATCTAGTGAAACAGTAAACAAAAGGATCAGATTCTATGGAGAAACATTTAAAATATAGATTTATTACCTTGGATGACAAGCCGCAATATGTTTTTTGTTATTAAGTTCTGTCTACGGAAAACACAACAAAACACCAGTCTTTATAAAACAAGCAATCAGAACTTTTCAAACTCGTTGCTATTAACAAATCAAGCCATAATGAGGCTGCAGCACTTTTATTAAGTAGCGTTAAGAGGTGCCAGGGAGTCGCAGCCTCACACGATTGCTAAAAGGCTCATTTTACCCGCTGCCATTGATATAGTCAATGTGATGATAAGTCCGGAAGAAGCAAAAAGAGTTGAAAAATATGTCACTTTTAAATGACACAATATTAAAATGTATTAATAAACTGGTCAATGGTTTTCAAGACCAAATAATTAAAAAGGTTAAATTAAGTGAATTTATTGCTATTTAGTTCGAAGTGTCGAACTAGGCGCAATTTTTGTGTTTTGTCTGACACGAACGCGACACATCAATTAAAGGAAATATGCTATTTTGCAACTAGCAAATGGCTCTTTAAAGTTTTTATTGATGCAATACAAAACGAAAACTTAGACTTTAATAAATGCATTGCAGTATATACTGATGGCGCGAGAGCAATAAAGGAGAAGAACAGTGGTGTGATAATAAAATTATGCCACATATGGAATGACTTTCTTCACAGTAATGTACTTGCTACAAACAAGATGCCAAATAATTTACAAAATGTTTTGCCAGAAGCCATAAAAGTTGTTAATATTATTAACAAGCATTGCAGACTAAATTGTTTTCCACAGTTTGCAAAGGAATGCACGCCAAATACGACTCACTACTTTTGCATACCGAAGTCCGGTGGTTGTCGCGAGGAAAAGTTTTCAAGAGGCTTTTTGATTGAAAATTTTTTACAGATAAAATAGCTTATTTTCAGAATTTTTACCAGAAGAAGGATTTTTATTACTGTTGGCTTACTCGAGTGACATATTTCCACATTTGAATGTCCTGAATACGAGTTTACAAGGACGTAACAAAAACACTTTACTAATGACAGACTAAGTCATTTCACAAGAAGTAGCAACAGAGACAGCGCACTACAAATTTATCATCGGTGATTTTAATGCCAAGCTCGGAGTACCGACAGACAATCAAAGTAAATATGTGGGAAAATTCTGACTAGGCTCTATCAACGAACAAGAAGAGAGACTGATATATTATCTCCAAAAAGAAGGGATGTACTGTATGAACTCCTTCTTTGAAAAATCGACAAGGAAAAGGTGGATATGGAGAAGCCCAAACTCAAGTATGAAGAATGAAATTGATTACATACTACCGAACCAAAATTTTACTGTAAACTATGTGTCAGTATTGAATCATTTTGGCACTGATAACCATAGATTGATAAGAGCTAGAATAGAGATAAACATGAAAAAAGAACGAAGTAAATTAATAAAAAAAAAAACAACGATTTCCAACATCAGGAACAATACTAGAAAATTTGCAAAAATTCCAAACTGGAAATTATCTGATAGAGAAGCACTGAATAACTTAAATATAAATACCTTCGAAAATAAAATAAATAATGATATTAAAACGGTTACCAAAAATATATATACCATTGCCAGAAAGTATGATTTTTCTATAACATTGCGGTTGCTAAGAAACAGTCCCTACAAAGCTTATATATTTCGTCCTCAAACACATCTCAAGCCATATGGTACGTTGTATATACAAATTTGGGTCATATAAAAAACAATAAATATCCTACTTCTATAAAGGCTAATAATCTTACCTTAACAAGACCTATTGATATATGTAATACATTTTGCAACGCCTTAGAGTCTCGAACAGTAGATATAGATAATTCATTTTTGAAATGTACAGCGTCAACACCTAATGTGAATTCCATTTATATGCCGGAGATCACTCCTAAGGAAGTATACTCAGCTATCAAAACACCGAAAAATATAAAAGCTTGTTGCAATAATGAGGATTAGCCTCTTTTTGCAATTGAATATATTTGGCAATATATTAAGGATCCGGTTTGTTATATTTACAATTTAGTACTTGAATTAGGTAGGTTTCCCAGTAAATTAAAAGAGGGCGAAGTAATACCTTGTCATAAGAAAGGAGATACTGAATTGATGGATAATAACAAGGCAATTACTAGGTTACTAACATTTTCCAAATTATTTGAAAGATTACTGGCTATGAGACTCGAAATCTTCATAAATAAAAACAATTTAAAATCAGCTTCACAGCACGGCTTCTGAAAAAACTATTCTCCAGATTCAGCAGCTTTTGGTTTATGGGAATTTATTTATTCTTGTTTGGACAAAAATAGTTATACAATCGCTTTGTTCTTTGATTTGACTTGTGCTTTTAACTGTGTTGATAGTAAACTTTTAGTCGAGAAACTTGAGTCGATTGGTTTGAGAGGCAGAACTAATGAATTATTGAATTCCTTTCTTACGAATCAAAAAATAAGAGTTAAAATAAGATCAGGACTTTCAGGCACTAATCACTTAAATTATGGAGTTCCTCAGGGTAGTGTTTTGTCACCTTTACTTTTCCTACTATTTATGAATGAAATGGAAAATTTTCTGAAACTCAACGAAAATTTCTTTTTAGTGTTGTATGCCGATGACACCACGATTGCTCTATCTCATCCCGCCCTTGACGTTCTCATTCAAGAAGCAAATAACATTCTCAACAAATTCAGTCTCTCGTGTTGCAGTAATAAATTGATAGTAAATGAAACTTAACTTTTCACAAAAGGTGAATAGTTCCTCAATTTCAATTGAGTATGAATACTTTTCAAATAAGGGAGGTGGAAACCTACAGGTTTTTTTGGTCTAAATATAGACAGTCAATTGGCATGGTTAATACATATAGATTTTGTTGCAGGAAAACTAAACTCGGCTTATTTTGCCATTGTTAACTGTCAACTGTTAAATGTTTACTATGCTTTGGTGTACAATCATTTAAAGTATATGATCCTTTACTAGGGACAGCCTGCTGAGAGACCGCGTATATTTGTTTTGCCAAAGCGCATACTTCGTAAATTAATTTCTTTTAATCCTACTGAACCCTGTAAGCCACATTTTAAAAAACACAAAATTTTTACTTTGCCTTGTATACTTATAATGGAGGCGGCAGTTTACGTCAAACGACATTAACACCAGTTCCCTACTGTATCCACTCTCCACAATCACAACACGAGAAATAACAAAGATATTTTAATACCTAATTATCGTTTATCAGCTTATAAAAAGAGTCTATATTGCCTTTGTAGTTATATTTGTAACAAATTACCTAGCAACATTTATAAAATGGGATCGTTTAACAAATTCAAAAAATCCTTGAGAGGTTACCTTGTGGAAAATGCCTTCTACTCTATACAAGAATACTATAATAAAAGGAAAATCATTGTCATTATTCATGCATATCCTCTTAGAAAGATTGGAAAATGGCAGTACTTCTTACTACATACAATTTTAACACTTTTTGTTTTACTACCTATACAACTACTTGTCTCTGAAAAGAACAAAAGCATTCACGGCTTTGGTCAAGTTGAAAATCATGGTTCTTGGGTTTAGACGGTGTCAAATTGGAATTATTATCCGACGTTTCGCCTACGATTGCACAAAGCATCTTCAGGGATCTTTACTCTACGAAATTAGAACACTGAATAACTATCGAGGAGCAACAGTCCGGTATTTATACCCGACTGTTGCTCAGCGAACCGTGATCCAGAGTTACAATCGATTTCCACGTGTGATATAGACTGTAACCCGCATCTCTATTAATATTATTTGGATATTTACAAATTTCGATTGATTCTCTAATTTTACGTCTACAGAAACCGGGCACTGATGCTAGCACCTTAGTTTCTTTTACATTGAAAATGTGACTTGAGCAATGCTGGTGTTCAGCTACTGCAGATTGTACAATTTGTTTCTTTTTTATACAGTGGATATAGAGGATATATATAGATTTTTCAATAAATCAAATATCACATCAGCGGAAACGAAGGTTATTAAAAAACTGAATGAGAACAACACCATCTTAGTTCTCCCAGCTGACAAAGGAAATGCAACTGTTGTTATGGATAAGCACAAATATACTGAAAATATAAACCAGCTCTTGGACGACAATACTTACAAAGTCATTCGAACTAATCCAACAAACAAAATCGAAAGGAACCTCACATTTCTAATTAATGTTTCCAGCCTCACTCCAGAAGAAAAGAAAGCCTATAAACCAAGCAGCTCCAAGATTCCACGCCTCTACGGACTGCCTAAAATACATAAAGAAAATGTACCTCTACGTCCAATCGTCAGCGCAATAAACTCACCATCCTACAAAATAGGTAAATATCTGATCAAACTTTTACATCCCTTTACAGGAAAAACCGAATACTTTGTTAAAAACTCTGGGCACTTTGTGTAAATATTAAAAACCATCCAATTAGAGCCTGAAGACATATTGATCAGTTTTGATGTAGAATCGCTGTACCTGTAGATGATTCAGTTTCCATAATAGCTGACATACTACGAAACAATAACATGGACTCCACTCTACTAGAATTAATTAAAGCATGTCTGATTTCCTCTTATTTTACTTTTCAAGGAACTTCCTATGAACAGACTTCGGGAGCGGCCATGGGATCTCCGCTATCACCTGTGGTAGCTAACGTCTTCAAAGAAGCTTTCGAAGAAAACGCCTTGTCTTCTGCTCCTCTAAAACCTAAATTTTGGTGCAGATATGTGTATGATACGTTCGTAGTTTGGCCACATGGCGCAAATAAATTCCATAATTTCCCGGATCATCTAAATCAACAACACCCTAGCATAAAATTCAGTATGGAAACTAAATCAAATGGTACCCTTTCCTTTCTTGATGTACTAGTAGAAAGGAAAGAGAATGGCAAATTAAGACATTCTGTGTACAGAAAACTAACACATACAAATCGATATCTCAATGCAACATCAAATCATCATCCTTCTCAAAAACAATACGTCATAAACTCTTTAGTACATAGAGCATTTTCAATATGTGCCGAACAATCACTGAAATCAGAAACAGAAAAACTGACTAATGTTCTGAGAGGCAACGGATATTGCGCTGAAGCTATAAGACGTTTTATTAATAAATATGGAAACCCAACTCCTCAACAAAATGTCATAAGTGAACCTCGTATGGATAGTGTTGTCTTACCCTACATACACGGAACCACCGACAAGATTGCCAGATTGCTCCAAAAATCAAACAAACAGACAATTTTCAACAAATGTAAGAAAACTGGACAATGTTTGAAGTCTTCAAAGGACGTAATTCCATTTCAAACAGAAGGTGTTTACAAGATACTATGCTCTTATGGTAAAGTGTATGTAGGTGAAACAGGACGGTCTATATCCACTAGGCTTAAGGAACATGAAAGATGTATAAAAAAAGAAACAAATTGTACAATCTACAGTAGCTGAACACCAGCATTGCTGATACTTTTAATGTAAAAGAAACTAAAGTGCTAGCATCAGTGCCTGGTTTCTTTAAACGTAAAATTAGAGAATCAATCGAAATTTGTAAATATCCAAATAATATTAATAGAGATGCGGGTTACAGTCTACATCACACGTGGAAATCGATTGTAACGCCTGATCACGATTCGCTGAGCACTAGTCGGGTATAAATACCGCACTGTTGCTCCTCGTTAGTCATTCAGTGTTCTAATCTAATAGAGTAAAGGTCCCTGAAGATGGCTCGTGCAATCGTAGGCGAAACGTCGGATAATAATTCCAATTTGACACGGTCTAAACTCTAGAACCATGATTTTCTACTTGTCTCTGTATTTTAATCTAGTTTTAAGTTAATTTGTACCTTTATCTTGACGTTGTCAATATTTATGTGTAAATTTTTAAGATGGAATAGAAATATTCCCCGTGGGAAATAAATTTTATTAATCCAATTTTCCATTTCTGTTCGTAATTATGATGAAGATCGCTGAAACTGTTTATTATTATTTTTTTTTGATGAAGGAAAACGAGTTTTTACCATAGTATCACCACCTCTAAAATAAATGTTACTGCGTTTTTAAAAGTTATATTATTTAGCCGTGAATTTGTATTTAACGTCTTTTTCTCCTGCACAACATTCATCAATGTCTTCAATTTTCCTATAAAATAAACCAATGGTATAACTTTTTCCAACTACAGAGTTTTAGTGATTTTTCGCAAACTTTATCTGAATTTAAAACAGATAAAAAGTTAAGTGACATAAAGATTCATTACTTTTAGTGGAAATTTTATAAGGATCTAAAAATTTAACAGAAAAATTAGAGATTTTTATCTTCACATTTACGGCAGGTTTGACAATGTTATTCGATTTATAACTCAACCTTTATACTTCCTTATGATTCCTTTAATTGGGTAATAAAAATGATAAAATAGATTAGCTCTCGCCTAGTGCTATATAAGGGTTATAACATAAATGCTTAAGATTGCCAAGATGATATTTTGTTGGTAATAGTAAATAACGAGAACTGTTAATGTGTTTTGTTTGCTGAATTAACAAGAAGGTGAAACTAAGTCATATCAAACTTCTTCCAAATACAGTATGGGATGAAAGTGGAGCAACACTTTCGAAAGATATACAAATCCTTAGATGGTAAATATCTACATGATATTGCATTTATATATATTGTGTTGGAAAATAACAAAATAGGCTGCTTTCATTGGCAAAAATAATCGTTTCTAACAATCAATACGAATGAACTGATATTAACGTAAACTTTCAAATACAGAATAATGATGCGTCAAAGGCAAGACAACAATATGGACCGACGGGCGCATTAAAAGAATTTCTCAAGACGAGCATTAGAAGTCCGCACCTAGATTTATGAAGAAATTAGAACGAACGGTTTATAAAAAGTTGATATACAGAAAGCTAATTCGAGACTCAGTGAATTTTCGTAGCCAATGAAGAGACATGGCTCCACCAAAGTTTTTCATATGTATTTTAATCCCCTGATTATAAATATTAAGAGTGGATTCCCGAAAAATTGTCAGATAATTTGCAAAGAGAACTGCTTTCTGAATCGGTTTATACAGATGCTTGCTAAGGCCCAGTCCCTTGATGTTCTGCAGGAAGTTCTTTGGTATCACTCCAGTTGTTGATAGTACTATGAGAATTGTGTAGACGCTGTTCATTGCATACTGTCTGCGGTGTGTACCTCCAGATTTCTGTATTTGGCAATCTTCTCGTTGTATTTTGGCCTTAGGTTGTTGTTAGGTACAGCAATGTCGATTAGTGTAGTTCGTCTAGAAATTTTATCCGTTAAAACAATGTCTGGCCTATTATGAGCAACTGTCTTATCCGTTAGAACGGTTCGGTCCAAATATAACTTGAGCTCGTTGTTTTCAAGAACTTAACTTATCTGCTAACTCTTGATGGATTTATCTTAGCGGCTGAGTCGTGTCTTTCCTTATACTCGGTTGCGGCAAACACTTAGCATTCTCCAGTTATGTGCTGCATTGTCTCTGCTGTTCGACAGCCATATCTACATTGGTCATTTGAGATCTATTGAGGAATCTCTGATGATGAACTTTCTTTGTCGGAATAACCTGGACTTGGATAGCTAACAAAAAACCCTCCGTTTTTGGAAACATATGTCCTGAAATCAACCAGTAGTTCGACGTTGAGTTGTCGACACTGTCCTGGATAACCTCATTTGGATGCCATCCATGAAGTGGTTTATGTAGCCAGACTTATAACTTTTCTTGGTCTGTTCGGTGGTGAGAAGGAATATCCCCTTCCTTCAGCTGTAGCGGCGTTGAATCGTCTGTCTCGCATATTGCTCGGTGTAGTGTGGAAGAATCCGCTAACTTGTGAAAATAAGAACGTAAGTTTATTATTTATTGATCGAGCTGCTTACCAATATCGACCAATCCTCTTCCTCCTTGGTGTCTTGAAAACATTGTACGTTCAATAGCACTCCGAGGCTGGTGTTTATGTGATGTTGCTAAGAGTATTTTTATTTTCCTTTGCAGATTTTCGATTTCTGTCCTGCTCCACTTTACAATTCCAAAAGAGGAGCTAAGCACAGAGCATGCATACGTGTTGAGAGCCTTAGACAAATTTCTATTATTTAGACTAGTTCTTAACACCCGTCTTACCTTCTTGACAAATTCGGTTTTCAATTCGGCCTTCATAGTGCGATGGTCAGTTCGTTTAGCCTATTTCATACCTAGGTATTTGTATGTTTGTTTTGCTTCCATTACAGCTATAATTTCACCGTTCTGCATCTCAAATGCTCCCGGCTGTATTTTTCCCTTAACCATGTTCAAAATACGGCACTTGTCAAGTCCAACCTGTATTCCGATATCCCTGGAGAACTCCTCCACAATTTTGAGCATTTGCTCCAGTTGGTTTTTGGTAGCAGCCATCAATTTAAGATCATACATGTATAGAAAATGATTCAATTTTACTACCTCTTCGTTGTTATTTCTAATACTAAAACCGAATCTGGTGGAATTCAAACGGCGTAACAGTGGGTTCAGTACACGGCAGAATCACAATGGGCTTAGTGAATCGCCCTGAAATATTCCCCTTCGTATTGGGATTGTATTAGTTGCGTGGGTGTCGCTGGATGGCACTTGCCATTGGATACTAAACATTCTCAATATAGTTCTGAGCCATTCATGTGGCACTGAGTCGAAGGCCTTCTTATAATCCACATAGGCAGCAAAGAGGTTTCTACGGTTGGTACAGCCTTGGTTACATATGACAGATTCAACAATCAATTGTTCCTTGCATCCCATTGCTCCCCTGGTGCATCCTCTCTGTTGAGTTGCGATGGTTGGGTCAAACAGAATGTGATTACCTTATATAGTGGTGTGGGAAGGCAGGTGATTAACCTATACTTAGCTGGGTCATGAGTGTTATGTTGGTTCTTTGGTAAGAGATACGTAATACCTTCTAGCAGAAACAATGGCATTTTTGCTAGATTTAGAAAAACATCATTAATAAGATTAGCCAGTTGATAATGTACACACCGGAAGTTCTTAAGCCAGTAGTTCTGTACCCGATCGAGACCTGGAAATTTCCAGTTATGGAACTCCTTGATGATACCTGAGATTTCCTCGGTGGTAAATGTCTCAAACTATATCTGACTGTAGTCTTGGCAGATTTGGTGTTCTCCATTAATCCAGCCGGCTGCGATGTTACAATTGGAAGGTGTGGAAAATTGGTTTCCCCAGAACTCTTCTACCTGGTTTCTGTTGAGATATCTATTATTTGCCGTGTTAGGTGAAGAGTTTAGCTTACGGTAGAAAGTCTTTTCTGATCGTTGGAATAGCGCATTGTCTCGTTTCCGGTTATTGCTGGTCTTCAGACGTCCTGCAATAGAAAAGAGCTTCTGTTTCAGCGTGTCCAGACATTGTTGAGTCGTACCATTCGCTGGATCGTATTGCCAATGATACCGAGAACGATTCATTGTTTCTTCATGGTGGAGTGTTAGGTTCCGTTCATGCTAATCGGGACTCTGTTGCAATTTTATTTTCTAAAGCTCTGATATTTAAATTATTATTTATTTGCATGTTTATTTAACAATACTTGAAGCCTTAGTGTAAAACCCTATTATGTTAATTTCAATTCACGAGTTTTTATAGTTAAAAATTTTCATTTTTAAAACATTTTAATTATTTTAAAAATCATCGGTTACCTTTTCAAATATTAGATTGCATTTTTGACTGATTATTTCTTTTTGTTCGTTTATTTAATTATATTTCTAATTTTAATGTATGTTTTTAAATCAAGAGTATAAAAAGTTAGTATATAGAATACACGCAAAGTTAAACATAGTGCCAAACGACCACCGATACTTGGTCGTTTTGTATAGGCCAAAGACTGCTATAACGTGGTATGTAACGAATTACTGAATAATAAATTATTTTTGATGGTATATATTTTGATACCATATTGACCAAGTTATAAATTGCCTAAGCTGCATGTTAAAAAAAAATTTAACTCGAAAATCATTATTATACTCATTTAAAGAAAACAAACAGCGCGCTTGCTACTAAGCTGCCTGCCATTATATTGAATTAATGTTTATTTAAAGTTGTTTAAAACTAAATAATATGTTTGAAGTTTGGAATTATATACATAAAGTTCTATTAAAGAAATTTTACGTTTTTTGGCTGTTACATTTACGCGACAAAACATAATGTCCCGATGCAAATCGGCACCGTCGTGTATTCCACTCCTACCTTGGTCATTGCTCGCTTAATTTGTGCTTTTTTTTCTTGACAAATAATGCACAAATCATATTGCTACCCTCAACAACTTGTTTGTTTCGAATAGCGATACAATATATAAATTAAATAGAAATTAAGAATAAATGAATGGTGCACCATTTAAGCAATAAATAAATAAAAGAAAATACCTAATAATGTAATATTTGTTTTTATTTTTTCAGCCATATCCCATATTAATAGTTTTTCAAAATATAATTATTCTTAAGTACACTAAAATAATTTATTCATTGAATAAATTGAAAAACTCAAAAATATAAAATTACATAATGTGCGTGTAAAAAGTTATACAAATTAATGTTGAAAACTTTGAGAAGCCACTATTCATGGTACAGGCTTCGGCTGAGGACTGTTTTAACGGGCGTGATGTCAGCTTTCTTTGGATTGGGGCAATATCTATACCTAAATTCACTTTGAAGTTCTGGGACGAAATTTGAAAGAAACAAGAATTTGCTAATATCGAGAAAAGTAGCAAAGTTTGAGATGCCATGTCTTGGTTAATTTTCATGGTACAGACTTTTCTAGGAGTTCAGTTCAACGGGCGTAACGTCAGCTTTCTTTTTCATACAGCAATACCTAACTTTACTTGGAAAAAATTTATAGGGAATTTTTTTTTTTAATTTAGGGAAAATTTTTTTAAAAAATTGCATTTTTTTGCTTTTTATTTTGTTTTTGGGGTATATTTTTTTTCAAAAATGACCTTTTTGGATTTCAATAGAAAATTTAATTACCTACAACTTTTCTGTAGACATATTAATACGAAAAATGTACACTTTTCCAGTAAAACTTAAGAAACTGAAAAGTGAACAAACATGCCTTAATCTCAAAAACGCCTTAATTTGGTAACATTTTGTCATTTTGCTATATTTGTAGGTCAATTGAACATATGAAACGATAAAAACACTTTTACGTTTTAGTTTCATTCACCCCTCTTTTTTTCGACATAGTAAATAGCCTATATGGAGAAAGGATAAAATTGTATTTGCAGGATATAAACTGTCTCTATATTTTCCTTTTAACTGCCAGAAGAAGAAAAACGTAACATGTTAAACTAATTCTAAAGCAATAAATATTTCTAGATTTGTTTTTGAAATATTTACTTTTAATTATTAAGATTGGGAAGATGATATTTCATTAAAATGGAAACTTTATAATTTTTGTTTTTAATTCAACGGAACAAAAGCACAATTTGTTGCTTTATTTTTGTCCGATAATGTAAATATTTTAAATTTATAATTGTTTAATATATTCTATTTTTTTTTTCTTACTTTTAGTTTTTCTACGACGAAACTTGTTTAATAATATTTAGTAAAAATATATCCTTTGTAGAATTATCCTTTTGCACTTATTTTGAACAATGTAGGGTAAAGCAGAATTTTAAATCATCATCTCATCTGCTACATCCTGTATATATGCATCGACTCGATAACCTCTTCTTTGAACTAGATTAATATCGGAACAACATCTCATACCATAACATTGTGGATGTTACCTTGGATATGGTGTGGTAAATGTCGCAAGCTCTAATTACCTGTAGCTCATTAACCTGCATTTCCTTGTTAATCGCATCTCTCCAAGCGCATCGTAATATGGCATATTGAACAGGGACAACTTATCAATAAGGGAATTGCAAACAGGAACTTCCCAATTTGTGTGCTTAAGCGTAGCGTCTCTAAATTTACTGAAAGACATTGATTTATATTAGTATGAGTAACGCTGGCTCCTTTTCGCTGTTTATATATAGTCGATTTCGACATAGGCTTTGATCCCAATGTAAGAGAAAGTCGCCTATTTTCTATGTGGGATAGATGATGATATCCTTCATTGATCTCACAATGAACGCGTATCGATAGGCTAGATAAATGTTCGACTGTTATTAAACTTGACGCGAGTTTCTGATGCTCCATGTAGTTTATATCTATAACTTTAATTACAACGTCATGCGGTACACAAATTCTTAACCTAATATAGAAATACAAGTATTTTCATTATATTTTGCTATGGCCTATATTTATTTTATAAATATTTATTTCACAACCAAAACATGCACACGGATAAAAATATAAATATTCTCTTAAACCTAAAGCATTTTTGAGAGCAATGGCAAGGTGACCTTATTTATAATAATGTTCTGAAGACTGCATATCTTTTAACTATTGCCACTCAGTGACGTAGCTACAGGAATGGCAGGGATGGCAGTACCACTCGGTGCTGAGTTACATTAGGCACCATGACATTATATTATTTTATTACAACAAATGAATTTTATAAGCTATTATTCTAAAAATATATAAAAAATAAATAAAGAAAAAATGTTTTAAAACGATCAAAAATCATCACTCTATGCATTTTATTTTTATTTATGCGTGTAGCAATATATTTTTTTTTCAATTTATGTAGTTATCCTAATGCTAAAAAAAAGTTCTAAATACCATAGGGAAAAGGACCATTTTCTGTTAAGGTAAAAAGTTTAGCGTTATATTTAAATTAATCAAGTTATATCACTTAAAATTCTTATTTGATTAGTTTTAATTTTTGGACATCCTGTATAATATAGCAAGTTTTTTATAATTGGGATATAAAATATGATTTATTGTTACACCTCACTGTAAATCTCGAGTACGTAACTGAAACACTTCTTAAGTATTGGAAACATAAAAATTAGGTTAGATTTTATCAAAATTCAAATTACTTAAAAACCCCTAAGGTTTCGGTACTATAAATCTTATTAAAATAGACACTTATTTTGATCGGAGAGTCCAGAAATGCAATAATATACAGGGAGTTCCATTTAAAAAACACAAGTTTAATACTTTCAGAGCTTTTGGGACACCCTGTATAATATGAAAATAACTATATTAGTGTAGTGTGAATAATCTTCTATGTCTATATATATATATATATATATATATATATATATATATATATATATATATATATATATATATATATATGTATATATATGTATATATATATATATATATATATATATATATATATATATGCAATCGAAGGTTTTTGGACATCCCGTGTATGTGCTGAGTCCTTCTCAGGAATGTAAGGCAGCTGACGTTTCCGTTTCGGTGAAATCTCATTCACCATTTTCAAAGCTCACTGTATGGCGTCTACGAGCGAACTAACTCCCTCTTTACAGTGAGCTTTGAAAATGGTGAATGAGATTTTGCCGAAACGTCGGCTGCCTTACAGTCCTGAGAGGGACTCAACACATACACGGAATGCCCGAAAACCTTCGATTGCACATCACACCTGTGAAAATATCCGACATAATATATATATATATATATATATATATATATATATATATATATATATATATATATACATATATATATTTATATATATATATAAATATATATATATATATACATATATATATATATATATATATATATATATATATATATATATATATATTTATATATCTTCTGATGCTTCTGTAAAACTAATAAGATGAAATAATATGACCAGATTTATTATACAATTATTAAAAAATGCATAGACACACACACATATATATATATATATATATATATATATATATATATATATATATATATTTATATATCTTCTGATGCTTCTGTAAAACTAATAAGATGAAATAATATGACCAGATTTGTTATAGAATTATGAAAAATGCATAGACACACATGTGTTTCTTTATCTTCTGTTAATGTGTAATGTATAGCATATATAATCCGCATGCAGTAAACTAAATTTCTAAACCATACTCAGATATAAAACATTCCGCTGCAGCTTTTTATAATGTCATTTTTATACTTTGACTTGATAATGCCCGACGCCAGACATTAAAGTGGCTCTCTATTTAATCCCCGGATTTAATTCACAAAAAATAAATTTTCACTGTGCAGTGTTGTATTTTAAAGGTTTTATTATTTGAATAACAAGTAGTCTGGTTCAGTCAGATCGGTGACTCTTCTGAATTGTTTTAAAAGGAAATTTTTCAATTAGAACTTAAGAGTAAAAGCAGAACTTTTAGTGTGACTTTAGAAAAAAATTTTTAATAATTATAAATAATTTGCGTACGCAAAAACGATTCTGTAAGTAAAACCTAAAAACAACTACATACCTTTATCCTTTCCATGATTGGTTTAAGTGTAACTGCTATAACTTTTTAAACATTACATGACTTTGTATTTCTACTTTTATATGGTACAGGTATGAATTAATTTATTAAACCAATTTTTAATTTCTTCAGTTCTTATAGCCATAGTCAAGTTACTACTAATAAGTAAGCATCTCCACAAAAATTCATTCACGTTTCCGTTCCTATAAGTAAAGTTTGTATCTATAAACACCTATTCGTGAACTTATAAAAGAAATGAAATACACAGATTTTTGAAACCATAAAACTTTTTCTCAAAGTATGGCAATACTCTGTCAGAAAAGTTATTAAAAGAGAAGATTTTGAATGGTTCTAAGTAATGAAGATAAAAGTCGACAAGAAAATTTGCCAACTTTTTTTTTATCAAATTATGTCATCCAGATAAAATCTTTATAAAAAAATCTAAACCGGCACATGAAATTGAAAGTTTTAAAGTCGGTACAGAATTAATGCCTCACAAAATGGGATTCACACAAAACGATTGAGAAATACTTTATTAGTAATTGCTTTCTTACCGTAGCTTATATATATATATATATATATATATATATATATATATATATATATATATATATATATATATATATATATATATATATATATATGTATACACTGTAAGTTTAAATTTAATATCCGTTCCAGTGTTTATTTGTTTCATTTGGCAATAATTTGGTGCCAACTTCAAAAATTTCAATTTCATATAAAAATATGTATTATTATTTTTTAGCGTTTTTTTAAAAGTCGGTTCAGTTATTTTTAAATTTTCGATTTTAAATTGATTTGAGTTTCTAAGATCGCAAAAAGATATTGATTGTATTGATTTATTTACAGTTGTTGACCACACCAAATTGAACAACAAAAATTTCTTTGATTCTGATAATTCCCGAATTTTAGATTTATAACTTAGGTCCCAATAAACCCCCAATACCGATACTGAAAGAATATGAGACTTGTCATTTTTTTAGTCCGACTTATTTCATCCTGCATATTGCGTTTGAAGAAATTAATCTAAAATCCTGGATATAATGGGAAAAACTTAAAATTTTAGTCCTCCATATTGTATCTATTTTAATAAATGGTAAAAAATTAACTAGAGATTCGTAACCTACGATTCCAAAAGCCCCTTAATACCAATTTTGGAAAAATGTGAATAATGTTTAATTTTCAACCCACCATATTGGATCCGCCATATAGAATTTTAAAAAGATAATTTTAAACTCTTAATCTAATCTTAATCTATACTCTAGAAAACCCTGAATACCAATTTTGGACGTAATTCAGAAATATAAAATTTTAGACCGCCATATTTCATTTGCCATATTGAATTTTTAAAAATAATTTTAAATTTGTTATTTGTGGTCTCAGAAACCCTCCAACAACAAATTTTCAACAAAATCGAGAGATCTAAAATTTTTAGTTCGCCATGTTGAATTTTTAAAAAATAATTTCAAATTCGTAATTTACACTCACAAAAACCCCTCTATACTAATTTTGAACAAAATCGAGAGATCTAAAATTTCTGCCATATTGATTTCTTTAGAAATAATTATTAAATTCGTAATTTACATCCTCAAAAAACCACCTATAATAAATGAAAAATTTCATATTGTCATGTTATGTGTCATATTAGCTTTTTTTAAAATAAATTTCAGATTCGTTATGTACCACCTCGAAAACTCCCCCATATCAATTTCGGAAAAAAACCGGACAAAATTAGTTTTCTTCCTTGCCATATTATCAGCGTCATCTTGGATTTTACTGAAGCAATTTCGGCCAAAATAATATGGGACCACCACAGAAACTTCCTAATAGACGTACATATATATATATATATATATATATATATATATATATATATATATATATATATATATATATATACATATATATATATATATATATATATATATATATATATATATATATATATATATATATATATATGAATTAAAATGAGAAACAGTAAATGCAATCTTCGTTCCATCATGTCATTTCCGTGTTGGAGGTTGCACAATTTGAATAAATTGCTACACAACACAATTTATCCTATTCCACCACCATCGAGTACTACCTGTACCACCATACCGAGAAGAAAGTCAAAACTTACCCTCCCCGCCACAGTGATACGGCAGAGGTACATATTTCGTCTCTACTGGACTCATCAGGGTACCGAAGTGCACCTGTTTGTGCAAAGGACAGATCGGAAGGAAGTATGCAACACTGAACGCGGCTTCGCCGACCATCTCACACGGAAGAATCCGTGAAAGCCGCATAACATATATACGCCATCCGGCGGGAGGTCAGCAAAGCCGCGTTCAGTGTTGCATACTTCCTTCCGATCTGTCCTTTGCACAAACAGGTATATTCAGGAAGTAGGTGCAGTGATGCCATATCATTTTGGCCGAAACTGGTTCAGTAAAATCTAAAATAGTGCTTGTAATATGGCGGACAGAAAAAAATAATTTTTTTCATTTCCTCCAAAATTGGTATTGGGGCGTTTCCAGCATCGCCCACAACGAATGTAAAATAATTTTTAAAAAATTCAATATGAAGGATCCAATATGGCGGATTATTTGATATGGTCTAATACAAATTTGTGTGAGTATAAATTAAAAATTTCAAATTTTTTTTGAAAAATTCAATATGGCGAATCAAATATGGCCTAATAAAAATTTTACATGTTTTGATTTTGTCCAAAGTTGGTATTGAGAGGTTTTTGGGTGTGTAAATTATAAATTTAAATTATTTTTGAAAAATTCAATATAGGCGGATCCAATATGCCATCCTCAAAATTTAATGTCTCTCAATTTTGTCCAGAATTAGTATAGGGAGGTTTTGTGCAAATTACAAGCGTGTACTTAATTAAAAAAAATTAAATATTGTTGAACAAAAATTTTACATCTCGCAATTTTGTTCACAATTGGTACCGGGGAGATTCTGAGGGTATAAATAACGAATTAAAAATTATTTTAAAAAAATTAATGACAGATAAAATATGGCGGTCTAAAAATTTTACATTTCCGGATTCTATCCAACACTGGTACAAAGGTTTTTTCGTGTGTCTACTTGACTTCTTTCTTTTTCCCAAACATGCTTTCTAACTGGTATTGTATAGGCTATTTAACTCCAAAAAAAATTGCAGTTTAAAATTTTTTACTTTAATTTTCTAATATTGGCTTGAGCAGCACGTACGATTACGTAGAACGCTGATAGTGGCCTTTTATTTCTATTTTTATAAATATATTTTGATTTATTTTTTTTTGCCTTTTGCAAAATTTTCTGAAATAATAAATATTTTATTATTATTGTTAAGTTCTATTTATCGATTACACACGTTATAAAATTTTTTATTTTGATAGATTGAAACGTGTCGGGCAGCTAATTAATACAAAGTTTAATCCTAAATATGTTAAACCCACAGTTAAACATGGTAGAGACAGCGTTTTTCTATAAGGTTGTTCTTCATCGAAAAGGGTGAGCCCTATAAACTTCTATCTTGTCACCATCGATCGATTTGTATATAGTAATATAATGTAGAATGTAATGTTACCTGATAAAGAGTGGTAAATCCGATTGCATTTGATTTTTTGAGTTATTAACGAGTGGTTTTAGGAATATAACGTCCGGATTTTGCAATAGCCAGCGCAATCCCCAGACCTTAAACTCATTGAAACATTAAGAAGAAGTTGAAGTTGTATTCGTACACCAGTGTTGTCAAACAAATTATCATTGGTAAATAAAAATCTATAAAATTTGGATAAATCCTGCCGAAAATATTGTTTAAAATTTTAATTCCGCGACTTTATTAAATAATAATGGGTATTATAATAACTATTAAGATAATAATTTTAGCTACTATAATATCTAAATGTGTTTCATGTCTTTTGTTATAATACATACAATAAAATGGTGTTGAATAAAATTTTTGTTGCTTTACTTTCTTCGCACATATTTTCACATATTTTGATACTGATAAATATTTTTCTACATAAATTTTGTATAAAGATCTAGTAATTCAAAGGAATAAAAACACATTGTTACTCCAATTAGTTCATTACTTATTCTATATCTCAAAAATAGCATATTAAAAATTCATACGTAATACAAACTTAGTTTTATAATTTAATAATAAATTTTCTGTGCAACATAAATTTCGTATTTTAAATAAGTATTTATATTTTCCAACAGAGTTTTGTAAACATGTGATGCAATTAAAATCAAAATCCAGAAACTTGTAGCACGTAGTAGCATTACATGGACCTCTAAAACTTGGATGTGACTTTGGGTTTTACGAGAAATATCCGAGGGCAAAGCGGTTTAAAATTCTGTAAAGTCCACTAGACAGAAAAGTATTTTTAGCATCAGGAAAGATGAATATATCGTATTTGTTATTTATATATATATATATATATATATATATATATATATATATATATATATATATATATATATGTAGAATCTTTCGTTTTGTTAAAAGGTGAGAGAGCAAGATATGAAAACTGTAACATGTTTGCTTATTTCACTGACTTTAAAAAGCCTTTGATAAAGTACGACACCAAAAACAGCGACCGTTCGAGTGAAGAACGACAACTCACAGAAATTCTTCGTATCAAGAGAAGTACGCCAAAGTTGTATACTATCGCCGATCTTATTATACTCATGGATGCTATTTAGGGAAGCTCTCGATGACGTGAGCGAGGGTATTATGGGGAAACAATAAATTACATTAGATATGCTGATTATACTGTCCTCCTGGCTGACAATCCCGAAGGACTACAAATACTTATAAATCTCATCATAGAAACATATGAGAAGTACGGCATGACACTCAACTCTTAAAAGATAAAAATCTTTAAAGTGAACAAAAATTACGACACATAACATCAATTTAACGTCAAAGACATCTGTCTAGAATTGGCAAATAGAATAATATAACTGCTATGTACATTGAGTAGAAATCGAGATCACTCGCAAGAGATGAAATGCCGCATAGAAAAGACCAGATTTGTATTTAACCGTCTCAGAAAGATCTTGTGTAACATGATCTTAAGTCTGGATATAAGAACACATGTCCCGAAAAGCTATGTTTTCTTTACTCTGAACTCTGGACTCTGACGGAGGTTTCAAAGAAACGCTTCAAATCCTTTGAGGTGAGGTGTTGACGGCATATTCTTAGAATGCTTTGGCCTCACCACATCACAAATGTAACAGTAACGGAATGAATGCGAAAAGAACCCAAAATAGAGACTATTATTAAAGATAGAAAGACGGAATATTTAGGACACATAACGCGCAAAGACAAATACAGGTTGTTTTACCAGATTCGCAAGGGTATGATTGAGGGCAGAAGAAGCCAGGCCGTAGTAGGACCATTTGGCTGAAAAATATCAGACAGTAGACTAGGACTATGACAATTTAGAATAACAGAATTATATGGTCAAATGTGATAGTCAACATCCACGAAGGATAGGCACTTTAAGAAGAAGAAGTGTCTTGATATTACGCAAGAAATTCTTCGGTACAACCCTGTTCATTCTCCACTACCTACATTTTTGTGCCTCCAGGTATCTGTACTTGATGTTCTCATCATTATACTTTTCCTATAAGTGTTGTTCAGTATAACAATTTGACTAGAATTTTTTTTCACCTATCAAAATGATGATCCTTTATAAACAACTGTTTGGCTGTAAACACAGTTCAATCTCAATACACCAAAAACTAGTTATTTTTGAAAATAAGTTTTAGGGTTATATTTATAGAGGCTAACATCTTTTCTTGTACTCCGATGCTTCAAACATTTCGCCTCCTTCTAGAACTTTAATAATGTATTTTTGTTAGTTTTCCATTGGAATAACTTAATTTTGTACAACTAGTGAGTAGCCCTCCAGAAACATCCACCCCGACGTCAACCATTAGTTTGAAGCTTACTTGTCTAAATGATCTTGCAACATTTTATTTATGTACAGGGTGAGTCAACGATTGGATGAAGTAGGTTTGTGCCTTTTCGGTGAAATTAACAAAGAAACTATATTTATTGCTTGATACAGTTTATTTTTACGCAGATTTTAAAAATATTTAGGACTCTACAGGGTGAGCCAAAAAACTAGGACAGCATAAAGTTGTATTTTTTTAAATAGAACACCCTATATACGAATCGTATTTTCGATTTAGCTTATAATTTTAAATCTTTTTTATTAAGGGTTTACTATAACAAAACTTTATAGTTTCTGAGATAATTAAGTTTAAAGAAAAAAAGTCACATTTTCAAGCATCAATTCAATCCTAAATAACGTTTTCAATTTTGTGACAAATATATTCAAATTTGGAATTTAGCAAGGCCAAGGACAAGTTAACATAATTTTTACCTAATATTTGCAATAAAAGCTACAAGGTGTTGAACACATCGGCTCAAATTTGAACAAGTTTAAATGAATAAATATCTCTTTTTTTTAAATGGTACACCCTGTATATTTTCATGTTATTTAATAGAGTAATAAAAACCCTAAAAGTTTTGTTCAATATATCCTATACCTATTTATAATAGTTTTTGAGATATTTCAGTTTTTCTTATTTTCCATACTTTTTTTACAGAAATAGTCTTCATTATCATAGTAGCCATGGCAAAAACAATGTAAAAGAACATTTTTCTGTGTGTCAAATTTATAACCGCATTCGCTTCTTTTGGTTTTTATGTAGTGTAGTTTGATTTTTTTTGGCATTCATCTTATATTGTAAAATGAATTTTCCAAAGAATGAGTTAATAGATATGATTTATACAATAGGAGAGGCTCAAAAAAATTGCCTTCTTGCTCAAAGAATTTACAAAATGAAGTATCCTGATCGACGCCAGCCTAATACCCATACTTTTCAAAACTTAATGCAAAGATTTGATTCTTCTGGTACTCTTGATTATCCAAAACGTAAAGTGGTCAACAAACCAGTAACTAATGAAGAAAAAGAACTACAAGTATTGTTAAATGTTCAGGAAAATCCTTATATTGGTAGCCGTCAGTTAGCAGCATTATGTGAAACATCACAATCCACCGCTAATCGTACTACCAAGAAATATAGGTATCATCCATATCACATGGAATTACACCAAGAATTGCATGGACAGGATTTTGAAAGTCGTGTAAACTTTTGTCGTACAATAAATGCGGAGATTCAATTAAATCCAAATTTATTATGCAAGGTAATGTTTAGTGATGAAGCTACTTTTAGAAGTAACGGTGCCGTAAATAGACGCAACATGCATTATTATGCCACAGAAAACCCATTTTGGGTTAGAGAGGTGCAACATCAAAACCACTGGTCATTAAATGTTTGGTGTGGTATTCATCATAATCGAATTATTGGACCCCACTTTTTTAATGAACCAGTAAATGGCCATAGTTACCTGAACTTTCTACAAGAAGAACTACCCCAACTGCTTCAAGGTCTCTATAGGGATGAGCTCGACAGTATGTGGTTCCAGCACGATGGTGCGCATCCGCATTACCATCGTGAAGTTCGTGCGTTTTTGGACCAACGATATCCGCAAAAATGGATTGGACGTGGGGGTTTCATTGAGTGGCCACCAAGGTCTTGCGACATCACCCCATTAGATTTCTTCCTATGGGGTTATATTAAAAATAAGGTGTATGTTAATCCACCAACAACAGTGGAAGATATGCGAAACAGGATTAGGGATACCTGTAGAACAACAACGCCACTAATTTTGTCCAGGGTCCGAGAAAATCTGCAAAAAAGACTAAATTTGTGCATTGCACAAGAGGGTCGTTTATTCGAACACTTATTAAAAAGAAATAATTAATCTTAGTATTTAATAGGTAATTTTTTTGTTTCAATTTAGTATAAAAGTAAATATGTATTTGCCTTGTCGTTATTGTTGTGTTAATTTTTTCACATTATGTTTAATTAAACTATTGCCGTTGTAATATAACGAATAATGTATTTCATCATATTTAACCACATTCTGTTTGTTTCTGTAGTTTCTTTTTATTATTTTACATGGCTACTATGATAATGAAGACTATTTCTGTAAAAAAGTATGGAAAATAAGAAAAACTGAAATATCTCAAAAACTATTATAAATAGGTATAGGATATATTGAACAAAACTTTTAGAGTTTTTATTACTCTATTAAATAACATGAAAATATACAGGGTGTACCATTTAAAAAAAAAAGATATTTATTCATTTAAACTTGTTCAAATTTCAGCCGATGTGTTCAACACCTTGTAGCTTTTATTGCAAATATTAGGTAAAAATTATGTTAACTTGTCCTTGGCCTTGCTAAATTCCAAATTTGAATATATTTGTCACAAAATTGAAAACGTTATTTAGGATTGAATTGATGCTTGAAAATGTGACTTTTTTTCTTTAAACTTAATTATCTCAGAAACTATAAAGTTTTGTTATAGTAAACTCTTAATAAAAAAGATTTAAAATTATAAGCTAAATCGAAAATACGATTCGTATATAGGGTGTTCTATTTAAAAAAATACAACTTTATGCTGTCCTAGTTTTTTGGCTCACCCTGTAGAGTCCTAAATATTTTTAAAATCTGCGTAAAAATAAACTGTATCAAACAATAAATATAGTTTCTTTGTTAATTTCACCGAAAAGGCACAAAACCTACTTAATCCAATCGTTGACTCACCCTGTACAGCAACATAATTTCATGATCGTACCGATTAGTCGAGAAACTAGCTATTAAAATCACTATAATTAATATTCTAGCGCATTTGGCATAAATTGTGAGTATGTAATTAGTGTCTCTCGAAATACAGAGCTTTGTCATTTTTCTGCCATCTTTATTCTGTCCGCTCAAATGCAAATTTGGGTAGACATGATTTCCCTCCCGATCCTAATACTTTAAATTCAACGTGGCAACTATCGAAGTGGTGCGCACAGAACGAAAGCAGCTCAGTGAAATGAAACGTTTCCTTGAAAGGGGAATCCAGAGCCGACGTTGTGATCTAAGATATGAATATCTGGCAGTTCTTATAACAATTATGTCAAGTTAAGTATTTAGAGGAAATCCCTTCCTGATTTCGTGATACACAATAATGGGCTTTCTTTTTGGTACCCTCATGGAAAAAAGGTAAGCCTTCATTATTCCTTCTTTCTGAGCAACATATTAAGGCTTCTTCTTTCCTGGTCTTACAACTCTGGGTGAGTCTTAGCCGCATCCACTATCGCCCTCCATCTCCTGCGGTCTTGTGCTTCCTTTTCCCACAGCTGGACTCCAATCCTATACAAATCAGCTTCGACGGCATCCTTCTATCTTTTCCTGGGACGGCCTATTGATCTTCTACCATCTGGTCTCTCAAAGAATACTGTTTTCAATAATCTGTGGTCCCCTGATCTTACCACATGGCCTGCCCATCTTATTCTATTGACTTTTATACAACGGACTATGTTTTCACTGCCATACAGTGTCGCCAATTCAGCATTCTGGCGTCTTCTCCAATTGCCTGTTGTTTCATCTCTTTTGGGACCAAATATAATTCTTAGAATCTTTCGTTCAAATATGAGTAATTTATTTATTTCCCATTGATTGAGGGTGCAAGTTTCACTGCCATAAGTAACTACCGGGCGAATAATTGACCTGTACAGAGTTAGTTTGGATTGTCTTTTTAACAGTTTAGATCTCAATAATGTTGTAAGGGAGTATAACGCCCTATTTGCTACCGCTATTCTCGCTGAGACGTCTTTTTCAACTCGATTGTCGTCTGTGATTACCGCTCTTAGGTACTTGAATTCCTTAACCACTTCGAAGTTGTGTTCATTCAGTGATATATTCTGCCCGATTCGAGGTCTTGGATTCTTGGTTACTAATATGTATTTAGTTTTTTCTTCATTTACTCGGAGACCCATATTACCTGCTTCTTCCTCGAGTTGTGAAAATACCTCTCGCACGTCTCTTGTTGAATGAGCCACTGTATCGATACCATCAGCAAAGGCCAGTACCAGTTTTGAACCTTGGTTCGCACAACCCTCTGTCAGCCCCGACGCAACCCTGCGTCGAGGCTGACAGGGTTCAAAGTCCGTATGATCCCAAAAAATTTTCTTTGCTAATGGCATTGTAATCTCTGGCATGTCGATTTATTCCCCTTATGAGTGTGTTCTCTGCACAACAGTGATACTCTCTGAATTCTACCCCATGCTTCTTTAAGAAGCATATCCTACATTTAGATGTAGGCATCCTTAAGGAATTATATATTAGTATTCAGTACATTTTGTATATTTATTATTAGGTAGTTTAAAAGTCACCAATTTTGTAATTTGTTGCATACGATCTGTGCTGCAATCGTGGTATTGTTATAAAGTGTGGATTAATTTTTCATAATGTAGATTCTTTACGATCTCTGGCCAAAGATTATGTGCACTAATTAACGAATTTTGTAGAGAATTATTGAAAACTTTGATGCATAAAAGAGT
Organism: Diaprepes abbreviatus; assembly: GCA_034092305.1. Taxonomy (NCBI): domain Eukaryota; kingdom Metazoa; phylum Arthropoda; class Insecta; order Coleoptera; family Curculionidae; genus Diaprepes; species Diaprepes abbreviatus. Next base: position 4,029,337 of record JASJET010000044.1, on the reverse strand, counting down.
CATTACAATGTCTTATTTCAGGATGTTGTGAATTTTGTTTGTAATGAATTACCTTATAGAATCGATCAAAAATAATCTCCTTTCTTTTATTTCAAATTTTAACACCTTCCCTCTTCTCAATTTATCAACTACTACTAATCCTACTAAGAACTGAGTGGTGCACTGGTATAAGTACTCCTTACACCACACCATCTGTTCACCGATGTTTGCTAGCCTAGTTATTATAGAGCTAAAAAAAATAGAGTGAACTCGCAAAACAATTAAACATAAGGAAATATATACCTATATTTTTACATTTAAAAACAAGGCTATAACCTCACTAGATGTCGTCCATGAAGATGCTTTTGCTTAAAGCTCATCTTGATCTGTTTGGTAGTGAGCAGCCATTTCCTATTCCGCAGAGATGTTGACTCATCTGTCTCGAATATTATCAGTAAGAGTGCGCTAAACTGAAAAAGTGTAATCGTAAATTATTTTTTTTTAATCCATCATTATTTTCACCAGTCCTCTTCCTCTCCGATCTTGGGAGCGTTGTAAGGTGGTATTTTTATTTCTTTGTCAAGAGGTATCTGACCTTTTCCCGTGGATTCCGTATATGTGTCTTGATCCCCTTCACATTTCATATAAAAAATATCTAAGTATAGAACATGCATATGGATTGAGGGACTTTAACATATTTTAATTATTTAGGTTAGTTTGCTTGTCAATTTTGCCTTATAGCTGATGGTCAAATCTTTTTATTATACGCAAATATGCAAAATTTCAACTTAATAAGTAAATATGCAAACTTTTGAATCGATCGAACTTTAAAAAATAGATTAAAGCTCAATTGCAAGTTTTGACTCAAACAGACAATCAAATGTTCAAACGAATTTTCGGTTTAAACGTAACGACTCCTGGGTCGTTTTCCAGTAACAGCAGACAATTATAATCCAAATCGAACTGCATACAAAAAGTATTATATGACCAAATGAAAGATCAAAGAGTCTAAAAATGAATTATCTGTTTTAAGTACAAAACGGTAATGAATAATCAAACAGCTCTCCATTTTATGCATTAGCATAGAATATTTGCTCTATTTCTTCCCTCGAAAATTTACTAATTACATTACATGTTTGTACGCCTCCATTTATTAACGCGCTGTATTTGCTTATTGATTTTCTGCTACAAAACTCTCTCGAACGTGAGAAATATGTTTATAAGTTTTAACCTTACTCGTCTCAATGCTTATAAACTTTCAAATTTGCAAGAGAAAAACCTAAATATGTAAATATCTTTCAGTTAGGAATATTTTCCTTTTGTCGTCTCAGTATCTGTTCTTCTTGTCGACATATTTTAGAATTCTTACTTATCATTTTATCAGACAAATGCCACATTGATTTTTTATTCATTTCAAACCATATGCATTAAGAACTGAACCAACAAATACAAGTACACTCCAAATATATATATATATATATATATATATATATATATATATATATATATATATATGTATATATATATATATATATATATATATATATATATATATATATATATATATATATATATCTACGAGGTGTAGCAATTAAGTTCCGGAAATTGGTCAATAAAAAATAAACATATTAAGTTCAGGGCAAAATTTTATTATCGACCTTCACAATAGTATCCCTCTAACTCTACACAATGATTTCAACGTTGTTCCTACGATTGAACGCATCCTTGGTAATCCTCTGAAGTTAACCCGTTCAACACCAAGTGTACAGCTTCTTTGACCTATTATACTCGCCATGATGAGTTCGCTTGAGGTGCGATTTCATTTTGGGGCATTAAAAAAAGTCGCAGGGGGCAATATCGGGGCTATAGGGTGGGTTCGGCAACGTTGGAATGCCTTTTTTCGCCACAAACTCTTGCACAATGAACGAGGAATGGGCGGCGCGATATCCTGGTGCAAGGTCCAGCCGTTCTCGATGAGTTCGGGTCGCACACGAAAAAAGTCTGCCCGTTGCCGCTCCACGACGCCAACATAGAAGTATCCAGTCATTGCCTGGCTAGTAGGAACATATTCACGATGAATGATGTCGCGGATATCGAAAATAATGATCAACATTGCCTTCTGTCGCACCTTGGACATTCTTGTTTTCGTTTGCCGCTCCCCAGCCTTTTCTACCCACTGCTGACTTCGTTTACGGCCATATTCAAATATTCGGGTGTCATCTCGAGGGACTACACGACTCATCCAGTCTCCGCCGTCGCTTCTCCTGCTGGACAACAAATCCTCGCAATTCTTTTTTTGCGATTGTCACGACGCTACTAAAAAAAGTTACTTTCGAAAAATGCGCATAAAACACAAACGATAGCACGCTATCGACTTCAACTTTGGACTGAAACTACAAAGGAAGGCCTCCCTGTCTAGATAGATGTTGACGAACGACGCAATGTTGCCAGAACGGAAGCTTTCATGGCTTTGGTCAAGTTGAAAAACATGGTTTTTGGGTTTAGACCGTGTCAAATTGGAATTATTATCCGATGTTTCGCCTACTATTGCCCGAGGCATATTCAGGGATCATTACTCCACGAGTTAGAACATCGGAAAATAATTCTAATTTGACATGATCTAAACCCAAGAACCATGATTTTCAAGGACCATATTAGTTATTAAAGGAAATGTGTGTGTCTATATATATATATATATATATATATATATATATATATATATATATATATATGGGGACAATGGGGAAGCTCCGGGTCCGGAAGATAACAATAGCGCTATTTCGTGCTCCTATGAGACTCGTCAGTGTCCCATAAAAGTGAATCTCTTAAAATCAACACTTTTTTCCTGCTCGTTGAAAAGTTGCAACTTTACTTTTTTATTATGAAGGAAGATTGTTATTTCACCGACGTCATTACGAATTAAAAGATAAAATTGCATAATTCTTGGTAGAAGAAAGGCGTCAGGAAGCAAAACTGTTTCGAGATAACTTATTTATTATTAAATTAAGCTTCATAACCGACATATTCAAAACATTTAATTTCTCAAGGCAACAAAACTTGTCTATTGGAGATGAGTGACAAGGTAAATGTTTTTACAAAACCAGAATTATAGAACATAAGTAAATCAAGAAATCTGGGAAATGTTTAATAATGTGAACGAATTTGTTCAACGCTATACTGGTGAGTAATACATTAAAATATTATTTTTAAATATAGAAAACCATTTAGCCACATTAACCAAAAATTTTAGAAGACGTTTTATAATCGATGAAAACTGTTAGTAATACAATACGAAAGGGTCAGAAACTCATTTCAAAATACTCCGGAAGATCTCTTAATTGGAAAACAAGAACTATTCATAGATTTCACCGTAAGTGGCAAAATTAAAAGGTAATTTGATAATAAACCTCTATTTGAATTTTGGGCCGGACTTGACAACCAACTTTTTGCATGAAAGCAAGAGCTTTTTGTAAGATGTAAGAGATGGTTAAACTCCTACGTCTTTCCTGTACGAAACCGGATTTTCTGCAATAGCGGCAATAAAGACAAAATATACCTTCGATCATACCCTATAGATATAAATAACAATAGATTTGTTTGAAGGCTGTTTATGGTCGATGGGGGAGAGGCTTTTTTGATGCTTGACAGACACAAACATGTTTACTTATCTTTTCTTTCAATTTAATTGCTTGTCAGTAGTGAACATAACCCGATTCGCTCGATCCCCCCACTCCTCGACCTTGACCTTGACCTTGCTTCACCCCTCTTTGGCCCCGCCCACATGTCCTTGTCATTGACCTTGAAAGTGCACGTGTGCTTTGGCCTTGGCCTTGTGTTCAAGGTTGTGTGTGTGACCTTGACCTTGACCTTGGTCGAGACGACCTTGACTTTGTTGAAGGTCATCTTGGGTGTGTGACCTTGAAGTAGTTATTTGTGCATTGTAATAGTGTGGGATGATCTTGAAATGATTTTGACCTTGCAAATTGTTCTATAAATTGTGTGAGTCTACTTGCATTCATTCAGTGTGAAATGTCAGATACGGAACTATCTAAAGAAAAAATTATAGAGCAAGTCGGCAGAGTAATTTGTTTATATCAGAGTAATTTAAAAAGTTTGTGTGATTTTGAAGAGAAGGATCTAGCATTTTTTCCTCTCGAATATTTAAAAACTTGCGTTGATACGCTGAGTTTACGGCAAATTTGGGATAAGCTGCCAGCGTCATATCGGTGTAACAAGGAACTACAGTTAAGCTTACCCTGTTACATTCACTATGAACAAATATATCGTCATCATATAGATGGGCCACCACCAGCAATAAAAAAGTGTCGTGAATGTAAAAATGAGTGAATAATATGAATAGTGCTTTGCAAGAGACAGTAAAAAAATTGGGCGATGAGTTCACTGAAACGGCTAATAATTATTTCAATGATGCAATGAAAAGTCGAGCAGAATGGGCGTCGCGCTATTGTGATTTGGCTTATGAATATGAAAAGGCTGCGAATGCATGTCGTAAATATTGCAGCAAAACAATAAATTTACAAGACTTTGTTCGTGAGATAAAAAAGTTGGGGTTTAGTGACTGTTTGGAAAAACTGATTAGGTTCATTGCAGATCCGGTTGTGTTAGATGAAATTAGAGTGTAGGACTTAAGTTTAACGTAGTAGTAGTAGTTAATATGGAAAGTTTAGTGCGAGAAATGTACGAGGAATTTCTAATTTCTGCAGCCTGTTCGGAATTTTACGCATATGAAATGCAAGATTCGGAGGCTCAGGACTTTAGTGTATTTTTTAAGTATATGGACCATGCCGAAGTGTGTCTTTTAGCTAGTATAGTTTGTAAGAATTTTCTTAGATATAAAAACAAACAATTATTATTGAACAAATTAAGGAAATTAGGTTTAGGTGATAATGTTAAACGCATAGAAGAATGGCAGAAAAAAATCAATGAATAAAGTACATAAAATGTAGTTATTTGTTTCATTATATTTTGTCCTTGAAGTTATCCTTATACCAATTTAAATGTGTGACGTCATTTGACCTTCAATACTCCTCCCACTATTTCTATCGTTAAGCTACCCCCACCATTGTTACAATTCGACCTTGAAACCCCGCTATAAAGGTTCGTGGGAGAAGAAGTGACTTCAAACAGTCGCAGATATCAGTGGCATAAACATCAAATATTGTGTTCGTGTAGTGTTCTGAAAGTGCTTTTATATTCACGGTAATTTTTGGATTTATATACCATTTTTTTCAATAATGAGTATTGCAAAAGAAACTCTAGATGAAATTAATGAAATGTTTAGCAAAGATTTCGAGGTTTTAGAGAAAAAAAAGGTTACCGAAATGATTGTAGGCAAAGTGTATAAAATTGTAAAGATGGTTTCAATGACTACACGATTTGGTAAAACTCTTTTAGTGGCTTTACACGATGACGGTGATAATAGCACATTTGAGACTTTTTTACCAAAACGTGTGGCCGAAACACTATCTGACGATATTGTAGATATTATGAGTAAAACTAAAGATAAATACACTCTAACTTATTTGGGGCAGGGCACTAGAGTTTTTGGAAACAATACTCGAACATTATTACGTTTTGGCTCATTGGAGTAAATTGTATGTAAATTGTTTGAAAAAAAGGATGTAATTAAATTTAAAATATAGTTGCACATGTCAGAATACTTACGCGTGTTCATTATTTCTGTTAAAGATGTCTGCTGATGCGACGACGACGACGACGACCGCCAACGAATGTGTAGATAGATACATATTTTGGTTGGGGAGAGAATTAAGAAATAGGGCTCACGATATGTTAGATAGCGTAAATGATTGGTCGCATATTGATGTAACCAAAGATCAATATAAGAACGAGATCAGGGATACAATCAATTTTATGGCTGGGGCACACTTGTGCGACAAATTTTTATATGGTTCCATAGACATGGATACATTTTGTGCTGAAATGGTTGAAGAAGAATTAAAAGAATACCTCGTCAATATTCCACATTTACCAGGTGAGCTTGCTGCAAAATATGAATTGGTTTCTGCAACAGCAACAGCCCAAGACGTTGACGATCGAAATAGTGTCGGATGGGATAGAATTTTGAGCAACGAAAACGAAGACATGGAAAATTAATTTTTTATAATTTTTGTATTTGTGCAATTAAATAACTGTAAATAAATATCTGTTACAATCACAGTTTTATTTTATTTCTTTTATAAACATACCAACCCAGTAGATCATAGTCAGTGTTTCTTTTTCTCAGCTGAAATATTTAATATAAGTAGGGCAAATAAAAATAAAATAGTTTAGTAAAGATTGAAAATGAGTCGAGGAAACAACACAATTGATAAATTTGGTCGTCAGAAATATAATGAAAAATATCATATATTATCTGGGCCACAAGGGATTGGTTTTAAACTTACAGCGGATGGGCAGTATGATATGGGTGGAAAAATCATAACCAACTTAGGCGAACCTAAAGATGATGACGATGCTGTGACAAAACACTTTGTTAATAGAAAGTTTTACAATTTTGCAGTTGTAATATGTGACATATTTAACAAGGATGTCCTCCCCATGATATACAAAAATAATAGTGAGCTTAAAACAAAAATTGAAGTTATGCAGAAAATACTCTATCATCAGCCTTTAAATGACTCATTAAGCGCACTGTCGTACGACTCGACTTCAAAAAAAATCTAAAAAAAGCAGGTTAAAGAATAGGAGAACGCACTCCGAGTGGCATAGCCTTGAAGATAACGTCGTAGTCGTCGGTGAATTGGACCTTCCCTCCAAGAATATTGAAATGTTATTTATGTGTATGATGTTTTATTGTCATTGTTTTTAATAATGAAGATTGAAATAAAAAACTTTATTTTACAATATATTGTTTATTTATTTTTCATTTTAAATAAAAAATATAGTCATACAATATGTTATTTAAACAATATTAGCTTTATCTATCCAAGAGTTGAAGTGGTTGGGAAATCCTAGCCATTTGACAAATAATTGTTCGATGTGATTTTTCTTGCGTTGTCTAAGGACCTTTTCTACTAGATAAACGTCAGGACTGCTTGTTTTTTGTAGTTCTGATTCGTAAAAACACCCTCTTATAGGCTGACCTTCTAAGGATTCCAACAAGTAAGTAGGTGGATTTGTAACGTTAACTTTTACAACTTTAAACAATTCGGTTGACCAAGAGAGCGTATATCCTTTCTCGAATAAGCTTTTGTACTTGCTAATACGCACAATGTCACCCATGGAAAACTTAAATTTTTTAGGTACAATTTTTAAATAATCATATGCTTTAATATGTGTTTTTTCTTGCACGTCTGCAGGTTTCATTCCAATGGTGCGATGTTTCGAATGGTTATAGGTTTTTGTTACTGCCGATAATATATGTATCCATTTGTAAGATCCTCTTGTCGAGAATTGTTTATATAAATTATTTTTTAAAGTCCTTATGACTCGCTCAACAATTGCAGCTTTCTTTGTGCTGTAAGTGGAATAATGATTTATATTATATTTTTTCATCAGGGCTTGAAAGTTTGTATTATAGAACTCCTTTCCTTGATCACTTTGCAGATTTGTTGGTGTATATGATGCCTCTTCAATGATGCTTTTCATCGCATTAGTAACTTCTATACCAGTCTTGTTTTTTATGGCTTTGGTATAGACAAATTTCGAGTAACAATTTATACAGACCAAAATATAACGATAACCATCGTTTTCATCAGCATACTGTTGCATTTCAGCCAAATCAATTTGCCACAAATCTCTGTATCCTTTTATTATCGTGCGCCGTCTTACAAAATTTTTTCTAGCCGTTCTATGTAGTTCATTAACAATCTTGATTTTTTCTAAACTGGGCTCCATATTATTAGTAATACTAAAGGTTTCAGATCGAAGGAAGAACTGAATAATATCATTAAATATTGAGCTTAATATATTATATCTTCTTCTCGTAATTCCTCTATGATTGACATAATTTCATTTTCGTGTCCAGTGTGACCGGCCATTTTGGAACTCCACAACAAACGTAAACGATCCACCAACTCTTTAGCTTTGTTCCAGTAGACATATTGAAATTTTTTCGAAGATAATTTCTTTTTTGTGGGTAACTGTAGTTTTTCCGAGAGATTTTTTCTTGTAATAGTACCACCTAATTTTGTGCCCATTATCAGAGGTTTAATAATTCGTAAATATTTGTTCCATCTGGTCTCCCGTAAACCATCACTTTTTTTGAAATTGTTGTAGACAGCACTCGTTGATTCCAAAATTTCCTTGTACGTTGAAAGTACATTATCACTTAATTGTTGTTGTTCCTTGCCTACACTTGGGGGTGTTTTAGGAAATAACAAATCATAAAGTGCCGGTGATCCACCATATTCTGCAATATTTTTCCCTTTTTTGTATAAGACAATATTTCCATTTCGAAAACGCACCTCTAAATTACCAATAAAATTTTTGTTATGATCTGTTTTTGAACCAAAACGTACACCATATACAGTATCGTATAGAGATGGTTTCGAACGTAATCCTTTCAGGTGTGCGTTTAAAGTATCGGAAGTTGTGGTGTCAGCGGATGCGAGAGATGTATTAGTTGATGTCGAGGGTGTATCAAACACCGATTGGCTAATATCTTCTTTTGAAATGTGATGCTGCTGCTGCTGCTGCTGAATAGGTGTGGAGGTTTGAAAGGAATGTGTAGGTTGGGGAAAACCTGATATTTGAGTCTACTGCACTGATGTACTGAGACTATGTGGCTTTGTAGCTGGATAATGTTGTTGCTGTTGTTGTTGTTGTTGTTGTTGATGTTGTTGTTGCTGCTGCTGCTGACGTTGCTTAACCACATCAGATATAGTTGTCAACGGCTTAGAAATGGGTTCGTAAAACTTTTCCAATTCCACAACATTAAACTCTTTAGCCGCTTTAATTTGTTTAAATTTTTTTCTGACGGCATTGGTAGCTTCCACTAGTTTACGTTTTAAGTCGATCGCGTTATTCATGATGTTAACAAAGGACGTTTCAACAATCAAATGAGCGTTTTCTCTTATTATTACAGTAATATATAGCTATCAAATCCTTTACGGTATCTTCCTGATTTCACATCACTGTCTTTATCAATTACTAAAAATCCATACTTATTATCCCAACATTTTGAGCACATTTCTTGAAATTGAGTAAAAGTTAGATCCGGTGAAACGTGGTCGGAAAATATGTGTTTCATATTCAACTCATCTTGTTTAAACATAATAATAAAATTGGCGTTGTCTCGCACAAGCTGTTTAGGCACTCGCGAATATGTTTGCGCTAGGTAAAAGGAGTCGATATTTTTATGACGTCCCATGCTAAAGTACGATCTTATAACATCTTGTTTTTCACATATAACATCATCAAAGATAAATATAGAGTTTGGTTTTGCATCGGACGGTTCCACAATATTACTGGAATCACTAAAGGCATAGTAGCCTAAACCTTTGATGGGCGCTAAAATTTTCCTTAAATACTCATATTTCGGTTGATACAGAGATTTCGAGTAAATATAGACATTTTCGAAACGTAGCCCAAGGGGGTGTGTAAGCAGCGAAATCATGACATTAGTTTTTCCACAATTGGATGGACCAATTAACAGGCCGCGAATAGAGGAAGGAAGTAGAGGACCGTGTCTCTTCATTATCTTCTTTTCAAATCCAAGTCCGACTTTTTCATCGAGATTGTCAATAGGAAGTTTTTGTTTAAGATCGATAACGCGCATCTTAGGAAAATTTGATATTTTATAGGCAATTTTTCACAAAAACTGTCATTCAGATGCCGAGCGTCAAACGAAGTGGACGGTCTCACGTTTCCAACAAAACTGGATACGGTATTGTGAATTCGTTAATAAATAAATTACCATTCGAGGTACACATTCCTGGTTATCAATATTGCGGACCCGGAACAAAAGTAATAAAACGTGTAACAAGAGGTGATCCAGGCATTAATCCTTTGGATGCCGCATGCAAAAAACACGATTTAGCCTATTTACATAATAAAGACAACATAAGTGCGAGACATCGAGCGGATTACGAGCTCGAACAAAGTGCTTGGAATAGAGTAAAATCGAAAGATTCCAGTTTAGGTGAAAAAACAGCAGCTTGGTTAGTTACAAACATTATGAAAGGAAAACAACGTTTTGGTATGGGTGTACCATCATCATTATCAACAAAAAAAACATCTAGTAAAGGCACGCGTCATACAAAAAGGAAAGGTGTTAATAAAAATCGACATGTTCGGAAAGCCAGTTTCGGAACAGCTATTCGACAAGCAGTTCGAAGGGAATTATTAAAAGCCGGAAGTAAAAATGTGTTGGAAAAAAATGTCATGAATGCATCTAAAATAGCTCTGTCGGCAGCACGTAGATCGGTAAAAGCGGCAGGTGGCAAAAGGAAGGTTCGTACACCGAGAATAATACCGATTCCTAAAACTGGTGGAATATTACCATTAATACCAATTTTTGCCGGGTTGTCAGCTTTGGGTTCATTAGCCGGTGGGGCAGCGGGAATTGTGCGCGCCATAAAAGCAGTAAAAAAAAGCAGCGAAGATAAAACCGGTGCCGGCCTGTATTTAAAATCGAAAGGAAATGGTTTGTTTCTAAAGCCATATCGTAAAGGTATGGGATTATTTTTAAATCGTAGATCAAAAAACTAATTGAATCCCTACCTCGAAGACCACTATCTAACATCGATATAGAAAAATATGCCAAAAAGAAAAGAATAGGACACTTTCGAGGCGTTTATATGAGGGATTTATTACCTAGACAAGGTCCTCGACGTTACGAAGCAGCAATAGTGAATTTGGATAGTACGCGTGGTGCAGGGACTCATTGGGTAGCTTATAGAAAAAATAATTCTAAAGTAACATATTATGACAGCTTCGGCGATTTACCCCCACCGATCGAATTGGTACGATATCTACAAACGGGATCGGAACCATCAAAAATTATTTACTATACATACGATCGTCAGCAGGATTTTGGAACAGTCTGGTGTGGACATTTGTGCTTAAAGTTTCTTGTCGAATCATCAGCGTAAAAGATGTCATCATCATCATCGTCACCATTAACACCGCAAATGGATCGCAATAACTATACTAAAATGTTGCAATCACTGAAAGCATTTCATCTAGCCGGTGGATTAAGGAAAATGACCGTGAAACAGTTAGAAAACATGCCCAAGGAAGTAATGATTGCATTAGCCCCAAATGAAATTCCATTCGTTTGGGAAAAGTTGCCCGAGCACCTTAAAAGCGATATCGATATATTAAAATATCAGTGCGGTTGCAAACATTATTTCAGCAGCAGCAGCAATTTAAACGAGGTTATGACTGATGAGGATTTTACGGCAAGAAAAATATTTTGTTGTTATTGCAAAATCAGCGATGTGCGCATAAAAGCAGAAAATAGCATAAAAACATCACTATCTAATGCGGTGAGAAAAGGTGTGAAGATGAATCTTTTTAAATGTTGCCGCTAAGAATAAAACTGAGATGTGTGATGTTTTAATGGTTAGTCATGTCTTATACGTTCACACTAACAGGACACTCGAGCGTCTTAAGCGCCGATTTTTATCCACCAGTCGAATTAAATAGAGAAAACAAATATGGTCTGGCATTGCTGGGATTTTACACATACAATTCAATTTTTAATGTGGACGAAAGCAACAATAAGTTTGCCTACATGAAGGAGGGTTACACCACCGAGTCGATACAATTGCAGATTCCACCTGGGGCCTATGAAATAGATGAGATAGGTAAAGCTATGTCGGAGGCTTTGAGGATTTCAACTGAAGAATAGAACGATGGAATCTTTTACTTGGTCGCTAATAATAATACGCTGAAATGTGAACTGAAATCCCAATATACTATAGATTTCCGGGGAGAGGCGAGTATCGGTAAAATGTTAGGATTTAATCATACAGTGTTAAAAAGAGACAAAAAGCATGAATCAACCGAGATGGTGGAAATAATGAAAGTACGCATCATACGCGTAGATTGTAATATAATTTCCGGAGCATATATGAATTCGGTGGAAGGTCATACCTTGTTCGAATTCGATATCGACGTGGAGCCCGGTTACAAAATCAGTAAAGAACCACAAAATAATATTTATATGCCGTTAATGCCGGCAGGACGTCAGTTTATCGACAACATTACTCTTCGCATCTTGGACGATAGCGGTGATCTAATCAATTTTCAAGGCGAGAAAATAATCGTGAAATTGGAACTGAAGAAACTTTCATAGAAATGGGTTTTTGCTTCAATCGTCAATTGTGTGTGCTGTCGACTAAGATGGGGGAACCGCCGAAACATAATAAAAGTAAAAGAAGAGTTAACGTCAAGGTTAGTCGTCGTCCAGACGTTAGATCACAAACATCTCAACAGTTATCTGCCGAAGACTATAAATTTTTAAAATCAATCGGTCTTAAAGTGCGAAAATGATTTCCACCACCAGCGATAAAATAGAGGTTTTCTCCGAGCCCATCTTGGACAATTCCATTATTAGTCTAGAAGAGCATACGTATAAACCATACGGATCTCCATCATTCAACAATTCGGATGAAGTCCGTATCCCCATTAATTTTCAAGATATTATACTGGATATCGCCGAAAGTTACATATATATCGAAGGAAAATTTAAACCCATAGACGCAACGAAAAGATGTTTTTTATCAAATAATGCCCTCGCATTTTTGTTCGATGAAATTCGCTACGAGATGGGAGGTGAGCAGGTCGCCGTGGTTCGTAAACCTGGAGTTACGACGACATTAAAAACCATGGTTTCATTCGGAAGTTTGCAACAAAGATCTCTCATGACGTGCGGATGGGGTCTCGACGAAGCAAACCAAGATATCGTAGACACGGCAAGTAACGTATTCTCCGGGAAATTACCCTTAAAATATCTTATGGGATTCGCCGAAGATTACGCAAAAGGTGTTTTCAACGTAAAACAAGAGCTTATTATGATTATAGCTCGCACTTTTACAAATTGTTACGTCGGCGAAGTAGAGGCAGAAATTAGTATCGACAAAATGGAATGGAAAATTCGTCACATCATTCCAGACGACAAGCAAAAATTGAAAATACTGTCTCGCATTAATAAAGGAGGAAACAATGCCAGTATTCAAATGGCATATCGTAAATGGGATCTGTACGAATTACCAGCTTTAAGGCAAACATCTTCCGACGTGTGGGCCTTGAGAATGAGTACAAGTCTGGAAAGACCGCGCTATATAATCGTCGGGTTTCAAGACAGCAATAATTGCGACAAGAAAGAAAAAAACGCAACCCAGTTTACCCACGCCGACGTATGCGACATTAGACTGTATCTGAATTCAACCGTTTATCCATACGAAAGATGGAATTTAGATTTCGCCAAGAAACTGTACGCAGCAGCCTATTACAATTACGAAAACTTCCAAAGCAGCTACTACGGGCGCGAGATAAACGATCCGATGATAACGTTCGCGGAATATATGAAAAACCCCGTTTTTATTATCAATTGCAGTCATCAACCAGAGGCGATTAACTCATCGACAGTGGATGTAAAATTGGAGTTCCAAACGAGAAAGAATAAATTCCCCAAAGACACTAAAGTGTACGCATTAGTTATTCACGACTCATTTTTTAGTTATAATGTATTAAACGGTTCGGTGACCAATAAATCTATATTTTAATGTATCTATTATATGTAACACAAAATAATGTTCTTGAATCAATAAATTTGTAATGAGTGAAGTAGTAGTTTTATATTTATTTGAAACCCAACCAAAAAAAAAGCTGGCGGAAAAGCCCGCTCTTTAAGAAAAGAGTACGGGAATTTAGAAAATGGTGGTTTATTAAGTGGAAAAAAGAGCTTAAATAACACAAGAAAAAATTTTTAAGGCAAAATATGAAAACAACGATTTAGAAAATTTGTAGGAAAGTAACGGTTAGGAATAGGGAAAAAAGTTATAAGAAAAAATTATAGAGGAAATCGAGTACTATAAGCAAGCATTTTTCTCGATAGTTAAAAACGTAAAAAAAATTTTTTTCAAAAAAAAATTGAAAAATGGTGAATGCGCGCCAAAGTTGAAGTTTTGGAGCAAAATGATATTAGGAAATTAGAAAGAAAATTTTTTTCTACATATGGTAGTACTTTTCAAAATTCGGAAAGATGAAATTTTAAGAAAAGGGTTATAGTAAGTTAGTAATTTGGATTTTTTAAAGCGCTGTAGCTCGGGAACCGTTCAAGATAGAAAAAAAATAAAAGCACTTCGATAGCCCAAAATTTTGAGGAGAATGCGATGGTGTAAAAAAAATTATAATTTTTTTTTTTTTTGAAAATGCTGAATACGCGCTAAAGTTGAAGATTTAGAGAAAAACGGTATTGGGAAATTAAAGAGAGAATTTTTTTCTACATATTGTAGTATTTTTGAAAATTCGAAAAAATGAAATTTGAAAAAAAGGGTTATAGAAAGTTAGTAATTTGAATTCTTTAAAGCGCTGTAGCTCGGGAACCGTTCAAGATAGAGAAAAAATAAAAGCACTTTAATTACCTAGAATTTTGAGTAGAATACAATGGTGAAAAAAAAATTTGGAAAATCTTAAAAATGACAAAAAATTTAGATAAAAAAATTGAAATTCTTGAGTTAGGAGGCTAGGGCCGCCGAACGGGAGTATGTGGAAGTTGTAGGGGAGGGTTTTTTTTTTTTTTTTTTTTTTCTATGACTACCACTTCTACTGACAATGGCTCTTTTGGTGCTGTTTTTAGGAAGTCGGGTAATGGAACAGGGGTGGAGGGACGCTTAAAGTTAAACTTTATCTTCTTCCCTTGTCCCACACCTTTAATCGCCGAATAAAATGTTTTTTTATCGGCGATTTCCGACTTCCGCATAGTCAACAGCTTTTTCAATTTAGAAGCTTTCGGAGAAGATTCCCTAGGCCGCGATGCTTTTCGCACAACCACATCACTAATCACATTTATCTTTGGCTCCTTCTCCTCCGTCCAGCATTCCAGGAATTGCGCTGCCGACTGAACTAACTCCTCGTCGCGACCATCGTTGAGGGCTCGGTCTTCGGCATCTTCATGCTCCACGCCATTCCAGTTCTCGAACACCCCCGGACTTAACACTTCTAAACCACTCATGTTATCCAGCATGCCTTGCTGTGAACCGCAGCTCACGTCAAGAGCATCTAAAAGAGACCGTACACTAGACATTTTCGATATTCAAACTCACACAATTAACTTTTTCTTAGCACTGTACTGTTTGCTGTTCTGACGAACTGTGAAGAGCTCGAGCCAGCAAGTCTGCTTTTATGCCCATTTCCCCCACTACACCGCCTTTATTCCTTTTGTTCGATGCATTAAGTATAATATTTAAACTTGTCAGATGCAAGGCCAAGGCCAAGGCCGACGTAACCGGCAATACCAGGGTCGTTTTCAGGGCTGTAATTTTCATGGATTTTTTTTTTGTCCCTGTCAAGGTTATTTTAAAGAAGCATATAAATATAGTACTAAACTTGTTAGATGCGAGGCCAAGGCCAAGGTCAAAGTACCCGTCAATGTCAGGGTCGTTTTCGAGGTTGTAATTTTCAAGGATTTTTTTGGTCCTGTCAAGGTTATTTTAAAAAGTAATACATAATTAGAGTACCGCGATTGAAAAGTACAACATATTCAAACATCATGTTGCCAACCGATGAACAACCTAGTGAAGCAGCCAAAACATACAGTCATATACCAAAAGCTTTTTATTTAACTTGTCATCATTGTAAAAGACTAGGTATCTGCTGGCGAAATGATCTTACGTACGACTTCAACTACATTGACCTTTTCAGGGTTAAATTTGTACAATGCGGCTTTTGTGGACTAGTTTACTACCAGTTCAAGGACATTAATGAACGTGCCATCCAGAGAAGAAATTGGGTCATAGAAGAAGCTTACCTGTACAGAAGAAATTAATATGTATTTTATTTCTTAATTTTTAATTTTTTTGTTTGTTATTTTTTTTATTTTTTTTTAATAATAAAAAGTAAACTCAATCTTTTGTTATATTTTAATTTTTTTTCAATAAAACAATAGTAAAATGAATCTGTATGTGTATTTATTAAACATCACCTAAAATACGTTTTGCAATCCATATTTTTCTGCAGAGTCCGTTTATTAATGAAATAGAACCATATATTAGGGTGAAATCTAATGGTTTCAAATCAGTCTCACATAACAATGTCAGAAGTAAACACTATTGATAAGTTCGGTCGCAAAAGAAAATTTAAGGATTTTAACTTTATGCGAGGTCCTTCAGGAATAGGTTTTAAACTTACACCTAATGGAGATTACGACATGGGAAGCAAAAGATTGTGCTATTTAGCAGAACCTCTTGAAGGAGACGATGCGACCACACGAAATTATGTAGATAATAACCTTGCTCAGTGTGTGCAAGATACGCAGAAAGCTTTACATGACTCAACAATTGTTATTAAAGATATATTCAGAAACCAACTTGAAGGTTACGTACGCAAGAAATTAATTGAAACCGGTCAAGAACTTAGAGGATACATTGATGATACTGTTATTGCAATATATGAACTTAGGCAAGACGAACTGCGTGATGAACTTAACTCTAGAATGTTGAAAATTGAAAAGACTATGGAGGATCTTGTCAGCAAACCTGTTTCACATTAAACATTTACTCGTAGACCTGTGCGTTTAATTTACTATTAGACAAATTTTTCAACAATAACTTTTACAGTTTGTTATTTGTCGACACTTCATTATATTTATAATTTTAAAATAAAGGTTCAATAAAAAAGCAATCAAGTAATGAATACATGTTTTTTATTAAAAAAAAAAAAAGAAAAAAAAAATTACAATACTATCGTTACATATTAATGTTGTATGTTTAATAGAAATAATAAAAACAATACAAATAATGAAATATGGATTTTCCAGATTACGTGCTGTCCTGACTTAGAAATGATTCCAACACAGTGACTAAATTTGCTAAGTTTTCTTCCGGGTCTGTTTTGTAAAAATCTATGTCTGCATGCCCCCAAGGTAGAGTTTTGGTTGAACTGGGAATTACATAACGTTTATCATCGCTATGTGACAATGCTACTTTATTTATTATGTTGGTATAAATGTTATGTAATTCACTTCTAAATGTCTTCATCTTTCTTAATATCAAACCACCCCGTTCAACAATTCTTTGGTAGTCTTCCTGATGAAGGTCTTTCTCGATAACACATTTTTTGATACCTTTGGCTTTTTTAAATTCATTATTAATGGACTTTACATAATAAGCCTTCGCGCCGGTACCATAAAAACTTATTATCGGATCACCAGGAAACTCATCTTTCATTCTACCAACTACAGAATTACTTTTAATTATGTTGAAATTATTAATTTCGGGGTAATTTGATGTATCGAATTTTTCGGGGTTTTCTGATATAGTTTGATAAAAGTTTTCCGTATACACTTTTAATATAAGCGAGTCAGTATCGGTGTAAAGTAACGAAGCATCATCGCCAAACTTGGATTTAATAAAATTATAATAAAAATCGTATATTACAGTCTTTGATATATCTAATATGGAAAAACCGATATAAATTGGTTTATTGTACAATATTTTAACTTTATTCATATGTATAGCAACAAAGTTCTCGGTAAATATCGAGCTACTATTGAAATTGGGGCGGGATATTAGTGCTCTAGCTCCATTTCTGCCTACACTGTTCTCCCAATGTGTTACTAATTTTATATCCTTTCGATTTTCCACATTTTCCATAGTTTTACCAAATATCGCGTTATTTTTTAATTTAAAAGTGTCCTTCGCAAATTTTGTGGTGGCCTTGTTACGTAAATTGGTATTAAAATCAATATACGATTTTAGCCATTTTGATTGCTTAAACTGTAATACTCGATGGGTTTGCATTACCACTAAGCCGTTGGCGATGGCTTGTTTTAAAGTTCTATAGTGTACAATGTATTTTTTTTTATCTTGTAAATTAGGAATTAATTTCGGTAATTTAGCGTTTTCTGTTGGCGGTATGATATTTTCTACTAGAAATGGAAGATCAGAATGTGCATCATGCAACTCAGTCGGATAATGCACATCCACTTCCAAAACGTAGCCATGTAAATTATCATCACCAACAGCCATAATATTTAAATCCAGAATTTCGCGCTCGCTTAACCATCGAAAACCACCATATGGTAATTCTTGTGACATACTATGACCATATAGATTTGTAGCATCAAGGTATGTTATAAATGAAGAAGGTTTTGTTGGGTCATAGTCTGGTAAAAAAATATTATTAGCGATGTGCTTCCTTTCTGTACACTGGCTTATGCCGCCGCGTATACCTTTCTTAAAAAAATGTATCATGTCTATATCAGTTAAGAGCTCTAACTCTACCTTAGTCATACGTAGCATACAATCAAATGATAAACTTGGAAGGGTATAGTAATGTGCTGGATCAAGTTTATCGAATTTTAAACAATTATTCCGAAATTGCTCAAAAACATCACACAATAGCAACACATCTGATTTTAAATACACTTCCGAATAGTCCCCCAAAGTTTTACACCCAAACAAGCGCCATACTTCTTTTGCTCTTCTATAGCTTTCATCGCTAATATGTTCTTCCCGTAAATTATCATAAAATTCATCTTTACTTGGAAGACATGTATTTTCCATTTTTTCTATAGAGTCAATAAAGCTATAGGGAAAAACACCCTTTTGACGCATCAAATTAAATTGGTTGATATTTGAAAAATGTTTCCGCGTTTCAATAAAATCGTCGTCGTTTAAACCGCTGCCTAAATTTTCCAAAGACGTTGACAGAAATTTAAAACTATCAATAAATCGCAACTTTAAATATTTCCTCTTGACTTTTCCACATTTGCTATCAAAATAATCGTGCACATAAATGCTTTTGGTAAATGATATGTACTTTTCCTTACTTTGAGCCAAAACACCAATTTTATCCCCATATTTACATAACTCTTTTATAAATAAATGGCTGTCGTAGCCGCTTAAGTTATGAAATATGATAGGGATAAAAGAGGGTAATTTATAATTTAAATTACAAACGGAATGTGCAGCACCAAATCTTTTTGCACCAGTTATGTGACAGTGGTCTCGTACTTTAATCTCACCCTCTTCAAAAGGGCCTTCACATATACCACATATTTTAGCATCATTAAACTCCCTTTTTTCTTCAGGCGTTAACGGTTTCATAGGCTTAATGTCTTTTAAATATGTGTTGTATAGAGCCCTTAAATCACACTCGATACGATCCACAAAGACTTGAGCTGCATTATTCCCCCGAAATAGATCAAATTTCGAAAGTGAGTCGTCAAAAGAGCATTTAATTAAATAAGCAAAAGAATATGGTTCATGTTTAAAACTTTTTACAGTGTAAGAATTTTGTGGGTTTGGTTGTACCGTTTCAACGGGTTTTAAAACAGATTCGAAATCTGCATAAACCACGAATGGAACGCGCATTTGCTTTTCTATACCCTCGAATTTTAAAATATTTTCCGGCACACTCTTTCCAAATTTATCGATTTTTAAATCCACTGAGGGTGTTTGCGTGAAAATGTGGTTACAATCGTAGCTTTGATGTAAAGTTAAAGCTGACGGTGTACTAAAATAAATGAGGCAACCATCACAGAAATATATTTTATGTTGTTGACAACTAATTTGACTTGAAACTAAACGTGATAAATCCCGAATCCAACAATAATGACTCTTTGAACAAGTCGTATCACAAAAATGTTCACCGCCATCTTTACTACTACAGTCTTTTGTAATTAACAATAAATTTACATGCCTATCCAACTTTTTTGACGCATACCTCAGTGGACCAATAACTTCATGTATTACTTCATTATTTTCATATTTAGATTCCAGACCGTATACGTTAATTGATATGTTGTTCATTTCCTCAAATTTTTTAATGTCACGTAATTTTACTGGAAAATCCATACCTGTTACATTTAGCACTCTAGAAAAATGGGGGTAGGATGTCTTCTGTGAAGGCTCTGCTGTTGGAGGAAACAATGCTGATGTTACAGCCCACGCAAAGCAAAATTCGTCCTGGTTAATCACATTGACGACAGCTCCTTTCTTTTCAATAGAACACGGCAACTTGATGTATGATGAGCCACCCATAGGCATATACTTGTTGATACCAACTTCCAAGTATAAAATTCGCACAAGAGCCCATCCTATAACAAGAAAAATAATATATAAAAATCAGTTTAATATATCGGGTTTTGATTTTTCCATACCTGAATCTTTCTCCTGGAACTCTGTCGCCTGCGTTTTTATTAATTCGGTGAAAGAATGGTAAACGGCATCCAAATCACTTTCTACACTAATTATTTGATTAGCAGTGTTGAAGGATTTTTCACTGAATATTTCTTGTGATGGAAGCATGTACTCGCCAACAGCTGTCATGTTAACTTTTAAAGCATGATGCACACGCAATAAATTATTAACAAGTTCCACCACCTTGGATTTAATGTCTGCAAAGAACATTACGTAATCGGAATGCTCCATATCACTGCTAACCCGATAGGTTGCAATTCTCCTTTTGAAGGCACATTCAACGAGTTGCACACCATGACATACCGGCAAACATGAATTATTTTTATGTTGTTGTGTTCGTTTATGCACCGACATATGATTTATTGGAACATCTACATTACATGTAGCGCAATTAATTAGCGGAATCGTCGATGTATACTCTTCAATTCGGAGCCGTTTTCCTCCAGGCACTTCATTAAATCTCGCCGCACACGATTCTCTTTGATGACGTCTCATATTATAAATATTAGTAAACTTAGAACCGCAATTTTCACAAACATATGCCATGATTTGTCAAATATTAACACATGTACTACCTATACAAGTCAGAGCCAACTGATGAATGAAACTGCCCCATACCTTATATAAAACCATTCAAGGTCACCCCCAACCACGTAACATATCTTCAAGGTCACACACCCAAGGTGACCTTCAACAAAGTCAAGGTCGTCGCGACCAAGGTCAAGGTCAAGGTCACACACACAACCTTGAACACAAGGCCAAGGCCAAAGCACACGTGCACTTTCAAGGTCAATGACAAGGACATGTGGGCGGGGCCAAAGAGGGGTGAAGCAAGGTCAAGGTCAAGGTCGAGGAGTGGGGGGATCGAGCGAATCGGGTTATGTTCACTACTCTTGTCCTGACTCTTTTCAGTGTTTGTAAGTGTTATAAATTACTATAAATGCGAAGTTTGCAATTAATATTAACAAAAAGAAGATTTAAAAACTTATTTTTATTGGTAAATATTGATAGATATTGTTTATATATTGAAAATAACAATAATAATAATTTAGGCAATCCTAAATTCATATTCTAGAATTGACGTGCGGATTATCATACACTTGTTTAAATAATGCAATTAGAAAAAGATAGCATAAAATCGGTATGTGTGTACCAAGAAATTAAATATCTACTGTTTATCAACATTTTTTCAAGTATAAATAAAAATATTATTACGTTATTCCGCGTTCAAACAACCAGGCCCTAGTTCTGAAGTTATGCTAATTCTACAGGGGTTTGTTGGAAGGAATATACGTTTAAACCAAATGTACACTTTTAAAAATGACTTGATATAAATGACTGAATATTTTTTTTTAGTTCTTGCATTTAGGTTATCCAAATTAAGTATTCTTTGTCAAGAAAGTTAACGGAATGTTTTTAGCTGACCCTACATTCAAATGTTATTTAGAAAGCTAAAGATAAAATTGTGTGTGTTTTAATTTCGAAAAATAAAATATTGGGTAGTTCATTTAAAATTATTTTCAAATGTGGCATATTTAAAAACTTTAGCAAGTTTCATAGAAACCTGTTACAACTAAATAACTGTATTATAAATTCAAAATAATTTAATTACAATTATTACATAGCTATAACGACAACCTATTTACTATTCCTACCTAATTTTGTGTTTTGGCACTATTGCGAGCGGGAACATAACCTACCTGACCCTTTATTGTTCGGACCAAGGTAGATCACTTGTTCAAGCTTGAATCGTGACCCAAACGCCTAGTTATGTTTTGTCTACTTTCTTTGAAGGGAGAAGAGAAAACAAATACCTTTTAAAGACTGACATGCCGATCGAGCTTCAACTGGAACTCCCTTTTGAGATAAAAGATAGAAACCGACCGAAAACATTTCTTCCTAGTTTTTATTTTTATAAAACTATGAGTTTTGCGTTGCTGAGTTTCCAATCCTTCACTTTATTTATAATTATTGTGTTTCTTGTTACTCTTAAATAGTAAGTAATATATTTATTTTAATTTTATTGCATAATATCAATACTTAAATCGCCCAGACTACATTTAACAATTTTATAAATAAATTTTTATAGAATATCTTCGACTATTTTTAACAATTAAAAATTATTTCATAACGGTTTTTAGGTATAGTATGTTTAAATGAAAAATTATTTCTCGTTACTAATAAGAGAGAAAGGTAAAATACAAAATAACATTCACAAATTAGGTTATATACATATGTATGTATGGTATATAAATAAATAAATAAATATGCATGTTCAACCCTTTGGCTTTATTTGAATATTTCAGGAAGCACCAGTGTCGTCCAGATGACTTTTATGTCTCAATATGTTCCCTAAGAAATGATACATCCTAGCTCTTTGGATTTCTATTCGTTTTTTTTTATTAACGTACTTTTATACAGATTCTTATTTTTATATCATAGCTGTTTAAGTGAAAGTGATGAGGAGTGCAGGTTTTAGGTTACTGCTAAATTGGAACATGGCATTGAAGAATAAAAAGTTAAGATCATGTAATCCTTTGGGTGCTGTGAATAAAGTTGCAGCAAAACCTTAGATACTCAGCTTTTTTTAAAGACTTATGTAATATATGTAGCTAACAAATAACAGAAGAAGCTTATATTATAGCAATTAGCTTCTGCTCATTTTTATATTCATCACCCTTGCGCTCCATTTAGCCACAGTCTAATTACCATGTCATTCAAATGTAAGAAATATCACTTTTCAGAAATCAGCATAGCTAGAATAAATTTAGACATATCAAAGTCTAGGACTTTTAGTGGAATTTGGGACTATTATAAAATATATGGTGCTTTAGTTAAAATAAAAATGTTAGTAATGGTCCCAGCAAAAACAGCAGCCGCCGATTAAAAATTTTTTTTAATATAATTTAACTTTGCCACTAATTTTTGCCTATTTAAGCCAGCCTGTTTATTTGCCTAGTATAAGTTTTTAAAAAATTGTAAAATAGTTATATTTCATGAAATACCGAATAAAAGACCTATCGAAATTTGTGTAAAACTTATAACCAAACTTTCTATCCATTTGAAAGGAAATATATTGTATGTGGTGGTTCAAATAAAAGAAAAAACGAATTTAGCTTTGTTTCGGATTTCTTAAATAATGTTAAAAATACACTACAAATACATCATAATATAAATTGAATATGAAATTTCAGATAATGATAGTGAGGTTTAGTAATATTGACAATTTGTGTTACTTTTCCCCTTTTGAATAATGAGTCTTTATCCTCACTCACTCTGCATGCCACTATCATTTAAAAAAATCCTTTTGGTAATTTTTTTGATTAGTTACAGAAAACTAAAAATAAAACTACTCTTACATAAATTATAGCTTTGTTAACAGAAACTTTAGTTCATACAATGAACAGCTTCAAGCATTGTTCATATAGAAAATTGACTGGTCAAATGTCAAGATTGAATTGCCGTCAAACACTTACAACTCAATTCACTAACATAATTTAATTTTAAAACCATCCTTAATTGACAACAGAGAGATTAAACTGACAAGAGTAACAATAAGTCAAGCAGGTTTTAAACCCTAAAATTACAAGCATGAATAAATCATTTTGTTTTATTACTGAACCGACAAAAGTGGATAATTTTATTTATTTTCGATATACAACTATTTCTCTTACATATTTCAACGCCTTACCTCAACGTCCTTATCTTTACAATCCCTATATAAGATTTCATTTGTTGACATATGTAATATAAATTATGACAATATGGCAATTATGGTAAAACGAAACTGGCCGACTATATTTAAATTTCATGGCAACTACATCGGGGTTAACTCTTAAGGGGTATGGTCACTGTAGAATAATAAAAAATTCGAAAAAAAAATTTTTGCTTAAACGATCCTTCAACAACATAAAAATATGCTACTAGATGAATTATAGCAAAAGGAATTGTTTTTACCGACTATGAGCGTATAGCGTAAGGTCCCATGGGGCGCGCTCGTACAGTTCTCGAGCACGTCGCACCACGTCTCTGATTTTCGGAGCTATATACCATTAGAGATGACTAACCATCTATCGATACATTTAGAATTATATATTTCTCAAATTGTAAGAAAATATACCAGTATAAAATTTTCAAATACCAGTATAACCGTTGAAAGGACGCCGTTCGTCTACATTCTGCGTTTCGTGTACAAGTTCGTATTTTTCAAATTCTAACGAAATACGGCCTGTGTTGAAGCTATGAAAAATGAAATCACAAGCTTTTCACTGATGAAAAGTCGCAGCACAATAAGTGTCCACCCGGAACTGAGTCGTGGTGTACGGGACAGCAAGCTAAGGCGGCTGATGCTCTTTCTTCATACCATCACAAAGATCCACTAAACACCGAAGTTTTCGAAGCTTTATAGCCTGTTTACGAACAGCTGTCGAATGATGATCTACTAACTCAGTGTCTAGCGGGTTATGCACAAAACAATAATGAGAGCTTCAACTCTACCGTATGAAGCTGGGCACCAAAAAGCAGTTCGTGCAACAAAACAATGTTGGATATAGCTTCAGATATAGCTGTATGTACTTTTAATGATAGCCTTAGCAGTATTATGGATATTATGAAAGTTTTGGGTATGAAAATAGGGCCCAACTGTTATAATTATTGTCTAGAAATAGATGCGTTGCGAGTAGGCTACGCTGAGCGTTCAGTATCAGATGCGGCGAAAGACGTGCGTTAAAGCGCAAGATCCTCCAGAAAGGCTGAAAAAGAGAAGAATCTTAATTTGGATGGACGACTTTATAGTCTTGGCATTGCAGACTCAAGGTCATTTTTTTATACATTTTTGAAGTTTATCAACGAAAAAGTTACATGTAAAACTTTAAACGCGTTTTTCTCAAAACCACTTTAACAATTTTTATGCGATCGACTCAAACAAACTCAAAAATAAATATATAATTAAGGAAAAGAAAATATTTTAAAATTAAAGTTGTTGATATCACAAATAAATATTATGTTACTCACATTTTATTTAACTTTTGAATATTTTTATAGTGATTTGTTTTATTTCCAATAAAAATATTTTGTATTATTCGATTTTTTCAACATCTTTGCCACATCCTTTCTTTTCTTAAGCGCTTATTTAAGGAGGCATACTCCACAAGTTAAAAATTACTAATTATCATTTATAACATATTTAGGTATATCTGTATCGATTCAAAATTAGGGAACATTTTTTTAATAAATGCATGCATGATTGCATTCACCCGCCGCATATTAGAGATGGACGGATTAGTTTTGGCTTTGCTTTATTTTTAAAGGTTAACTTGCTTTTAGCAAATATTTTTTTACACTTAAACAAATTGTTAAAGGTTAACTTGCTTTTAGCAAGTATTTTTATACTTAATATGAGCTCTAGATCGATTCAATTGGATCATTAGTAACGCTGAAAAATAGGAAAAACTAAAATATTCAGTGGTTTTTTTTTTCAAAAATTCATTTCTCTGTCATTTTTCGAGTTGTAGCACTGGCCATTCTCAAAATAATAATACTTTATATGTAGTTTATGCGTGCAAGAACCTGGTGCTGTCGGTTTATTAGTTTTTGCAGAATTGCCATTTGAAATTTTTACTGCACTATATTTCGGCGGGCCTGGGAGCGATTTTAATTTTGTAAAAAAATTTTTAACAAGAAGTATCATTCTACAAACCTATATTTTCATTTTGCATCAAAAGGTCTGTAAAATACGTGAACCCGTGAAAGTAGAAGAGTAGTAGAGGCAACGCGGCTGCTGCATATTTTATACATATGACTCCCTTCAACAGCCGCGTTACTCCCACTTGTCTTCTATTTTCACGCGCTTGGCTGTTTTTGGCCATGTGTACAAGCATTTTTCACGTATTTCACAGACTTTTTGAAGCAAAATGAAAATATAAGCTTATAAAATGCTACTCCTAGTGTAAAAAAAAATCTTATTACAAAATTAAAATCGGACCATACATGACGCATCCAAACGCGCTGAAAAAGAGAAAGTGCAATAAAAATTTCAAATGGCAATTATGCAAAAAATTATGAACCGACAGTACCCAGTTTCGGCACATATAAGGTAAATATATATTACTATTATTTCTCGAAAGACCAGCGCTACAACTTCAAAAAAAACGCTTACTTTTTCAGTTTTTCCTGTTTCCCTCCGTTACTAATGACCTGATTGAATCAATCCAGAGCTCATTTTATTGATATTTTTTTTTCCTTACAATTGGCCTCTTTACACCATCGATATTGCTGAATTAGTTTTGATTTTATAAGCAAAAAACTGAAAAAAGGCAATTTTTTGGTCTTATTTGTTTATAAGAAGTTAACAGGTGATAGAAAAGAGTAGAAAACATAACAAAATATCAACACGGATTGTTGTTAGTGTAATGGCACAGTCGGTAGATAGTATTTTTGTCAGGGAACCACTTACTGCCTACTGATTGTATTGTGTTAATAATCCTATTTTTAAAAATTTATTTGCAATTTATTTTTGAGCTCTGATATTTCTTGAAGGCTCTAATTTGTATTTGATTAAACTAAAAGTCTACTGTATGATTCCATTCAAGTGTCAGAGAATTTCAAATAAAATTTGGACCCCTGTAATTAATTTATTATTTTCTACCATAATTTCTGTCTGATGAGGAGGTACTGTAACATTTTTAACTCTAAAATCTTAAGTTTTCGTTATTAATGTCGGATATACTCTGATTACTTAAGAACAATTAGTTTAACTTGTATTTAACGTGCAATAATACCAAAAAAAATAACACAGGGACATATACAAGTGAATTGTAAAGAAGAAAAATAGAATTCATCGATGGTATAAACCAAAACTAGAAAAAGATTTGCTACCCTTATGATACCTTCTAAAAAATTTTTTAAAAATGGTCTTTTTTCCAACAAGCCTTTATAGTTAACTCAAATTGTTAGCTTTCATCGTCTAATGATTTCCATTACTTTCGTTAATTGATTTAGATCACAAACGAAGATTAAACATTAATAATAATTCTAGGTGAGACTTCTCTTTGCAATCCACAGTTTGTTCTGAACAAGAAAATGCAATTAAAGCAGGATGCCCAAAACATTCTCTCCAATGCCGACGTCGGACTTAAATAAAAGATTAGCGGATCCTAGAGCACGAAAAACGCTACACATTTTACTGAACGGTTTTAAACGATTCTCTATGTTATTTTACCGCGGTTGGCTATTAGGTAACCTATATATTTATAACAAAAGAATATATAATTTGTACCTAACGTAATTAGCTTCTAATTTTCCATAGCCGTGGCCAAACGGCTTTCCCATTCCGTACAGGGAACATTCATGCATTCCAGCTTTACTCAGATATCAAAACGTCTAACAAGTAACATAAGTGTCATTCACCGATTGGAATGAAACTTTGCACATCGATAGAACACTGAAAGATATTGAACTCCTATTTTTTTATGTTTCCTTAATAAGCTTTCTAGGGATGGAAACTATTCGTGATGATTTTTTTATATTGAATTTCGACTTTTTTGTTTCTCTTATTTCCTTGTTTTTTTTTGCACAAATAATTGTGTTATTCTCAAAAATTATAGGTTTTATCATTCTGATTACCCCTATGGGGATGAAAAGAGATGAAATTCACTCAAAACCGATTAAAAATACTCCAATTTTTGAAACTTCCAATATTTCATGCATCACTTTCTTGAAAACGTAGTAACTAATTTCTGGTGTGTTGTTTAACACTATAATATTCGAATAGCAAAATATTCTATTAAAAAATTTATCCTTTAACCATTTTATATCCATATTGGATTAAGTAAATAATATTGGCCCAGGATATATACACTAAAATAATTGTTTGAAAATGTCTTTTAAAAATTCATGTTTTTTCATATTATACATTGTTTTATTATGGGCAGAGCCAGAGTACAGTTGCAATAAATTGGTATTTAAACTACACTAATAAACAATTGATAGTTTTATTTGGAGCATTTTTATTCGATTTTTGACTAATTTTTACCAGTTTTTAGGTCTTTTAGGAGGGACTCCGGATGCTGAAACTTGGTACTACTACAGTACCTAAATAGACGATGTAAAATTTGCATCTTATTATTAATAAAGAAACAAAATGTCAAGGAAGATAAATAAATAAAACAAAAAATTATTGAAAATGCCTTAAATAAAAGGTGAAATGTCAAATTGTTGTGGATTATTTGATAAATAAAGAACCTAAACCCAAGAAAAGACAAAATAAAAAAAAGGATATATGTATATATATATATATATATATATATATATATATATATATATATATATATATATATATATATATGCATAAAGAACTTCAGTTATTATAAATATTTTTGCATGTGTTGGTGCGCTATTGAATTCAATGTGATGCTTGATTTTCAAAGTTAATAAACTTTCTGGTATACAAATTAATACAACTTTGTGGTAATTATGACTTTAAATAATGTGGAAGTTGTATGTAATTTTTTAGCACGTGCCCTTGATTCCAACTGATATAGCTAAAATTGCATTTGTAAGATGTTTTCTCACAAATAATACATTTGTTAGTATCTACACCATAATTATTAGAGCGCCTTGTTGATAAATGCGTTAACATCATAATGCTCCGCGCAACACAAAAAATATACTTATCAATTGCTTAGGACTATCCACTAATCCTTTTGATTCGCGATATCTTGATATTTTTATGCCTTTTTCAAGAATTATCTGGCTTTTTTCTAGTAACTTTTTATCTCTATCTTGCTCCTTTTGACAGTTCTCAAAAGAGTTTTACTATATAACTCATAAAAATATTTATCAGTTACTAAACATAATAAATATTATTATATTAATATTTTTATACGAAATAGCTGCTTTATCCGTAAAATATAATTTTGTTCTTTCTTGAAATGAAACGAAATTCTGATTATCCTCAAAGGAGTTTAGAGAAAGTTATAAGACGAAGGAAGCGCAAAAATTAAATAAACCCCTGCAGGCTAAGAAGAAATGCAGGAGAATACGCAAGTTAGGTTTTTCTTGAACATTTTAGCAGCAGCGCAGAATAAGTATACTTATTGGATTTTGTATTAATAAAAATTGTAGCAATTCATTAGAAAATAAACCTGCTAAGCAGTAAGACAGAGGTTACAATCGATAATCTCACAATTACTAAATATTCCTAAAACAAATTTTTCTTTTTTCAGATTTACAACAATTGTTACTTTTTAAAAAATAAAAATTTAATATCCAGGAAACTACATATTCTACCACTGGAAAAATAATCTATATGCTGGTATTATAAAATTAACCCTGCAAAAATTAAAGCATTAAAAATTATCGGTCGAATGGCGTACAAAACTACTTAGTTATTAGAAAAACTCGTGTTGAAACACACATGTTTAGTGCATTTGCAAAAGCAGAATCGGTAAGCGAATTCAGTTTTATTAATTAGGCGTAAATACACCTAATGCAATTAGTAAAAGAGCATGAAAACAAAAACATAAAGAATAAGTTTGAAAACTACCAAAATCCAATTAAAAGAGCTGAAAATCATGAATGACGAACCCCTATTTTATAATTCGTGCGGTCGGGCTGACGCTTGATTTTAAATCGCTGTATTTTTCATGTCCTTTGAATTTATTTATGATAATTCTCTATTTATCAGATATAATATTACAACACTGCAATAATGTAAATGTTGAGAAAAAATGGTTAAACTCCAAACATTTATAACTTAGTTATTGAGTAAAATTGCAATATTTTCGAAATTTTATATTTTAAAAAACAACATGCGCTGTAGGCGGGTGCTCAGTGGATTTTCATAGACGATGAATAGATATGGCTCCATCTAACTTGTGGTTTTTCTGTCCGACGCATAGTTTTTTAGTTAAAAATCGTTAAATATTTGAAAAATGACCCTTTTTGCCACTTTTCAATATGGATACATTTTGATTAAATAAATATTTTCAAATTCAGCGCCCAGAAATTAAGAGCCGGATTCACTAACATGGTTTAACTTTAAAACCATCCTAAATTGACAGCAGAGGGCTTAAACTGACAAGAGTAACAATAAGCCAAACAAGTTTTAAACCCTAAAATGACAAGCATAAGAAAATCATTTTGTTTTATTACTGGCAAAAATAGAGAACATATTTTCGGGATACAACTATTTGTCTTACATATTTCAGGACTTTCTTGCCAGGTTCTCATCCTGAATCTCAGTCATCTCTATATAAGCATTTATTTGTTAACATATATAATATAAATTATGACAATATCGTAAGCAAAACAAAATGGGTCGACTATAAGATTTAAATTTCATGGCAACTAGATCGGATTTAAGTCTTAAATTTTCTTAATGAATCTGGTTCTAAGAGTTCACGTAAAGAACTATAACTGGGGTTAATCGCAATGCGAATATGTTTTTTTTTACTTTTTAAGGCTATAAGCAAATAGCGTTTCATCAATTATAACGTCCACGCCGCCGAGTATGAAGGAAAGCGGATTAGTCGACGCCATAGATAAATATTAGTGCTGTTTTTGACGTAAATTTCTAGATGAATGTGACCTATCCAGGGGTGTTAAGGGCAATGTAAGAACAAACTTAAATGTAACAGCAAAAAATAGGTCGGGGCCAAGAGGGAGGAGGGGGTCAAACTTGGCTAAAACAGGTGTTTTGAATCTACAAGCCAAGGAAAGCATTTTGGAAAAAAAAGTTTCAAATAAAAGTTGTAGAGATTTTAAAACCTATAATTTTAGCTTTTATGCGATCATTTTCGTCAATTTGGTATTACGAACATGCCAAAGAACCCTTAAAATGACCATTTTTTGCATATCAATTATTCATTGTAAAATTAACTTTTTTGTAATTTCTTGATTTTAAAGCGAAGCCCTCGCCATTTTTGAGCAAAATGATATTTTATAACAATAAATCAGATAATTTGTTGCTGAAATATTGCTATTTGTTTATCCCAAATGTTGATTGCTATAACTTTTTTTTGGATGAACGTTTTGACCTTCACAAAGACTCAATATCTCCGTAAGGGCCTAAATTTTCATATCTTGTTAGGGGCAAATGAAAAAATTAATTTCATCCCTTTAAATATCGCTCTAGAAGATGGGGTGTGCCATATTCATAATTTTTCGAGCTACCCTATATTATAAAAAAAACACCGAAATTGTTCGATTCTTTGCTGAAACACCGCGAATTTTTCCGAGCGGTCCTGATTTGAAGCTGCGAATTTAGTTTTCTCGCGCACGCGAGAGCTCTATTTCTTTATAAAAAAATACCCCCTTTTTAAAGCGACATTTAAGGGGTTGAAAATTAGTTTTTTCATTTGCCCCTAACAAGATATGAAAGTCTAGGCCTTCACGAAGAGATTGGACCTTTGTGGAGGACAAAATGTTTACTCAAACAAAAGTTATAGCAATCCACATTTTGCTTCTTGGGATAAACAATTAGCAATATCTCAGCAACAAATTACCCGATTTACTATTATAAAACATCATTTTATTCAGAAAGACGAGGGCTTTCCTTTAAAAGCCAAAAAGTGCCAAAAAAAGTTAATTTTGCAATAAATAATGGATATGAAAGAAATGGTTGATTTTAAGGGGTTTTTGTAATTTTTGGAATAACAAATTTACAAAAATGATCGCACGAAAGCTCAGATTGTAGGTTTCTAAAATCTTTTCTTGGCTTGTAGATTCAAACAACCTATTTTAGCCAATTGGCCTCCTCTCTTGGCCCCAAACCTATTTTTTGTTGTTACATTTTATGTAGGGTTTGTTCTTACATTACCCCCGACACCCCCGGATAGGTCTCATCCGTCTCGGAATTTATGTCACTATTTTTACTATAGCTTGGACTAGATGTTTACTTACGGGCGCTTACCTAGTGCACATAATCCATTATCGCTTTTGCTAATCGTTGCATTAATTCTTTAAACATATTTTAATATATACTATAAGGAATTTCAGTTATTATAACTATTTAAATCTAAGGCTTGTGTGTATATTTTCTATAGCACTCATTGGTAGTACTTAAACAAATCTAAAAATTACATCACATTCAGTAATCGCATCTTGAATTGATGTTTATTTGAAGTAGTTTGAAACTAAATAAAATATCTTAATTCTAGAATTATATGCATAAAGTTTGCTAAAAAGTAATTTTACATTTCTAGGCTGTTACATTCTCGCGACAAAACGCAATGTCCTTAAGCATATCGGCAACATCGCGTATTCGACACCTACTTAGGTTAGTATTCGTTAAATTTATGCCTTTTTATATTCTTGACGAACAATGCACAAATCAATGTTAAAAAATAATTCCTTTCTAATTTACTAATATTATTACTCTCAACAACTTGTCTATTTCGAATACAAAACTCAACAGTGCGCGTGAACGAAAGTACAGGCAGTAGCATGTGTATAATCTCCTTACTACAGTACGATCTTCTGCATTGTTCATTATGCCATAACATCAACCCGTCCGCTCTCGAACTTATTATAACTATAATAACGCTCTCAAACTTACTATAACTATAATAAATTTCTTATGCTAATGTATTGTTTATTTTATCATAGCCTGTAAGTTAACTTCCACTTGCCTTCATCCACGGCGGCGCGTACGTTATACTGAATGAAAAGTTATTTGTTCATAGCGTTAAAAAGCAATGAAAACATATTTTCGCATTGCGAATAATCTCAGCTTACAATTCTTTACTTGAACTATTAATTTCTAAGAGCAAAACTTGAAAATATTTATTTAATCCAAAGTTGAAAAGTGGAAAAAAAATGCTTCTTTTTAAATGTTGAACGAATTTTAACCCAAAAACTATGCAACAAGCGGAAAAATCACAAGACACACTTTTTGTTTACAATGGGCCGAGAAGCAGAAAACTATTTTTTCTTTTACAAAAACACAATTTTTTTAATTAGTAACAATAGTCGTAATTAGGGGTTCAAAATACATATAAAAAAATCATAATTTATTAATAACAAAATCTTATTTACTAGATGTAATATTATGGTATCATTGCAATAATGTAAACGTTGAGAAAAAATTGTTAAACTCTAAACAGTAGAAACTTTTAATAGTCATTGAATAAAATTGCAATATTTCAAAAACCAATATGCGCTGAATTTGTTGATGTAAGCAACAAAAATTTTTCATCAAAAACTTTTTTCCCCAAATAACTGCCTACGCTACAACTAAAACAGAAATTGATTATATTTTGTTCATAAAGTTTAAAAATTTAAATGACTTTCTGCTTTGTGCATGAATATGGAATATTTGCTCTAATTCTTTGTTCATCAATTTACTAATTACGTTACTAGCTCCTCTGCAGTTCATTATTAACGCTGTATTAGTTTATTGACTTCCTCTTGAAACTCTTTCAGCCTTTCGGCATGTTTCAGTCAATGATTAATTGACCATCACTGTTTCATATAAAGAATTTCGCATTAAAATTTTACACAACGTAAACTGCTCATCCAAAGAAATAACGATGCGATTATTACGAGCCTGTAATTTGAGACCGAATTAATTTTTAGGTTAATTTATATGTTTCCTTCGAATTCACTTCTCTCTGTTTTAAATTTAAAATACGCTACGAGTTTCTTAAAGAGAATATTACAATTCCCAAATTAAGTTACCTCAAATTCCTTTAAGACCAATGCATCTTTTCCAAAAAGTATAAATCTACACTTTCTCAAGTTAACATAATTTGTATTTTATGTTTATCTTTTAATAATTACGGAAACATGGAAAAATCCTGTTTTATTTACAATTTTATCATACATTCTATCTTCAAAAAACATTTGTTTCTGAGTTTCATGTTTTCAAAGTACATTCTTAAAGATTTGACTTGAGTTAAAAAATGTTCGTTTTCCTAGTTAATCAGGGAGTTTCTCGTAGCCGTCTTCACATGACTCCACAAGAGTTTTTATATATGATATGACCGCCTGATTATGAATATCGAGGGTAGATTCCCTAAAAATGGACAAGTAATTTGTTGTAAACAAAAAAATTGCTAATAATTAAAAAAAAATTCGGAAAATAAAAAATATTTTCGTGTTCCTCGGCAAAAACTGTTTCTGGTGTTTTTTTTGCCCGATGCGTAGTTTTTGAGTTAAAAATCGTTTAACATTTGAAAAATGGCGTTTTTGCCACTTTTCAACATGGATAACTTTTGATCAAATTAATATGTTCAAATTCTGTCCCCAGCAGTTTATGCTCAAATCAAGCACAAGCTGGTATTAATCGTAACGCGAAAATGTAATGTTTTTATGACTTTTTAACGCTATGAACAAATAGCGTTTTATCAGTTATAATCTACGCGCCGCCGTATATGCAGTAAAATGGAAATCTACTTACAAGCACTCACCTAGTGCACATAATCCATTATAGCTTTCTCTGATCGTTACATTAATACGGTTAGTAACCTTTGTTTTCAAAATGCAATAAATAACCCCAATTATCAAAATATTGACCATTGTTGGGTATGCATTTTTCCTATCGTTCTATCAAAGAATGGATTCCGCGAGGCCTAATATTTAATTAATCCAAATTTGCACTTCTTCGTAATAATATAAATGTTGTTTTGAAAGTCTATGCTGCATTTATCGATGTCCGAAGGGGCTAGATCCGGTAAATATGGCTGGTGGGGTAGGACGTTCCATTTGCCGTTTTCAAAATAGTGTTTTACTCACATTTTGCAACATGGCACCGAGCAATGTCATGTTGAAAAATGATTTTATCGTGTCTTTTGGCGCATATTGGTGGTTTTTCATTCAATTTTCGGTTTAATTTTATCAGTTGTTGCAGATCGCCAGTAATTGTTTCACCAGATTTTAGCAGTTCGTAATACACATCTCTTTATTACCCACAGCAAAGCCTTTTTTCATGTATAGTGTGCACTGATTGTGATGTTGAAGGCTGACATGGATCTACCCACGAATTTTTGCACTTCGTTGTCAAAATAGCTCAACTTTCCATCACCTGTCACAACTCGATGCAAAAATTATTTTCTTTTCTGTGTGGCCAGCAAAATTTCACAAGCGGTTTTTCAACTTTCGGGGTTTCTTTCCTTTACTTCATAAGGAACCCATTTTTCTTCTTTCTTGATCTTGCCTAATTCATGTAGATGTTCGGATTGGGAAACATTCAATGTTACTATCAATTGTTTTAACGTTTGAATTGAGTCTGAACCCAATAATTTTTGCAAATCTGCATCCTGAAGCTTTTTCGGCTAACCTGGATGCTCCTTGTCAAATATTATTTGAATTGACAAACTCTAAGAAAGAACTTGGAGAAGCATAACATCATATGAGAAACATCGTAAGTAAAATATAAAAACGTATAAAATGAATAATCTTATATACCTGTATATAAGGTAAAAAGTTATTTGACAAAATAATACAAGAATACTACAGTAGGTAACATTCGAAAACAATTATGGTCCAAAAGTGATGAACCTGCACAAACCACATCCAAACCTGATCTTAAAGTCCATTTGGTGGAACTACAAAGGCGTTGTATATTTTGAGTTGCTCTAGGATGCCGAACGATCAAGTCAGATGTTTATTGTCAACAACTAATAAAACTGGATGAAGCAATCAAAGAAAAACGGCCAGAATTGACAAATCGCAAAGGAATTGTGTTTCACCATGATAATGCAAAGCCTCACTTATCTTTAGTAACTCATGGAAAATTATTGGAGCTTAGTTGCGAAGTGATCTCGCATCTTCCATACAGCCTTGACCTGGCACCATCTGAAAACTATTTATTTCGAAATTTGCAACCTTTTTGAATGGTAAAACTTCCATAAATGATGATGACTTTAAATCCCACTTGGTTGAGTTATTTACTGATTGGATTTCTATAGCGTTAAATCGTGAAGCTGCAAAAAAGATAGCAAAAGGTCATTGAACAAAATGGAAGATAAAGTTTAGTCTTTAGTCTTAGTGGATATCTATTAAGTAAACAGTCATCGGTCAAACGCTCAGCGGTCAAGCGATCTCTAGCGCAAAGATATCCCATAATTACCCTAAATTCTCCCGATCGCTACAACTCAGAGTCGAGATATCTCTATCGGCGCCACTAAATATCCTCTGAACTGTTTGACTGATTGATAGTCCAGTGGTTAAAACATCCACCTGGTTATCGGTCTCAAGCGCCGCCTTCTGGATTAATGTGATGGAGGCCCCACTTGAACCGAGCAGCTTGTTACAGTGAAGAAATGGCAAGCTAGGGGTCATTTATGCGGGTTAGTTACTAGCTGTCTGCCGCCAATTATTAACTGCAATGTGAACAATAGGAACTAGATAAGGCAACAAACGGTTTTAAAACATCCTAGTGTCCTGTATTCCATACTTTATAATATATTTAACAATCTAAAACAGAAGCAGGACGGTACATTGTAACCCGTCGGTATTGTTCTCGACTCCGTTCACAACGTCTCGTAGTAATAAATTCACGACGCTATTCACGGTGACTCGTACTATACTTTTGTGATGCTATGCATGGTGCTTCGTACTAAAATTTGCGACGCTACTCAAGGCGCCTCTTACTATTCGACCAGCAGAGGTATGTTACATTTTAGCTGTACCCCATCATCGGTCTGAGGTAGGAGACGTCTTTGTAATTGGTGGTTTTCCTACGCGGCAACGATAACCTCAGGATGGTAACCCTGACCGCGACGAACACCGGTGAGCAGCCTGCAGTAAAACACGTTCCTGGCAATTACGGAACTACCCAAAAAAAACCGACGACATTTAAAGCATGCGTGTATAGGCAATAGTAGGATCGAAAGAAAGAAGCCGACACTGTCCGTGCTTATAAGGATCCTCGACAGCGTCGGTAAGATGAAACGACACTGCCTGTGCTTATAAGGGTCCTCGACAGTATCGGTAGGATGGAACAACATTGCCAGTTCTTATAAGGGTCCTCGACAATGTTGGCTAATAGGGGTAGGATGTAGGGAAAACAGTGCATGATAAAACGCCCTATACATACAAGCTTGCCTCACCTACAATAGTAGGACACGGTCCGGCAGGTAACCCGGTCGGTCCGTTTGGACTCATCATCGAGGCGGCGAACGTAAAGTTTTTAGAGAATTATTTTATTTTATTTTTTTTTCGAGGAGGGGAAATCTTGCATAGACACCAACACGAAGTGTGAAGGTAGTGCCGGGTTCCTACCGGCTAAAACCCCCCCTGAAATGAAGATCCCCACGATCTACTTCGGTTGACTAAAGTGAAGCTATAGCCTACAGAAGCGCACGGTGAGTGTTCCATTGGTTTCCGAGCTGAAGCCTTGTAAACATTCGGTCATCCTGCTATGCTGTTTCCGCCACAGGTGCCATTGCATCTATTGCAACGCACCGCCTTACATTTCGCATACAACGTAAGGTTGATCTCTGCACTTTTTCAAGCGTCAGTCATAGGATAGGATAAAAGTTGTTAGGGCTTCTTACGTTCCCTGAGTTCTCGGTGCTGCCCTTGGGATTCCTCCTCTTGACTCTGCATACCGGTTGATCTTGTTTTCTTCACTAGTTCTTTCTTCCCTCTTCCTTCTTCTTTCTTCTTCTTCTCTCTTTTACCTCATATTTCGGATTTCTCCCTGGTTTTTTACCTAGAGTTGCAACCTAGGTTTTTATGTTTCCTTGCACCCTCTCCCATCCACTACTTGTCTGATCAGTGGATTGTCATACTCTTCTGCTTTCTGAAAGACTTTAACAGCCTTTTGTCTCAGGACCTCCCTTAGAGTGGTCCATCTCGTGTCTCTGCGTATTTGTTCATTCCTGACGGACCACGGGGCGTTTAAGGCCATTCTCAGTACTATGCTTTCCTGAGCTTCGAGCCATTTGATATACGATTCAGCAGCGTAGCCCCACGCTGCTAAGCCGTAGATCAGCATTGCCCTCAGCAATGTTTTGATTATCGTCAATTTGTTCTTCAAACCCATTTTGCTTCTTCTGTTCTGCAAAGGGTATAGTTATATTCACACTAGCTTGAACTTTTTTATTGCGGCAGTGATGTGCTGTTCCCAACACAATCCTCTGTCTAGCGTCACTCCAAGGTATTTGACTTGATTCGTCCATCTGACTTATTCGCCATTAATATCTATCATCTCACCCGGTGGTCTTCTCCTCTTCGTCAGGAAGAGCGCTTGACTCTTTTCGACATTTACTGCTATTTTCCAAGAAATGAACCAGTCGTTGACTAGGTTCATCTCTTCCTGCTGGTATCTATCAATCATCATCGGATGAGTAGATCTCGCCGTGATTGCTGTGTCATCTGAGAACAGGGTTATGTTCGTATTTCTAGTCTTGGGAATGTCGTAGTAAAAGTAAAAATATTATAGAGGTGTGGAGAGAGTACGGACTCCTGTAGTACTCCTGTTTCTGGTCTTCTCTTAGAGAATTAATTTCGAGCGCGGCCTTAAATAGTTTTCCGAACAGTGGTCGGTCGTTGGATAATTTTCGTAATTCCACTATCCTGGTGAGTGAAGGAATAGGGGAAATTGCGCATCCAGCACTGCGGTATATGTCCCGGAATTACTGTGTACGTCCGGTCTGAAAAACATCGGAAAATTTTATTTCCCGTCCTGGCGCGGTGAGACTAATTAAAGAACCCCAATATCAAAGCTTCAGATATTCTTTTCCCGCAGGCACTATATTTTTCCGATAAACAATAAATAAGATACATTCCGGTAAACATACTCGTGTCCTAAAATTAGTAACTTCGTTACACATTACAAAACCGAAATTACTTTCTTGCTGATCTGATCAGATTTTTAGATTAAGCACTGAATATAAGATTTTAAATACCTTAGAACAAAACTCGTAAAACCCCATGTCATGTAAATATTTTCAGAAAACATTTGACTTCTATAAACATGGATTTTAAAGCCTTACGCCAATTTTCTTCATATAAAATTATTGACTTTTGAACACAATAATTTTTTTAATGTTTATAACATAATAAATTGTATTTGATTTATGTATCATAGCGTCCCTTTTCGTTCATACAACTTACGCGCCACCCATGCTTGGATTAAATAATATAAATAACTCATTTGGGATAATCTTCTAAATTTATGTCTACTCCCAAGAGTTCTCTGAGAAAGCTACTCACGCTTAAGGACACAGACTGAAAAACGAAAAACAGATTATATTCTACTTAATGGGATTAAAAACCAAATGATCCTCCACTTTGTGCAAGAGGGTAGAATATTTGCTCCATTTCTTTGCTCGCTGATTTCGATATGAGTTACTACCACTTCTTTACACCTTATTAATAACGGTATATTTATTTATTGATTTTCTTTCCGGCGAAGTATAACAAATAACATAAATTTAACACACGAGTTGGATTTTTATTGGTTAATAAATAAATTACGAAAAATAAAAGACCTAGACTACGTTAAAAATACCATAGGCAACAGATTAAACCAGAATATGAATTCGAACAATTTTTCTGAACACTAAGCTATAAAAACCTATAAAAATGAATTCTAAATACGCCATAATGTCGAAAATGTTAGTTATATTACGCCTATTTCAAAAAAATTTAATATAAACAAATATTAACGACAAGATTTTTTTATTTCTTAATTTTTGGTTTGATATTGAGTTCGATTATTATTTTTTTACTCTCTAGTATTAGCATCAATGGTACTATTTAAGTCGAAAATACTTAATAGTCGGGGATCTCAGTGGGTTTTTGTAGCCGATAGAGAGACATGGCTGCACCTAAGTTTTTTGTATCTATTTTTGACCCCCTGATTACGAATATCAAGAATGGATTCCCGAAAAATGGTCAAGTAATTTAAAGCAAAAAATTTTAATATTTAAACAAGATATATTCTTTTTTGTAAAATAAAAAATATTTTCTTGTTCCTCTTGAAATTTTTCCGACCAACCATATTTTTTGAATTAAAAATCGTTAAACATTTGAAAAATGGCATTTTTATATACATTTCAACTTGAGTAGCTTTCGATTAAGTACATATTTTCAAATTCTGCGCTCAAAAATTGACAGTTCAAGTCAAGAACTACAAGCTGAAATTAATCACAACGCGAAAATGTTTTTATTGCTTTTTAATGCTATAACCAAGTAGCGTTTCAACAGTTATCACGTACGCGTTGCTGTGAATGAAGAAAAGTGTAAGTCTACTTACGAGCGCTCACCCAGTGTACATAATCTGTTATAGCTTTCGCTGATCATTGTATTAATACTTGAAACACATTTTGATATATATATATATATATATATATATATATATATATATATATATATATATATATATATATATATATATATGTATATATATATATATATATATATATATATATATATATATATATATATATATATGTATATATATATATATATATATATATATATATATATATATATATATATATATATGTGTATGTATGTCTATTTTTATTTATTAATTATAAGCATCTAACCATAAAATAAACAATACAATAGCATAAGGAACTTCAGTTATTATAACCATTTTTGCATGTGTTTCTGCGCTGCTTTAGTATTTAATATTAATACATACGAAAAATTGACACAGTTTGGTTATAAATGTGCTCTTTAAATAATCGGGAAGTTGTATGTAATTCTTCAGCACGTGCCTATGATTCCATTTGATATAGCTGAAAATTTCCTTTGTGCGATATTTTCTCGCAAATAATACATGTATTCATATCTATCTATTAGAGCATTTCGTTGATAAGTGCGTTGATATTGATTCTTGACTAAGCTTAACTTTTTTACATTCCTCAATATTGTCTTTACTTGGATTATTATTTTCTCTTTTTTGACAGATTGCATTCAATAATCATATGTTATATTGAATTAATGTTTATTTAAGTGTGAAACTAAACAAAATGTTTCTTCTTTGGCTGTTACATCCAAGCGACAAAATAAAATGTCCAGATGCAAATCGGCAACGTCGCTTATTCGACACTTACCTTGGTCAGTACTCGTTAATGTTATACATTTTTTATTTTCTTGACAAATAATGCACAAATAAATATTAAAAAATAATATTTTTCTGATTTACTCATATTTCTACCTTCAACAATTTGTCTACGAAAGCACAGGCAGTAGCGCCATTAAGAAGCTGCAGCCTGAATAGATATTAACTCGTGGAGACCTAAATCCGATTATAATTTATTAATGTGTATAATAGACTTACTGCAGGGGGATATTGTATTTTATTCATTATGTCATATTTTATAGAGGGATTGTAATTATTATGCAGAACAGATATCAACTCGCCCACTCTCAAACATAGTTATATTAACTGAAGTTTATTATGCTAATGTATTATTTACTTTCTGGTTAGATGTTTATTATTAACTAATAAAAACATATATGAGTAATGCCTGCTAATTGTTAAAATCTGAGCTTCGAAAAAATGAAAAAACAAAAAATTAGTGACACACTATCAGAAGTGAGTTTTTCTTTAAGTAAACTCATATAATTGCTCGAAAAAATTGCCGTTACTCGTCTTTTTATCAAGTCTTTTCGAAAAACCATTTTTATTCATTTTCTTGCTACTATAGACATATGCATTATTCTTTGATGTATTATACGGATTCGTAAAAAAAAAAGAGTTTACACGAACGGAAGGGACTTATGTAATGCCAAGTATTCTTGTCAAATTGAAATCATATCTGAGATCATAATTACAAGTGCATCTCTGAAATTATCTTCTACAGTCGAAAAAAACCTCAAAAATCTGAAAATAAAATTGAGCTTTTAGGAGTGTTGTTCCATCTCAGAGTCGAATTGATTGTAAAT
This sequence comes from Diaprepes abbreviatus, assembly GCA_034092305.1. Lineage (NCBI taxonomy): Eukaryota > Metazoa > Arthropoda > Insecta > Coleoptera > Curculionidae > Diaprepes > Diaprepes abbreviatus. Next base: position 3,987,155 of record JASJET010000044.1, on the reverse strand, counting down.
TTGAAGACATATCTGAAATAATTAAGTACAAACATACATACAATAGATTTATAATAAGCGCTCAAAATAGGGTGAAAAGTAGCCTTCATCACCAAAAAGCTTACGTAATTACTGAAAAAGCTCGGATCACAATTTTTTTTAATCTACAAGGAACTAGATTTCAGATGAATAAGTAGTAAAAAACGGCCTCAAAAAAACTAAGAAACAGAACAAAAAAACAGTTTCTAATTTATAGCGGTGGCTCCTAACTACATTTTGACACTATAAGATTCGTCAGCAACTTGAAATTTTCGTTGTTGTTGAACATTATTCAATAAGTCGTTTAAATAGGTGGAAATGACCTCCATAAAAAAGTAAGAAACCACCCCTTCAGTAAACACATAACAATATTTGAAAAAAAGGCCATTAATACTTGCTGTTTTATTGAGTTTTTATAGTTATTGATTTAACCATATTAAATATTGTGCAGTTATTAGAATTAAAGGTTGACGATAAAAATAAAACTACATAAAATAGTATAAAACTTGTCTGAACAAAATATTTGATAAATAATAAAAAAAATAACGTAGTAATAAGTAATTCAGCCCGAAAATAGTAGGAATTTTCACATGATTACTTATAAAAGTATGAAATAAACAGTTTGCAGTATTATACATTAGATACAAATTATTTTTTCATTATTTCTATCTTAAAAAATATGTTTCAGACAATAAGTTACGTATTTATTGCTATTTTCAATCAAGTAGAGAATAAATAAGCACATTGTTCCAGTTTATCTAGATTTATTTGTTATTTCAAGCATTTCACATTATATAAATGAAGTCAGAATAGTAAATCAGTCATCTGCACGAGCTATATAAGTTATATATATAAAAAAAAAGAAATTTACGAAAATCGAGTACCCATCGAATATCCTCTTAAAATGTTCTAAGAACTAAAGTCACATTTCTATATATAATATTTTTCGAAAATACAGAGCAAAACAAAGGTACCGTGTGAGTTTCAGACTCCTAGAACAATCATGTTGTAGTTTATGAGGTAATTATTTTTTGTTTGCAGTACTCATTGTGGCAATGTGAAAAATCGGCATTTAACGTCACTTTAATCAAAAGTCTCATCTTAAAATCGCTTCATAAAAAATTTGTGAACCTTTTGAACCGTAACTAAGACTCTAGTACTCTTTCCAAAGTGTGCTATTTAAATTAGCTGAGCAATGCATCAGTACCTTGAATATGCAGTCTCCATTCCCCTCTATCCTTCCACAGATCCTCTCCCAATTATCTCAAATTGACTACATTATCTATCCTTTCTCTCTAACCATGTGTACGACCGCTATTTAAGGTCAAATCTTATTGGACACTCCCAATACACATGTATTCAGTTTTCGTTAGATTTACCTCGCGTTTTCACTTTCCGTAATCCTCGATAACTTTTCTTGTCATGTATTCGAGGTCATCGTCATCTTAGGCTAGTACTACCTGATCATATGCGAAGTATAATATATATAAAATTTTATCATTTAAGGGCATTCCAGTGTAACTGTACTTTCTTTTCCGTGATTTCAATGCTTGTTCTAAATATATTTTAACGAGAGTAGGTGAAAAGCAGCATCCTGGCTTCAGCACTTTATTGAATTTAAACCCGTCAGAAACTGCAATTCCCATTTTTATTATCGCTCTTATATTTTTAAATGGTCTTTTTACAACTCTTACTAAGATTACGTTAATATTTGTTGGTTTCAGGGCTTGCCACAGTTTGTCTTGTGGTACGCTATCATAAGCTTTTTTTAGATCAACATACAGCATTGAAAGCTGTTTTTCCCTATAACTTGAGAGATACAAAATAGGTGATCAATTATAGATCTGCGTGTTCTGAAATGTGCTTGTGCTTCTGCCACCATATTTCAGTATTCCTGTTCAATTGTATTTTTCAAAATTTTTCGTTGTAATCTACTTGGGGTACTAGTGACGGAGCTACCTCTGTAATTGTTACAGGCATCTCTTCTTTTCTTTGAATAGTGTTTATTAGTGAGGCTTTCCATTCCCGAAATACCTCTATTTCGTTTAGGTAGTTCTGGAATAGACTTGTGAGATGTTGATAAAGCTTTCTCGTTCTGTTTTTTACCAATTCCGCCGATATTTTCCCAGGTGCCTTTCCCTATTTTTTAAGTATATTTTATTTTACTTCTTAAGAACATATCATATGCATTATAGTAGGTGCATACTCTATCCGATAGACCTAAGACAACACTTTCGAAAGATGCTTGATGTCGTATTTAAATATATCGTGGTAAAATCTAAAAGTAAGTGGCTGTTACCGGTGATGATAACTATTTACAAAAATCAAGGTAAAATATGATAATTTTGTGGAGTTTATTTGATGCGTAATAAATATTTCTGGCTCATTTAATCATGCCAAGAGGTATAGAATAAGTAAAGTAGGGAGTAGTAAACGCATTTTCCGTAAGTATAAAACAGACCCAGGTTAAACTTATCCAAAATAATTTCATGTTATAATGAAAGGAGACATTTATAAAATCTACCGAAATCAGGAAAACGGACAAGAACCATAACATGGACCAACAAATTACAAGAATTTCTCAAAACTCCCTTTAAATGTTCGTACCTAAAATCATTGGGGAAATTTCAGAAATTATGGTTAGAACATGGGCAGTTTAGCGAAGACTGATAGAAGGAAAGTTGTTTAATAAACTCTCAGCTAAAAAGTTCTATTAAGTGATGAAATGACATTTCAATTAATTTTGATGAAGGAAACTTATAAGGCGTTTAATCAATACACGGTTTAATTCCAAATATGTTACACCCAGAGCTAAATGAAACAAATAACTACTAACACAAGATACATAGAAGCTAGGATAAGGAAGCAATTACAAATAACGTATTTCTCAATCGTTTTATGCGAGTCAAAATTTATATAGTCATTTTTCGCTTTTCAGTACTTTTGTAGAAGTCGATTAAATAAAAAAAAAATTATTTTTACTTTAGATTGCATTAAAGCCCTTTCCATCTGAATATCATTGTGTCCTTTTTACATTTCATTTGAACTCATCTGTTTTAAAACAAAATTTAAACATTCATACAGTAAAAAAGTACATAAGTAAATAAAGGCAAAAATCATAAATAAACTAAAATATGCTGCCTATTTATTTAGTAAAAATGGTGCAACGAAATGTGTTTTTAAATTTACGTATTTTGCAAACGTCACCTCCATTTAAATTTAATATTTCACTAAATATTTTTTGTTAACAGATAATTTCTGAAAACTTTTATTTCTGTGACAATTATAAGAGAACAATGATTTATTTTAAACAGTATTTTAAAGTTTTTTAAAACCATTAAATTATTTTACAATTTTTAAATTAATTACACAAGAGTACATGTATTTGAACATACGGAATTTATAAAGGACGTCGCACATTTTTCTTTTACGTTTTACGTGGAGAAAATTATCAAATATTTTGTTGTTGTCACTATGCCTTAAAAATAATTTTGAATTAGGGCTCTAAACTTATATGTGCTGATGTCATTTATCTAGTAGGCACGTGTATTCATTATAATGATGTTTAAGGCCCATCGTATATTTTATCATTAAATATCCCTTAAATAATTTAAAAATAAAAGTAAATTAAGCTATTTGTGGTGAAATAAATGAATGAAAGTGACTTGCGTTTGCTATCTAAAACAAGAGTTTCCTCTTGTAAAACTAAAGCAGTACACGTTATAGCTGTATATAACGAAGGATATAAAAATATATAAATATATATAGTAAAACGTCTCAGAAAAGGTAAGTCCACAGTATTAATTATTTTAAAAATGTATCAAGAAAGTGGAAATATGGTACGACCAGTAAATTAGACAAAAAAGTGGTTCACATAGAGCTGAAAATGACCTTAAATACTCTATTACAAATAAAATATCAAAAGTGCCTAGCGATCATACGTCTGCTTAAAATTGTATTTAAGGTCAAAAGTTAAAAATCAATTTTTGGCATTTTTCTCGTAAACGTTAAATATAATCGTCAGATAAAAGTTGTAGATCATGTAATTATCTACAAAAATTATTATTTCATCCTACCAATCACCATTTTTGAGATATCTTAGTTCTTAAAATTAGAGAAATCGTATTCTAACTTAATATGCACATATTTCCGCACCCCCTATAAGGTAGATTCAAAATTGCTCAATCACGTCAGGTTTTTGAGATATGCTAACCTAAAAGTGAACAACATTTTTTTTCGACATATTTGAGATTATGTAAATCACAAAGTTTTTTTTTTCGTTAAACTACTAGAAGCCTCTGCAAGTATGCTCCCTAATCAATTTTTAAATATCTAGATATCTTTTTTTCATCGATGTTCATCTCATCGATGTACTCGAATGCAAGCGAAAACAGAATACAAGCTTCCTCTTTGAGTGTATTTTTCAAAATTTTTTTATTTTAATGAAAATAACTATATAGTATTTTAGGGATCGCTGATTACAAATCCACCGTCAGATTTTGACAATACAAAATGGCAGATTCAATAGGGCGGACAAAAATTTCACAAAACTTTAAAGTTTAAAGAAAATTTTTGTATATGTTTCTGGTGGTCTTTGATTACGAATCCAAGATCAAATTTTTAGAAAAGTCAGTCAATGGTGACGTTAATTTTCGCCTCGCAATGACTTTTATGGTTAATTCAAGGTCATCGTTTTATTTTTAATAAAAACCCTTTCTTTTTGACGTAGGCAATCGATACAGCGAAACATGTTAAAAGACTGAAACATCGGATCCAATATAGTTAATAAATTTCTCAGCTGTTTATATTTTTAAAATCTCACCGTGGATTTGCAATAAGCAATCTCGGGAATACATATTTAAAAAAATTTTCACTAAAATTAAAAACTTTTTGAAATTTTAGGGCGCCATATGGGATCCACCGTTTTAAATTTTTAAAATTCGACAGTGGATTTGTATTCAGCGACCTCTAGAATGCTTATAAAGTTATTTTCATCAAAATAACAGAATTTAGAAAAGTACACTCAAAAAGGTAGCTTATACTATGTTTTTGGCTTAGATTTGAGTAGATTGGTAAGACAAAAAATTCAAATTAGCTTATCTCGGTGAAAAAGAAAGATATCTGGACATTTCAAAATTTCAGTTGCTTCTACTAGTTTTGTGAAAAAGTACCTTGTGATTTTACATAACCTCAAATATATCGAAAAACAGTGTTTTTTGCACTTTTAAGTTAGTATATGTCAAAAACCTGACGTGATGGAGCAATCCTGAAGCCAGATTCGGAATGTTACGTAGAAACCCCATAGCTTCACTTCGTAGTACTTCTCCGATGAACTCCAATTATTGCCGGTGACGGCGACTTCAAATTAACGGAGATAGATAAGCAAAGTACCTTGCCGTTGAAGGTAGGTGGCTTCATCACACTAGTGGCGTGGACACCATCTACCGTTTTTATACCTGAACTGGCTACCTTCTCGATTTACAAATGGAATTGTTATATCTCTTGTTCTATGCGCTTCATATCTTTCTGATTTTTTTTAATGGCTTTTTTCAGTTATTCCTTTATATTTTCTTGACTGCTAATCTTCTGTTGCATTCCTTGTTCTATGCGCTTCATATCATCTTGATTCGTTTTATGTCTTCTTTCAGTTCTTGTCTCATACATTCTGGACTAGTCTTAAGTTCCTGTCTCATATCCTTCAGGCTTGTTTTATACTTTCTTGATTTTCTTCACGTTTTCTTTCAATCCATGGTTCATGTTTTCTTGGCTTGTTTTCAAGGTCATCAGTTCTCGTTCCATATCATCTTGGTTTGTCTTTAATTCTTTTTTCATATCATCTTGACTCGTCTTTAGTGTCATCAATTCTTGTTTCATATCGCCTTGATTTTTCGTCATATCTTCTTTCGATTCTTGTTTCATATCATCTTGGCGTATATTTAATGTCATCAATTCTTGTTTCATATCGTTCTGATTTTTCGTCATATCTTCTTTCAATTCTTGTTTCATCTCTTCTTGGCTTTTCTTCATATCTTCTTGGCTTGTTTTCATATGTTCATCAGTATCTGATTTGAACTAGTTTGAAGTTGTTCTTCCATTTTTGCTTCCTGTTTTCTAGTTTCCACTGGCATACAATTTCAATTCACTTTTTTTTCTAATTTTTTAACCTGAATTAACCTCTTCTGTATTTAATCGCACCTCCGACACCATTTTATTCCGGACGGCCAGTATTTATAAACACTGTATCATAATTTACAAGCCAAACGGCTTCGCACTACCTCCAGGGATTGTTCACTCATACCAGGTATACAAAGACACCAAAAGTATGAAGCTCTGTGGGGACCCTTTCCATGTTATCGGGTCCTAGGTGGCGTGATCTTCTGCACTTCTTACAAACTTTCGGACGGTTCGCATGGTTGCAAGGAGAACTGCTTTCTGAATCGGTTTATACAGATGCTCACTAAGACCCAGTCCCTTGATGTTCTGCAAGAGGTTCCTTGGTATCACTCCAGTTGTTGACAGTATTATGGGAATCGGGTAGACACTGTTCATTACCCACTGTCTGCGGATTTGCACCTCCAGATCTCTGTTTTTGGCGATCTTTTCATTGTATTTTGGTCTTAGGTTGTTGTTTTTAGGTATAGCAATGTCAATCAGTGTAGTTCGCCTGGCAATTTTGTCTGTTAGCATAATGACTGGCCTGTTATGAGCAACTGTTTTATCTGTTAGGACCGTTCGATCCCAGTATAATTTGAACTCGTTATTTTCAAGAATATGCTCTGGATTATATTTGTAGTAAGGTACTTTCCTACCTGTAATAGGTTTAACTTATCTGCTAACTCTTGGTGAAGTATCTTAGCGGCTGAATCGTGTCTTTCCTTATACTCGCTTGCGGCAAACGCTTGGCATCCTCCAGTTATGTGCTGGATCGTCTCTGATGTTCGACAGCCATATCTACATTGGTCATTTTCTATTGAGGGATCTCTGATAATGAACTTCCGATAGTTCTTCGTCGGAATAACCTGGTCCTGGATAGCTAACAAGAAGCCCTCCGTTTCCGAAAACATCTGTCCTGAAATCAACCAGTAGTTCGACGCTAAGTTGTCGACATTGTCCTGGCTGACCTCATTTGGATGCCGTCCATGAAGTGGCTTCTGTAGCCAGACTTGTAACTTCTCTTGGTCTGTTCGGTGGTGAGAAGCAATATCCCGTTCCCTCAGCTGTAGCGGCGTCGAATCGTCTGCCTCGCATATTGCTCGATGTAGTGTAAAAGAGTCCGCTAACCTATGGAAATAACAAAGTAAGTTTATTATTTGTTGATCGAGCTGCTTACTAATATCGACCAATCCTCGTCCTCCTTGGTGTCTTGGAAGCATTGTACGCTCAATAGCACTCCGAAGGTGGTGTTTGTTAGGAGTGTTCTTATTTTTCTTTGCAGGTTTTCGATATCCGTCCTGCTCCATGTCACTATTCCAAAAGAGTAGCTAAGCGCACTGTATTATTTTTAACCTTTTATTCAACTTCACAATTTCTGACACTTGTCAAACAATTCAAGTTAATTCTACGACGTCTCAAAATAAACTGTCCACGAAAGCCGATCTGGACGCTTTATATAACCTTCTGGCTGATACCAGAAAATTCCCTTATTTTCTAGAAGGATTTCCATACCACATGGTGTAATAAAAATGAGAAAAAGGAGTAATTTGGCGATTGCTAGACCTTCTGTCATAGGCGTTTTATGTTCAAAATAAGGAAATGGAATTTACTAAAAAGTTCCGGACCTTCTTTCATCGATGTCTCATGAGGAAATTAACAAAAGATAAAATTAATTACACAAATTTTGAACTAGAAAATAAACCTAAAACCGTATAGACTAGAAATACAAACACATTATAAAGTGCATACTGATATAAAGTCTGTTAAAATAACTAAGCGTTTCGAACACGATTCAAGCATCAACAAGTGACCGACCTTAATCTGACTACTTCAGTCACATTTCCAACAAAGTTTCTCTTTTAGCCGTATAAAAGAGAAAATTAGTTGGGAATACTAGATAGGTTGTTGCTATAACTATAGAATAATTTTTATTAAATTATTTTGAATTTGTAATTGTAAATACGATTGCTTAGTTGTAACTGGTGTGTATGAAACTTGTTAAAGCTTTTAAATATGTAATTTTTGAGAAAAATTTAAAACGACAAAATATTTTATTTTTCGTAACCAAAACACATATAACTTTTTCGTTTAGCGTCCTAAACAATATTTTAATATATCAGCCGTTAATGAAAATTATATTTTATCTTTCCTAACAAAAAATACCCAGTTTGGATAACCTAAAGGCAACAACTAAAAAAAAATTAGTCAACTACACCAAGTCATCTTTCCGAGCACAGTTAACGTTTTCCAACTTCTAAATTTAAAGCTACTTCTTTATTTAAGCAACTGGGAATAATCCTACAATAAAAATATCAAAACCAAAATTTTAGGCGAAGCGACACAAAATCACTACTTAATAGCTTCTGTTGTGCCACATGCTCTTTATTGCTTCACTTAAAGTTTAAAAGTACATTTGACTTCTAAAAGTTGCCACACTTCAATAAGTTCAAGTTATTTCGCTACTAGTTATCCCGTCCCTTGTGATTTAGAATCGTTTAAAAATTTTAAAGGAAAAGCTCAATTTAAATAAACGTTTTAACTTGCTTTGTACTAAGAATTGATTAGTTTAAACTTATAGTGTAGGAGAAATTGACGCATGGGTATGGAATATTATTTTATACAGTAGGAATACTGTAACGATTTTGTCTCTTTAGAATTATTCACTGGATTCGCCGAATAAAACACAAACCTTTCACTAATACTTCCCATACTTATATTCTCACAATTCTATTATTACTACTACTTAATCTTCATTATTCAAATAACACTATACAACTCTTAACTATACAACTATACAACTGCCTCTACTACGCTAATCCTAGCTCTATTTACAAACCTATGGAAATTCCTGTATAAAAGTTGAGATCTATCTTGACGTATGAGTCATTGATACACTATTCCTTTCCGCGTATTATAATAATGATGACTCATCGCGTCGGAATATTTGCATATACGAGAGCGTATCAACAAGTTACTTCCAGTTATTCATAACACTGCGCCTCTCGTAATTCTGATCGTCTCCATTAGCTTCCATATCTCCATAGTACGGCTTCAACTTGTGTAGATGTATTATTCTCATTTTGGTCTTGGAACTTCGTTGAATTCTATAAACATCGTCATTGATTCTTTTCAGAACAGTATATAGTCCTTCATATGATGGCATCAATTTAGGCAATTTGCCCTTATTTCTCCATGGATTCCATAACCAAACTCTATCACCTTGCTGGAACCCTGCCGAGTTTGCCTTGATGTTAAATGAACTGACTAATGCCTTCGGTACCAGGTATTTACAGAGTTTGTTGGAATATTGAACTAATCCGAAGTTCCTTCCAGACCTGTCATCTAGTCTTCGGTAAATGATTTTCTCGGTGCTTCTTCTTATTCTGGTTGTTTCCATTGCAATGCCTCTGATTGGTTCGTTATCACGGTTCTGGGACAGAATAAATTCTTCGATGCCAAGCTTTAGAATATTAAGATTGTTGTTCAAGGAGAAGCCATGTTGACGAATCAGGTCCATTCCCAGTATAAACTCATCTTCTATGTCGGCAAATAACACAAAATGGTTTAATTTTAGACTTTCAAGTTGAAGCTCAAATCGCATTTCTTCAACCACATCAGCTGCTTCTTCAGTTACAATTCTCAACATTACTTTTCTGGACAATGGTAAAATTCTAGATTTATCAACAAGACTCGACTTTATCAGATATACTGCAGCACCAGTAGCAACAATTATGATAATAGAAGTAGCATTGACTTTTCCATTAAGTTGAAGTGGATCGTTTTTCATCTGAGCTGTACTCTACTTTGAATCAACGTCACAAGTAACTCTCCGAATAGGAAACTCCTCTCTTTCTTCTATTTTGCTGCAGTGCTTGTATTCTTCCTTGCATGGTATTCTTGAAATTGTATCTGCGTTGCAGTCTCCCTGGTATATATTTGATGTTAAAATTGTACTGTTGCAATTTTTCCTTGTTCTCTTCTGTGCGGTCTCTGGATGGTGAACTAGACCTTAAATGCACCTGACAGTCCCATCTCATGTGTCTCATTTGTCCACATCTGTATCACTTTATGTACCTTCTTAATTCTACCCGACAGTCCCTTCTCAAGTGTCCATTTCGTCCACATCTGTAGCACATTACCTGGCCTCTTAATTGCACCCGACAGTCCATTTTCCTGTGTCCAGTTCGTTCACATCTGTAGCATTCGATCTGGTTTCGGTCCTAACGTGAAGCACTCAGTCTACATTTGATTTTAGAATTGGACTGTTGCAGTTTTTCCTAGTTCTCTTCTATGCGGTCTCTGGGTGGTGAGCTAGACCTTAATTACACTTAACACTCCCATCTTATGTGTCCAGTCCATCCACATCTGCAGCACTTCATATGCTTTCTTAATTCCATCCGGCAATCCCTACTCGTGTGTCCATTTCGTCCACATCTGTAGCATTCGATCTGGTTTCTGATATAACGTGGAATATCATCTATTGTGTTTAATTCTTCTCTTTCATTCAATTTGTCTCTCTTGTCTAGTTTCTTAAGAATTTCAGATAAAATTCTCTCCATGGTTTGGTTCGGTAAGTCCTTGTTTTTCTCTATGGTAACCGTTCTTATTTTTGGCCTTGATGCATTATAAGCTGTCTCTATTTCCATAGTTCTGTCAAACACTTCACTACAATAATTAAACGTACTTACACGCAACATAAGCTGTATTTTCTGATGCCTGATAAAATTGATGACAGATTGAATTGAGCTGTCAGACCGAAAATGTCCGTAGTATGTTTGGTTGCCATTTTAGGCAAAAAGTAGTTTTGGTACGTTAAATTAATCGTCAAAAGTAAAAAAAAAATAGTGCTGTTGTTATTTTTGTGAAGTTATTGATTGCCATTACAATATTTGTACTTTGCCTGGATTAAATTTATCTTAAATTGACACTCTAGCACTGCTAAACAAAAATGCATACAAAGAGCCAAGTACTTTAAGATTCTAATATATAAAGAATAAAATTTTTATAAAAAAATTGAACCGACTTCTAAAAGTGCGCTAAAAAGTAAAAAATAATTAGAAATTTTTATATGAAATTGAAATTTTTGAAGTCGGCGCCAAACTAATACGTGATTCGCATAAACAGATTAAAAATACTTTATTTGTAATTGCTTTCTTTTCATAATTTGTATATATTAGTAGTTATTTATTTCATTTAGAAATAATTTGGCGCCGACTTCAAAAATTTCAATTTCATATAAAAATTTCTAATTATTTTTTACTTTTTAGCGCACTTTTAGAAGTCGGTTCAATTTTTTTATAAAAATTTTATTTTTCTATTTTTAGTTTTAGAATTCATTATGATATTCATAAATTATTTGAACTAAGTACTAATCGAGATTAGTGTACCTCGCAATGACTCCAAGGTAGCAAAAAAGTACCCATTTTATCCATAATTATAAATCACCCGAAAATGAACCACTAAAAATTCTTGGATTCTTAGAATTCTCCAAATACCAATGAAATTGTGTCAAACGAATATTTAGTCTGTCACAGTAAATCCACTATCTTAAATTTCAAATTAATTTTAGATTGGTAATATAGGCTCCAAAACCTTTCAATATCGATATTTAAGGAAAAAAAATTAATTTTTTATCCATCATGTTGAATACGCCATATTGAATTTTTAAAAAATAATTTTAGATTCGTCATGTGTGACCCCTAAAACTCTCCCTTACCAATTTTGGCGAAAATCGGACAAAATTGATTTTTTTTTGTCCGCCATATTGAATTTTTTAAAAATAATTTCAGATTCTTTATGTGCGGCCCCGAAATCTTCCCCATACCAATTTTGGAGAAAGTCGGACAAAATAGATTTTTTCGTCCGCCATATTGGATCCGCTATATTGAATTTTTTAAAAATTATTTTAGATTCGTCATATGTGATCCCGAAAACTCCTCCGTACCAATTTTGAAGAAAATCGGACAAAAACTATTTTTTTGTCGGCCATATTGGATTCGCCAAATTGAATTTTTTAAAAATTATTTTAGATTCGTCATATGCGACCCCGAAATACTCTCCTGTACCAATTTTGGAGAAAATCGGACAAAATTGATTTTTTTATCGGCCATATTGGATCCGCTATATTGAATTTTTAAAAAATTATTTTAGATTCGTCATATGTGACCCCGAAATCTTCCCCGTACCAATTTTGGAGAAAATCAGACAAAAACGATTTTTTTGTCGGCCATATTGGATCTGCCAAATTGAATTTTTTTAAAATTATTTTAGATTTGTCATATGCAACCCCGAAAGCTCTCCTGTACTAATTTTGGAGAAAATCGGACAAAATTGATTTTTTTATCGGCCATATTGGATCCGCCATATTGAATTTTAAAAAAATTATTTTAGATTCGTCATATGCGACCCCGAAAACTCCCCCATACCGATTTTGGAGAAAATCGGACAAAATTGATTTTTTCGTCCGCCATATTGGATCCGCCATATTGAATTTTTTAAAAAATATTTTAAATTCGTCATATGCAACCCCGAAAACTCCCCCGTACCAATTTTGGTGAAAATCGGACAAAATTGATTTTTTCGTCCGCCATATTGGATCCGCCATATTGAATTTTTAAAAAATAATATCAAATTCGTTATATGTAACCTCGAAAACTCCCCCATACCAGTTTTGGAGAAAATCGGACTAAATTAAATTTTTTTGTCCGCCATATTGGATCCGCCATTTTGAATTTTTTTAAAATAATTTCAGATTCGTTGGGTACAACCCCGAAAATTCTTCCATACCAATTTTGGAACAAATCGGACAAAATTAATTTTTTTGGCCGCCATATTGTAAGCGCCATCTTGGATTTTACTGCACCAATTTCATCTAAAAAAATATGGGACCACAGCAGCAACTTCCTTTACATAACGTAAAAAATTTCATTCAAATCGGTGCAGCCGTTCCGGAGTAATCGGTGTACATACATAAAAAAAAAAAAATACATAGTCGACGAATTGAGAACCTCCTTCTTTTAGAAGTCGGTTAAAAAGGGATATCAAGAAAAACAAATCATATATACAAAGTAATATACTGACCGTAATTTCAGAAGGCCAGCACTGATAAACCTTGAAACGGTGGAAATTACAACTCTACGTAGTATGACTAAAAGCCGTCATCCCAATCTATTGTGGAAACTATCCAATCAGTTATTTATTGTATGAATTCACAAAATATCCAGCCTTCGATAGAAAACCTGAAACTTTAACAATGATAGAGAAACGGTTTATGACCAGGGATCAAAACCAAAGGCCAGACAGAAGACGTCCATTAGATACTGGCGGATCTCACATTCAACTTTTAATATATTTTTTTTATTTTATTAAGATTTGTAGAGGCTTGAAGATCAAATGTACCATAAATAAGGTTTTTGTGCTGAAGGACATTCGTTGGTCTGTAGGATTCATATTTATATGTTCCGATAAATAATAATCATAATATTTATTTAATTGTAGTGTCGTATAGTGTTTAACACAGTCTAATTAAGTTAAATGCTATAGTTAATATAATTTAAATATAAAATTTGTTACTTATTTAAATAAAAGTTTCAGATAGCTTACAAATTGTGATTTCTCAAATTTATTACAAGTTGCGTCGTGAAAAGAATTATGTTAGATTTAACTGTTTAAAACTAAGATACTCGGCTGTTATGGACAAGTATTTATGTTAAATCCATAAGCAGAACTGGCCCTAGAAAAATATTTTTAAATAGCACGCTCACACAATTGAGTTATGAACAGAATCTCCTGTAATAATTTTATATGTTTGTAATCTCAAATTTAGTTAATATTTGCGAGACATATTCAACTTTCTAAGGATATTTTATTAAAAAATTTGAAAATATTAAAAATATCGGGTACCACCTAATTAACGTTTCAACTGTGTATACAAAAAATAAAACGTCTTAAAGAAACGGTTCGTCAACGTATTATTTTTTTTAATGACGAGTTATTTTGAAGAACCAAAAATAAAATAAAAATTTTTAATACTATTTTATTTTTTGAAATCCGTGCGTCAAATATGTCATTTAGCGGCTGACATTTCATTTGCGCATGTTTCACCGTTCGCTTGCCTTCCACCGGGCGAACGAGGATATGAGTGATGAACATTTCAAGAAAACGCGTTCGCCACCTTTTCACCGTTCACTTCACATTCCCCAGTTCGGGGCTACGGCCCCAGATCTTCTTTCCATCGCAGCGCTAAGGATTCAATAGTCTTTCTGTTGGTTTACAGGAATGGTTTGCGACAACTCCATTGCTGGTCCGCGTAACAATACGTTATTTAATTAAATGGTCAAACTTCCGAAAGCAAATTCATTGTACTTCCATGACAGAAATTACGTGAAAGCTTAAAACTGAAATATTTTGTTTTTAAAACTTCTTGACATAATTACTTTATTTATTTTAAAGGGTGCTGAAGAAAAGTTTCTTTTTTTGCTCAAAGTCCAGCCGATAACTTTAACTTTCATGATCAGTGTAATATTCTAAAAATGATGGTAATAAAAATTTTACGTAAATAGGTATCGTGGCGCATGAACCGATTCCTCCTTGACTTCAAGAATAAATTAGTTTTATAATGCGAAGGTATCTCCCACTTCTACAGAGTGTCCGACCCTTCTCAAACATTCCCCTGTAGAATTAGCATAACGTCAAAGCTAGGGCTTGTTTGAACGCTGAATAACGTAATAATATTTTTATTTATATTTGAAAAAGTATTGATAAACAGTAGATCTTTCATTTCTTGGTACACACATATCAATTTTATGATTTCCTTTTCTAATTGCATTATTTAAACGAATATCGTATGATAATCGGTACGTCAATTTTAGAATACATCAAAGTATGGATTTATGGTTGCCCAAATTAATATTATTGTTATTTTCAATATGTATAAAATATCTAACAATATTTACCAATAAAAATAAGTTTTAAATCCTCTTTTTGTTAATATTAATTGCCAACTTCCCATTTATAGTAATTTCTAACATTTAAAAACATTAAAAAGAGTTTCCACAAGCAATTAAACTGAAAGAAAAGATAAGTAAACATGTTTATGTCTGTTAAACATCAAAAAAGTCTCTCCCCACCGACCATAAACAGCCGTCAACCAAATCTATTGCTGTTTAAATCTATAGGGTATGATAAAAGGTCTGGCCTTTTCGAAGATAATTCTGTGAAAATTTATCTGCTTTTACAATTGTTCTTTTCCTGTGCCAAAAGCAAGTTTTTGTTGTTCTGAATATTTTTACTCTGAGTACGAGCTCGGTTGGACTAGATATGGTGTAAAATGACCCTTTCATATTCCTTATAAAGAAAATAAATATGCTTAATCCAAGAAATCCTTTTTATCCATCTAAATTCCCTATTTTAAATGTCTCCCTATAATAAATTTTGTGCCCTAAAATTCCATGGCGGTCCCATAAACTCCTTCTAAAACCTAATGGAATTCTTTTACATAGAAATGTCGCCGCAGTTAATCCAATTTTACTACTTCAGTTGATGTGTAGTCAGTGGACAGTGGTCACTGCGTATCTAAAGAATTTTGTCCTGTATATGTAAGAGTGCGCTTTAATTCGGAATCTGTGATTTTTATGAAAATATGTATGATAAAGAAATATTTTTTGGCAGGGTTGGATTGAATTTGATTTTTTTTTAAATCTAAAACCATTGATTTCTTTAAAAAATTGTGATTTTTTTTATTTTTTTTATTTTATTTGAGATTTCCACATAAAAACTTTTTGGGAGCAAGACGAGAGAATTTAATCGCATGTATTTTATTATCGAGTATAAATACCCACGTTTATAATTCACGGAATATTATTTTAATATTTTCATTTGTTTTATTTATATATTTAAATTTACATTGCCAAACTTATATTTTACTAGTAGATATATACCTATATTTTTCTGTATATTTTCATTCTTATTAAGAAAAATGAAGAAATTCAATTTTTATTTTTTAAAGATGTCCTTCAGCAAAAATTTTTCATTGAAATGATAAGGAAGAAAGAACACTACATATGGCAATTTTATATTAAGAATATAGATCCTAATAAATCTGGTACTAGAGCAATTTGTAAAAGCTGCAAAAAAGAAATTCAAGGTTAGTCCAAAGGCTTAAGGGAGATTTGTACTAAGACTATTGAGCAGCAAGATGCAATTTATGCAATTAAAAAGTGTAAGTACTTAGCTAAGTCACAGTTTTGTACAAAATTAACACAGGACTTTTAAATTGTCCCCTCATTTTTGTGGTATTATTTTTTTTTTCAAAATCTACTATCCGATATAAATGATTTTTGACACAGTGCAAAGCTCATTTTTTGATAACTAGTGATACCGATTTTATTATTTTTTACCAAAAAGTATTTTTTAAATTTTATACGGAGCAATCGAAATAAACTATTTTTCTTGAAAGTTTCAATGAGATTGAAATGAAATTTTTGGTTTTAGATACGCATAGAATACTTCACAACAGAGTGAGTAGAATGTAAATTCGTCTTCATCAACTTTATCAACTTCTAGCTTCCACCAAACATTTCGTAGCCGACTCGAAAATAGAAAAGAAACGAAACTTGCTCCTCTATTACCAGTTTTGTAATTCGTGTATCAGCTGAAAAACATAATATCGATAAGGAAATCGTCAAATCAATTTTTACTACTAACTCGAGCTTTAGATGTATTGAACACTGGCAAGTAAGAAAGACAATTCAAAAGTTAAGACCTGGTTATCCACCACCGATCAGGACATCTGTAGCAACTACTCTTTTAAATGAGAAAAATATTTTTCTTCTCTCTCAGGAGAATGCGTAAGTATGTCAATTGATGGGTATTCAAATATCCACAATAAACCTATAATATGTTCAACTATGACAACGGAAGATGGACGAGCTTTTCTCTATGAAACTATTGATTCCTCTCGAAAGTCTCATACATCGGAATATTTAACGGAACTTTGCTGAGTTCTGCATGTGAACTGAAGTCTCAATATTATGTAAAATCTTTCGTGACTGATAACATGGCGAACATGGCTGGAATGAGAAAAATTATTGAAAAAAGGACCAGTACTAAAGTTAAAACCTGTTGTTACTCGGTACATCTTTTGAATCTGTTGTGCAGGAACTTAGAAATAAAAAACATTAAAGAACCAATCTTTCAAATAACCAAATATTTTCGTAACAATCATCATCACAGGAGGCAAAGCATTAGTTGTTCCAAGCGATGTGTGTTGTTGCAAAAGCGTTGCTGCCTGTATAAATATGTATATCTCTCACTGAGATATAATATTAAAAATCTATGAGAGAAACCAAAAAGAGATTGAATTGATCCGCCATATACCAAAAAGTAACCAATATTGGATTTTAACGCGCAGCAGAAGAATATCTATTTTGAAATATATAGCAGTGGCCTTTAATATTTTGCATGGATTAATTTACAGTATATATTCGAGGAAGAGATAGAGCTTTCTCTGTAAGATAAAAAACAAGCATTTCATTGTCGATATGACCAAGCATTAACACCGTTTCATTTTGAAGCTTATATGTTTGATCTTCAAAAACAAAAGTTATTTTCCGAATAAATAAATTTGTCGTTAGAAACTATTGGTAAATTATTTGAAAAAACGGAATTGCTACCACTAGTAATAAAACTGAATTCACGCTCCAGTCCTTTTAAGAAAATAATGTTTTCAGAGGAAGTAACAAAAAAACATATATGAAATTTAGTGGTGGACCTTACAAAACGATTAGCCTGAAATTTCAAAACAGTTACTAGTAATAAAGTACTTTCTATGTGCGCTTGCTTCTTCAGCATTCGAGGAACATGTGTTTAATATATTTGATTTTGTGCAGTCCGATTTAAAAAATTGAAAAAGGTAGAAAATTGGTATCTCTATTTCAATTTTACAATGAAAATGCAAATGATGATAAATTATAAGTTTATAATTTCAAGTTATCTTTTATATTTATATGTTTAGCTGCTGTTATAAATATTTTAAAAAGTTGTTTGAAATATTATAATATTTTTTTTAAATCATGATTTTTATTGAAAAAAAATCAAGTGATGTAAATCATGATTTTAATCATTATTTAAGACATTTGAATAAAATCAATCCAACTCTGGTTTTCGGCAAAAAAACAAGAATTGTAACTTTAATTTTTAGGTAGTTTCAAACAAATATGGTAAATATTAAATTACGCTGTCGAACCAGAGTAAAACAACGCTTTCAAAAGATGTATAAAAGCAAATATATATATATATATATATATATATATATATATATATATATATATATATATATATATATTTGTTCCAGTTATTTCCTTGATTTTTCTATGGAAATTAAAGGAGTCGTGCAACTGATGAAGTCTTTCAGCATCGTCACATTGTTCTTGAATCCATTTCTCCTTAGCTTCCCTTATTTTTCTTTTGACAGTGCGATTCAGTTCCTTATATTTATCATGCTGGTTTTTAATAATCCGACATTCAGCCATCAAGTTCAATATTTCGTCTGTCATCCATAGTTTGATTTTCTCTTGTTTCGGTCAACCAAGAACAGTTTCAGTAGCTGATTGGATGTTTGTTTTGAGCGTAATCCAGATCTTATCAGCTGCAACTTCTTGACTAGGGTTATTTTCTTGGCAAAGCCTGTCCAATGTAGTCTTCATGCTCCTCTGCACTGCGGGTTGTTTTAATGCCTGAATATCGTATTTTCGGGGTCTACGTCGTTTTGGTAGTAGTTTACATCGAAAATAGAAGTTCACAACAAGAGAGTTATGATCTGAGTTGATGTCTGCTCCTGGGTAGGCGGCAACACATGTAATGCTATTCTGATATCTTTTGTTGATCAGAATAAAGTCAATTTGGTTGCGTACAATATTTTTCTGTCCATCTTGAGGAGACTTCCAGATGTAGGGTGTAATTTATAAAAAGTATTTTTGATCACCAATTTTTCATCACGACAAAATTGCATCAGCATTTCACCTCGTTCGTTTCTGTCATCTAACCCAAGTGCCCCTGTTAGGTCTTCCTCTGTCCTGCTACCGACCTTTGCGTTGAAATCATCCACCACTATATTAATATCTTGAGGCTTTAATGAGTGCAAATCTTCCCGGACTTGCTCATAAAATTGTTCAGCTTCGGTTTCTGACTTGTCCGCTGTAGGTTCATACACCTGCATTACATTGATGTTAATCGGTCTGGCACTTATTTGCAGAAGTATAACTCTGTCTGAGTATGCTACGACATTCTTCACAGATCCATCTATCTTCTCGGATACAATAAAGCCCAATCCATTTCTGTGATCTGGGTCATTGTTTCCGGAGTAATAAAATGTTATTCCATCCTTTCTACATGTTCCACTATTAGGCCATCTTGTCTCAGCTATACCAAGAATGTCAATATCCATTCTTTTCATTTCCTGAATCGCAGTATTATCGCAAAAATACCTAATTTGAGTAAACTAAATGAACGAAATAAAAGACAATATTCAACATTATCAAGTCATTTTTAATAGTGTATAGTGTTTAAATGACTTAATAATTTATTTTGATAAAAGGAAATTATGAAATTTTAGAGATATTGGATAATTCTGTCCATGAGTGTATAGAGCTATTTTTCGAGTTAAGCGAAAAAAAAATAGTAAAATAATATTGTTGATTATTTTGAGATTCCTGACGTGAAATAATATTAAGTTTGCAAAAATAAAGCTATACCAACATCTATCAGAAGGGAAGTATAAATTTCATTTAATTAAACATTTTTAACGATAGAAATTAAATACCTTTTGTTCTGTAAAGAAATGTATACTTCATTAAAAAGTTTGGCGAAGTTTGTTAACAAAGTTTGATTTAAATATTACTCTTAGTATATTAAGGGTTTTCAAAATTGATTTATTTTCCTCTTGTCGATAGATTGTTTTGTTTATGTTTTCCTTGGGTGAAAATTTCAGTTTCAATTATTAATTTCCCGCCTACGGTTAATTACGTGGGAATACATTAAAAATAAAGACTTTCAATTTTTGATAAAGTAATAACGGAGAAAACTGATTTTTCAGGCAAAAGTATGGAAATATTTTTTTGTTGAATCACCCAACAATGTAATTAATATAAAGTATGGACGATACTTTAATTTATATATAGAAAGATCATAGTTTTTTGCTCTTTAGTATTCGGATTCCTTAAACGATAAATTACTGCTTGCCGAACATACGAGGAAAATTTTAAGAAAATCAATTACAAAAATACTGTAAATATTGTTCGCAAAGAAGCTATTTTAAGAAAACAGCTAAAGTTTCAGTTTACAAAAATATATCAACCACTTACATCACCTCCCTGTTAGTCAGCTATCCCTAGACCATAAACTGCTCCCTTCTCGTCACAATACATTTACTATTGTCATGCGGTGCCGAGCGCTGACATCTGACACCCGTCACAAATTTTATACCTGGGCTCGAGTCGATTAAAGGCCCATAATTCTGGAAGTTTTACGGACTTCGACGTGAAATTTTATAGAGATATTCTTAAGACATTTAACTAAAACATTTCGTGGAAAAAAGTATATTTTTTAGCCTTTAGGCTCCAACATGATGTATTGTACTATATAGATAAATGTAAAGCAAACATCTCATATGTTTCTTGTCATTATGAACAGTTCTTAACGTATTCAGGTTTTAGTCCAGGAGCCCAATGGGTTTTCGTAGCTCATGAAGAGACATGGCTTCATCAAAATTTTCTATATGTATTTTGACCTCCGATTACAAATATCAAGGGTGGATTCCCGAAAATTGGTAGGTAATTGGTTATAAAAAATTATTAATAATTAAAAAAGTTGTTGGTTTGTAAAATAGAAAATATTTTCGATTCTAAACAAAAAATGCCTTTGGTAGTTTTTCCGTCCAGCGCATAGTTTTTGTGTAAAAAATCGTTAAACATTTAAAAAATGGCATTTTTTGCCAAATTTCAACATCAATAACTGATAAAAGTTGCATATTTTTACATGATTAAATTTAATTATTTATCCTGTAATTTAAAATTTGTAAACATGGAATTCGTTTTTGTTTCACAACTCTTTTATCACTTATCACTCTTTCTTCTTAACAGAGTTTTTAAAATGCTGTGGTTTATATATTACATTATTTGGTTTGAATCTGAAGGTAATAAAATATTTTATTTTTAATAAAATTTCATTTATTTACATTTCATTTCAGTATTAAAAATGTAAGGTTATAGTCAGTAATATAGTTCAGTCAACATTTGTTGTGGATATATACCTGATTCGTATGAGACGAGCACGGCATGTAGAGTCTGATCATTTAAGGTTGAGTAAACAGTATGGAATTTGTAACATTTTTTGAAGTTTGTTTTAATCATGATTAATAACTTTAGACAGTTTTGATCATAATTTTCTTTTTGATAATTTGCCAATATTTGATTTATTACCTGGTAATTAGAGTAAGTTCGAAACCAGGTGAGAGTAATCCAGGTTGAGAATAAGGTTGACAAAAATTAAGAACATATATCCCTAAAATTTGTCATGTGAGGCTGCGATAGAGATTTTCATTTTCGTTTCTTTTACGGTTGAACTGTCGAAGGCAGTAGACAAATCTTGCCATTAGATCTGAAAGGGCAGACTGTCAAGTGTTTTTTGTTACAGTCCACTAATTAATGAGGTAAGATTTTGCCCCCTTATCTTTACAAACATGTTGTAAAAATAACAAATTTTGTGTCAGGGCTTCTTCTTAGGCTTTTTTTCTTTTCTTTTCCTGCTTTTTTCCATTTTCTGATTTTCTCGGCTGTTCAAGTTTTCTTAGTGTTCTGACTGTTCTGGCTCTATTTTTCCTGGCCGTTTTCTACAACGATTTTGACCTTGACGATTGAGCTCATTTTATATTTGGATAATGAGTTCTGATTAACCTTATAAAGTTCCATTCATCCACGATCAACAACAAGGATCCAAATAACAGCGCTAGATCAAATAAATGTAAGTGGAAGGATCATGTAAATAAGCAAACCCAAGGTAGGAGACAACTTTAATTTAGAGAATATGACCTAGACATCGATTTTTTTTTGCATATAGAACATAATATAAATATATTTACATTTAACATAACATAAAATGTAAAAACATTTTGGTAACTTTCTTTATAAAAATTGGTTTCCATACTCTTGGCAATTAAAAGTTCTAGAACGTTTTGCGGCCAATTATTTACATAACCTTTAAAAACTGTAAAGCATCTATAGTTACCAAGAAAGGGTATAAGAAAATTGTAAGTACCATTCTTTTTTATTTATATAATTTTTTGGAACAAAATTGAATTGTTATTGTGTTTTAAATGGTCGTTTTATTATGGAGCTATACACCAGCAGTCAGTAAATTAACATCATTCCTAATACGTATGTGTTTTCCTGTTTTATCACTAGGTAAGTAACACAGACAATAAAAAACAGGTGGCGCCTATTGGGTAATCAAAGCAAAGCACAACTATCTCTAAAAGAGATACGGACCTAGTCTTCGACATATTGAGCTGCCGTACGCATCTGTTGCTGTACCCTGTAAAAAGGGACACGCTACAAAACAAATTTTTTCAAACTCTGCGCCTAGCATTTGATAGCTTAGGTCAAAGACTACAAAACGGGATTAATCGCAATGTGAAAACGTAATGTTTTTATTGTTTGTTATCGCTATAAGCAAACACAGTTTCATCAATTATAACGTACGCACCGCCGTGTATAAAGGCAAGTGGAAGTCTACATACGGACGCTCACCTAGTGCACATAATTCATTATAGCTTTAACTATAATAGTTATCTGATAAACACTAACAAATTCTCAAATACATGAAATATAATTATGGGCACATGCTGCGTATTAATGCAACTATCAGTGAAAACTATAATGAATTATGTGCACGGGGTGAGTTCCTGTAAGTAGAATTCCACTTCCCTTTATACACGGCGCCGCGTACGTTATAATTGATGGAATGCCATTTAGTTATAGCGTTAAAAAGCAATAAAACATAACATTTTCACATTGCGATCAATCCTAGCTTGTGGTCTTTGCTGGGCGCAGAATTTGAAGATATTTATTTAATCAAAAGTTATTCATGTTGAATTCTTCTTCTTGTGTTGCCTTATCCATTGCGGACGATGGCTGTTAACATAGCGATTCGTATCTTGTTGGTGGCTAGTCTAAATAATTGGACAGATGTTAATCCGAATCATTTTCATAAGTTTTGAATCTACGAATTTCTGCTTCTGCTAGGATCTCTCCTATCATCGATTTTTCCCTGTAAGATAAATTGTTGGAGGCGATTTTTGTTGTGTCTCATTCCTTTTCTTTACTGCGAGCGTAATTTATTGTTGTTTGCCAATCCTTCTCAACAGTTCCTCTTTTGTGATGTTAGTCGTCTAGGATAGTTTTAGAAATCATCGATATACCCACATTTTAAAGGCCGAGAACTTTTTAATAAGTTTTTCTGTCATGGTTCACGCTTCCACCCCATAAAGTAAGACTGGAAAGGCGTAGCATTTTAATAATCTGAGTTTTAGTGGTAATGAAATATCTATGCAACTAAGTACACCTTTTCAATTCTAGATCTGATCGCTGTCGTCAGGTCCCATTGTTCATGAATGATGGTTCCCAAATACGTATATTTTTCAACGGGTTCTCTAGTTATTGCTTGATCTAGTGGAAGTTTTTCTGTAGATGTTCGGTTTTTACTAACTGACATCCATTTCGTTTTTGAAACATTTAATTTTAGCTCAAATTCTTCAGATGCATCTTTTACTCTTTGTAGGAGGATTTGTACATTTTCGATGCTATTAGCCAAAATGACAGTATCGTTCGCGTATCTGATTTTATTTATGAGTTCCCTATTCACCCTCACTCCGTCTGCGGTATCATGAAGTACATCGCTTCCGAGTATATACTGAAGAGTATAGGTGAAAGAACTCATCCTTGGTGAACTCTTTTTTTGATTTGAATGTTTTCTGACACAGACACACAACCTTTCTCATGATAACGTATCCTTAGAGTCATTATTTGGTAAAAAATTTTGAATAACTTCTTCGCCTTTCATTGATCAGATTATTATAATTTTCGGCATATTTTCTTGAGTTTATTTATTGTGAAATAAGTCAGAAACTTAACAATTAACTTCTAAATACTACTTTGAAATGTAAACTTTACAAGTTAAAGATTAGAGTCACGAAAAGGTTAATAAAAATATTCCATATACTCCTCATGGATATAACTGATCGATGTTACTCTTTTCTCGAAGTATAAATGAATGAAACTGAAGTAACTTAATTAAACAAATGACAAATGGCTCCAAATCTAAAAAGCATAGTTTTAAGAGCAATAAATTTTGACGTGCGGCCGCTAAAACCCATGATAAATCCATTGAATGTTTGGAAAATGCAGCGGATTTTTTTACATTGAAATGTCGCCGCCGTTAATCTTATTTTGCTATTCGAGTTGATTTTTGGTCAGCTGCAACGGCATTTACGAAAATTGGGCTCCATTTACACATATACAACTGTTAAAACACGATTTATTGGAAGGCCTTTGATTTATATCGGAATGGTTTAGACGCGAAAAAAATCAAATAACAAACAAATATTTATTCGATTTTTTAACGTTTGTTTGAAAGTCATGTCAAAGACAACGATGTTTCTTACGAAGTAGTAGATATCTGTTGGACTTCCATTGTCTTACTTTTGTTGTTAAAGATCACGACGTTTCGGCTAGTAGCCATTTTCAAGTGAATATGACTACTAGCCGAAACGTCGTGATATTAAACAACAAAATTTAGATCATGGAAATTCAACAGATATCTACTACTTCGGAAGATTTTTTAATATCGTGTTTTTTCTTTTACAGTGCAATATAAAAAGGAAATGCATTAAATTTAAGGTAAATGTGCTGGAAGCAAATTTGATAAACATTCATTAAATGTGCGTAATGTAATCCATTAAATTTAATCATTTACATTAATCTAAATTAATCTATTCCATTAAATCGAATGTAATCATTAGTTTTAAACATTACTTTTTAAGGTGACTACAGGCGCATTGAATTTAATCTATGTTATCATATATTTAATGTATCGACATTAATATGGAAATTTTTCCCATAGTACCGTCATCTTTAGACCGGATTCGAACTCACTGATTTCCGTCAGTACCGGCAGACATGTACCCCTCATCATAAGAAAATTAAGTTCTTTAAGCAAATTATTCACGATTTAAAGTACAAAATCATTAAATTTAATGTAGAATGTACATTAAATTTGCATTAATATTAACATTATTTTTAACAGTGTAGTGAAAGGTCGTAAGTGGAAATCGGTCTTTAATTCCATTTTTTGCCCGAGATTAAATTTTAAAGTTACTATCCTTATATCAAAACATTCTGAGTACGCATGCTATCTATAATGTCAAATATTTCAACGAATGTCAGCATCTAGCAACCAACGGAATGTTGCTAGTTTTTGAAATATGGCTGCCCTCGAATTAGCTTTGGTAACATTTTTCTATTATAAAAATAATTATTCAGACAAGTGAAATACTTGTATTAAAGTATATTTTGTCATTAGCAATATTTCTAATATTCCGAAATTAAAATTATAATAATTTACATTTATAATAATGAGGAACAAACGCTGTTCATTTTACCCTTGTACTGGAAGTCCAAGACAATATATAACATCGAACCAACCTTTGAAAGCCATGTTTCACCTTTGTTGAGCTCCTCAACCAACAGTAGATTTTGTATACCTTCTCTTTAACAGACAATCTTAAGGCCTGTTCTCACTTACAATTTTTTCACCCCGAGTGTTTCACCCGCGGCGCATCAGCTGACTGACGCCATAGGTGAAGTCGTAAATTGTAGTTCTAGGAACAAACTTTCAGATTATATTTCGCTTTTCAAAAAATATTCATTAGGTTAAAAATTATTGGGATTCAAACCTTGCCAGAAACGCGATTTTCAGAATTTCAATTGTTTATAACTTTGAAATTATCAGCTCTACGACAAAACGACTAGAAATCTTTTGTGTAAAAAACTGCCAATATTTTCGTAAAAACTAAATACGAAATTGATAAAATTATTTTTGGCAATTTGTTTTAAAAAAATTGTTTAAAAACAGCTTCAACCGCTTTCAAATATTTACAACAAACATATCCGAATTAAGCGGGAAATTTCACATAAGACTTCATAGTTTTCATCCTGTGGGATTAATTTGCAAACGGAGACCCCTATACGGCTCCAGTACTATTTTGTCGCATCTGTAAAATGAAATAATCTGCGATAGCAGTAATTGGAGCTTGGGAAGGGAATACTTGTTACTCTTGTCTTATTTTAATTAAAAGACCAGTATTTGTCTTCCCACTAGCATTTAATTTTAAAGCAAAAATCCTTAAACTTTAAAATATTTATCATTTTTTCACGATTTTTCTCTTATAAAGAACTAACACACAGAAACACAAATTTTTGGCAAAATTCGACTTCGTTCATTAACATAATCTCCTTCCAGAATGATACAATCATTCTAACTCTGTTCCAACATTTCTATGCCTTCCTTATAGAACGATCTATCCAACCCTTCAAAATACGCTTTAGTTTCGACGACCACCTCTTGATTGGCGCCATATTTCATTCTGATGAGCATTTTTTTGCAGTTTGTGAACAGGTAGTAGTCTCTGGGGGCCAAAGTAGGAAAATATGGTGGATGCGGAAGTAATTCGAAATGCATTTCATGCAGTTCTGCCATCATTGCAACCGACTTGCGACACAGTGCTTGTTGTCCACAGACAGGAGCAGATGTGTTTAATGGTTAATATTATATTACAGTATTGATATGTTTGAGTGTTTAACTTTTCTATAAGAAACTTATGGATCAGTCTCGAGTGCCCGATTTTCAATCTTGTCAATATTATTAGAGTTTTACTAGTAATCTGTGAAATGTCTTTTCCGAAAAAGGTTTTTTTGACTTCGTGAAGTTTGACATTCTCTTCCAGTAGGTCCCACTCAAGTTGGATTGTGTTCTTAATTAACTATCCTTGAATTTCTTTATATCAGATTGGAAAAAGCTGTAGTTAACAGGAGAGAGATTAGTGATGTAGGAGTGTTTGGCCTGTGAATCTTCTCTCTTTGCCCTCAATACCCACATGACTGGTGATCCATATGAAAGAAACACTCTTGTGTTGAATTGAGATGTATTCGATCAGTATTAAGTTGAGTACGGGAGAGTTTGGTTATCTAGAACAAATCAGATAGATAGAGCTAAGGGAGTCTGAAACGATGACCCATTTGGGTATATTTTGAGAGAGGATTAAATCGGTGACCCTGAGTTGGCTTTCATTCTTCGCTATCCACTCAGCTGACTGCCGATTTGACTCTGAAGTATAGTGGTGGATCCATGTTTCATCCATCGTCACATACAGTATAAAAAATCCTCTATATCTCGCTTCAACAGCTCCAAACGCCGCTCTGAATTATCAATACGTTGTTGTTTTTGATCAACAGTGAGCAAACGTGGTACTCACTTCGAACAGAATTTATGCATACCCAAATACTCGTGCAAAAAATGGTAAACAGGATCTATTTATATATTTACGATATCAGCTATCCTACGCACCTTCACTTTACTGTGGTTCAAAACAATTTTATGGATTCTTTTAATGTTTTTCAGCATAACACCCTCATTTGGGCGTCCA
Organism: Diaprepes abbreviatus; assembly: GCA_034092305.1. Lineage (NCBI taxonomy): Eukaryota > Metazoa > Arthropoda > Insecta > Coleoptera > Curculionidae > Diaprepes > Diaprepes abbreviatus. Next base: position 3,959,230 of record JASJET010000044.1, on the reverse strand, counting down.
GAACACTGAGGATTTTTTGTGTCTGTATGACTGCGTTTTAATTAAGTAAACCAGAGACAAAAGGTTATATTTTCAACAGAGCAGATACCTTATAATACTTTTAAAGCCATTTTTGTATTTCAACGGGATTTTTCCCATCAAATAAGAATGTTTTATCAACTTGCGGAACTCGTTTATTTTTATTGTTTTGAAAATATCAAAAGTGCATCACTAAAACTTCAATATCTCAATAACTAATTGTCGAAATGTTAGGAAATTTTGAAACGTATCATTTGGAGGTTGGTACTAACTAGAAATCGCATAGATCTGTTATTAGATTCTCCATTGTGCCCTTGAAATTGGTGAGATTAACTATTCTTCTTAGTATAAAGTGTTTAAATGACTTATTTTATTAAAATTTATTTTTTCAAGGAGAAATTATGAAAATTTATGGACAACAGCCAAAATGTATCTTGAATAAAATCGACTAAATCTCACAATTTTTCGTGTGCTAAAACCGAAACTAAACTGATCTTTTTAATATTAGTTCAAGTTTTAGAGATACATGATGTCATGTCTCCACATATATTAACAAAGTAACCGCAAGAATGCGCATGGTATATTTGTATTGTTATAACAAAAGAGATGTGCGTTGCCAAATATACGTTTTCCCTAAGTTAAGGACATTTTGTACAACTTGGCAATACCACATGAGGAATCTCCAGGGATAAACCCCAGATGCGAAGTCCCAACACCCCAGGGCTTAACATAAGGGAGAGCCATTTAAACCTAGGTAATTCGACTTTTATGTCGGCTTTGTTCTAAACAGCCCCTGTACACAAACAAATGATAAACGCCACTGTTGCGAATAGAAAATTCTCAAATATTCTCTAAAAATGTAGAAGCCGTATTTGGGTATAAAAGCAGCTACAAAGTATGTAAACAATCCAGATCACTTCTGTTATGTTTGTAGTGAGGTGACTATTGCATCTAAGAAGCGGTTTCAATACTGAGGATCAAGACAAACAGTGGGCGCCACATCTGCTGTAATGCATGTGCTTCCAGTCTGAGGATCTGGTTAAATAGTAAAAAACGATGTGTGTGGTTTGCTGTCCGAACGATCTGGAGAGAGTCTTTAAATCTTGTTAATGATTGCTATTTCTGCATCATACCTCGTGTTGGACAAGGCACAGGTATATTCAAGAAGAAAAAGTTAGTTATCAACTATCTAAATATACCATCTGCCTTGAGACCTGTGCTTCAGATAATAACGATACAACGATTTCTCAAGAAGAGGATATGCTATCTACATCAAGAGATCCTGATTTCTCACCCAGCGCGTTATACCGCCAACCACACAAGATAACCCAATCAGAATTAAGCGATTTTGTGAGAGACTTAGAACTTCCCAAAAGTAAGGCAGAATTACTTGGATCAAGTTTGCAGCAGTGGAACTTATTAGAAGACGATGTTTCAGTATGTGTTTTTCGCAAATGCCATAAAAGCCTAGCACCACATGAAAAGAACTTGGTTTCCTACAATAACATTAGCGGTTTACTGACTGCTTTAAAAAAACCACAAGCTGGAGGAATGGGATTGTTTATAGACAGTTCAATATTGAGTTTAAAAGCAGTACTATTGGATATGGGAAATATTTTACCGTCTCTTCCTGTTGAATATGCAATTCACATGAAAGAATCATACGACAATATGAAGTAACTGTCGACAAGTATAAAATATGATGAGCACCAATGGCAGATCTGTGGAGACTTAAAAGTGATTGCACTTTTACTTGGGTTACAGTCAAGCTACACCAAGTTTTGCTGTTTTTTTGGGTAAATGGGACAGTCGGACAATCATTAGAGAGAGGTGAAAAGAATGTACAACATATGCCATTGGTAGACCCCAAAGCGATTTTGTTGCCACCACTGCATATTAAATTGGGCCTAATGAAAAACTTTGTTAAGGCACTGAATACAGATGGGCCAGCTGCGTCGGAAATTCCCAAGGCTAAGTGAAGCAAAAATTAAAGAAGGTGTTTTTGTTAAGCCACAGATTCGAGATATTCTGAAAGACAAACAATTTGACAGCACTCTATCAGATATTGAAAAAAATGCTTGGAATGACTTTCGTCAAGTATTGACTAATTTCTTTGGAATAAAAAAAAGCTAACAATTATGTTACTCCTATTGAAAATATGGTGTCATCGAATCAAAAAATGGGAGCTGTAAGTGATGAGTATGACGAACGCTTCCATCAGGATATATCAACAATGGAAAAAAGGTATGAAGGAAAGTGGTATGATTCCATGATTTTCGACTACTGAGACATATTATTTAGTGTCTCTACAAGCGTAAAAGTATGTATTTTTTATTATTTTGTTAAGAATAAAATAAAAAAAAAACTTGTTCTTGAAAATTGCAACTAAGTTTTTAATTTCATTGTCATTTTTGTGTTCAGCACCCAAAAATTAACAAAAAAATGCACTTTTCATAAAAAATACAACAAAAAAACTAAAATTTATTGCGTAGTGTATTCGATAATTTCACTTATGTATGTATGTATATTAAAATTTACAAATAAAGATCAGATTATCGTTGAAGAGAATCTATTAGTTCAATGGATACTTATTTGAATTAAATAGATTGTTTTTATCCGTACATGATTTGCGTTGCCAAAACTTTTTATAAAGTTCTTTGAAATTTTATTTTTAAAGCTACTCTAAACATTGAGTCGTTTAAAACACCCCAATTTAACGCTTTACTAACGCTGCTTAATTAAACAAATGATAAATGTCTAAATCTAAAAAGCGTCGTTTCGAGTGTCTTTCTGCAATAAATTTTGATGTGCATATTCTGACATTTCATGATAAATCCCATTCAATGCTTCGAAAACGTAATGGAATTCTTCTACAGTGAAATGTCGCAGCAGTTAATCTTATTTGCGAGTTAGTTTTTGGTTACTAAAACTGTATTTACGTAGATTTCAGCACCATTTAGAGTTATACATGTGGAAAAATATGCTTTATACGAGATTTTGCCGAATTTAAAGAGAAACAAATGATTAATACCTACAAATTGATTTGTGGTGTCAAGTTTATAGTTTCCTTATTGTTAGGTTTGGCACTTCAATTTATAAATCTTTGTAAGTATCTACATCTTAAGTTAAATAACGTTAAGTGACTTGGCAGTTACACAGGAAAAAATGTCACAGATACTAGTTATATTGAAAGCCGTAACAATGATATGTTGAACAAAGTCTACAATATGCAAGCAAAATGTATTTGAATCGATACATAAAGCCATCCCTTGGTTAAGTGGGCAAACTCACTCGCAGAATTGCATGCTGAAATTGCCTAATATAACACCTAATGTAGAACCTGTTTTATCGTTTTAGATAGTAACGGCCTCTCTTACTAGGATAACTAACTATTTAAGGCCCGTAATTAATTTAAATATTTTTTGCAGCTTCCAAAAAATAAATTATTTAAAAAAAAATATTTCATCTAAAAAAAATCGAATACATACAAACCAAAAATTTAATTTCAACTTTTTAATAAAGTTTTTTAACAAAATATTCTATTAAACAAGTTCATTTATCTGAAGGTGTTAAAAATATTTAAACTTCCAACGAATATCTTAATTACTATTTAAAACTAACTAACAACAGGTAACAGTTGGAATGAATTTTAAACAGTAATTATTCCTAAAATAATAAGATATAATAGTGCTTCTATAGCTGCAACTTTATAATGTTTATAAATGGAAAACATTTCCTCTATTTAAAAAAATTAACATACGGTTAGAGAATTTATAATAAATATTATTTTCTACTTAAAATAAGTAGATGTCAAAAGGTATGTGGAAAAATGTTAAACTCGTAAAGTGCCAAAAAATAATTTATTTAATATGACTTAAATAATAATGAAAATAATAACATACATGCCACATGAGTGGCTCACAACTATATTGAGAATGTATAGGGTCGATAATCATTTTGTTTCCTTTTTAGAACGCATCATGTCTTCCTTGAGAACTAGGATCCAATTGCAAGTGCCATTCAGTGACACCATTGTTGATTTCAGGACAAATGTTTACCGAAACGAAGGGCTTCTTGTTAGCTATCCAAGACCAGGTTATTCCGACGAAAAACTATCGGAAGTTTATCATTAGAGATCCCTCAATAGAAAATGACCAATGCAGATATGGCTGTCGAAGATCAGAGACAATCCAGCACATAACTGGAGGATGCCAAGCGTTTACCACAACCGAGTATAAGGAAAGAGACGACTCAGACGCTAAGGTACCTCACCAAGAGTTAGCAGATAAGTTAAATCTGGTACAGGTAGGAAAAGTGCCTTATTACAAATACAATCCAGAACCTATTCTTGAGAACAAGCAGTTCAAATTATATTGTGACCAAATGGTTCTGACGGATCAGACTATTGCTCATAATCGACCATATATTATACTAACAGATACATTTTCCAGACGAACTACACTAATCGACATTGCTGTATCCAACAACAACAATCTAAGGCCAAAATACAAGGAGAAGGTCGCCAAATACAGAGATCTGAAGGTGTAAATTCGAAGACAATGAGCAATGAACAGCGTACAAACGATTCTCATCATTTTATCAACAACTGGAGTGATACCAAAGAACCTCCTGCAGAACATCAAGGGACTGGGCCTTAGCGAGAATCTGTATAAGCGGATTCAGGAAGCAATTCTCCTTGCAATCGCACAAACCGTCCGAAAGTTCGTAGGAAATACAGCAGACCAGGTCACCTTGAACCCGATAACATGGAAATGGTTTCCACAGAGCTTTATACTTTTGGTATATTTGTGGACCTGGTATGAGTCGATGTTCCCTGGAGGGAGTGCCAAGCCGTTTGGCCTGAAATCAGAAAAATATGAATTAATACTTAATCCATCTAAGCATTAAAACTAAGCAGCTTTCAAATTATAACCATCGTGTAAGTATCTATAAAAATAATAAAAAGTAACTCTCTGATTCACTAAGGTGAACTAAATTTCATTCGGAGACGTTGTCCGATTTCTATACTTCATCTTTTCCTATCTTGCCATTGCCCATCTTCAAAATTACGGGCACTCATAGCCTCCCTTATTCCTTCCATTCAATTTCTCCTAGGTCTTCCTCTTCTTCTACGGTACTCTGGATACCAAATCATGTTTGGTTTGGACAGTCGTAAGTCAGTCATTCAATGTATCTGACCATACCAGATTAATCGTTTTCTTTTTATATCATTTATGATTATATCTTCGATTTTCTGCCGTCGCTAAAGTGGGCGCGCAACCCTTTCAAATTCCATGTTGCCATACTCTAGTATTCTAGTTTCACTGCCCTGGGTAATACTATTTCTTGAAACTTAACCTGACTTTAGCGATATCAGTGGACCAAAAATGCCATCCATGTAACAGTATCCACAGTGTGCACTATTTTCTATAAATGGCATTCTTAATTCACTTCAACGATATCGAAATCAATCCATGGGGATACAATCCATACAAATTACACCCCACAAAAGTAGAACACCACTTTCTTGTTTATGTTTCTGTTGTCCACTGATAAATCAGTAACATTGACAAATCATTGATAAAGTGATCTATATATACTCATAATAACGGTAAAGTAAATATCATGTAAATGAAGTGGCTTAAAAACATTCTAATATATCATTGGTTATTTTCCACATAACCGTTTATCATTTATTGGGCTTTATCACCAACCAGTATAATAAATCTGAAAAAGAAACTTTCTGAAAATCGAAATGCGGTGAGCAGAACCAAAAGTTTTAAATGGAAAGTATTAATCAAAAACTACTTGCAAATATGGAGTTTTAACGGTTACTTCCATTTATTAAAGGAATAAAATGACATATCGACACTTAAAAGGAAAAAACAGAAATGATGTTTTACTGGATTATTGTGTAAACAAGGAAGACAAATCTCCTAGTAGCTTGAAAATAAATTATATTCTGACAGGCAGGATATTCTTCCACATTAATTTTCAGATTTACTTTTCTTTCGTTTGAACTCGTTTATTATTTGACGGAATCAGATTCTCAAAACACTTTTGTAGTTAGTTAATGATTTAATGAATATTTAGATTTTCTCCATTTTTTTATAGGAAGGAACCGACTTCAAAATAATATATATATATATATATATATATATATATATATATATATATATATATATATAATAAAAAATTCTAGGCTGTGCCGACCTACGATTGTTGATAAACATTACTGTCGTTTTACAAAATGCAGAAACTCCTAGACAATGGAGAAGCTCCGGATCCAAAAAATGATGACAGTGTTGTTTCATCCTAGTATGGCACTCATCAGGCCATTGCGATTCATAGAGGTCGCATCATTCCATCGTCCTTCAGATAGCATGTTTCGTGTATCGAGTTCTGATATATTTCTTTTTTAATTTACCCTCCCACCATCACATAGCGGTTTTATGCAACATTGTTGATTTGTGTTGCGTTGTATTATTGAGTGATCCGCCAAGATGTCGGTATTGTGTCTTGGTCACTGTTTTTTAATTGTAGAATCAGTTTATAGGGCACGATTGTGAGATAATGCTTTATACTTAACGCAATGATCTGATGAGTCCCCTACTAGGACGAAATAGCGATATAGGCGTTTTTCGGATCCGGAGCTTCTTCACTGTTTTGCAGTTCTCCGCACTTGTCAATACGAAAGTAACGTTCATCAGCAATCTAATGTCCGCACAGCCGAGAAGTTTCTATTTTATTTTAAAATTACACGGACGAAAATCTATCTCAATATACTTATCCGGGCGTCCCTCCAACTTGTTAAGCCTTGTCATTCGACATGAATCGTTATCCAGCAGGCCACTTTTTTAGGTTTGGAAACAAAAAGAGTCACGGGGGGCCAGATCTGGCGAATACGGTGGATGTTCCAATAATTCGAGATTTAATTCCTCAATTTTGGGCGGAGAAACTGATGAACAAGAATTTTTTCTTCTGTTCAAATGAGGACATTTATTTTTTATTTCTTTACTCAGCCGGTCTAATAACGACGCATAATACTGTCCAGTGATTGTTAGTCCTTTTTTCAAGTAATCAATGTGGATAATTCCATGTACATCCCAAAAAACCGTGGTCATAACCTTGTCGGCCAACTTCACCATCTTCGCCTTCTTCGGAGCCGGCTCGCCCTTAAAAATCCGCTGTTTTGACTGTTTCTTTATCTCGGAAGAATAGTGATGTATTCATGTCTCGGTTATAGTTATGTTTCGACGCATAAACTCGTCCAGATTAACGCGCATGGGCATCAAGACAGCCTTAGGAGAGACCACACGACTGTGTTTGTTCTCAACTGTGAGCAAACGCGGCACCCTTCTTGCCGAAATCTTTTTCATACCCAATTTTTCATGTTAAACTAAAAAGACTGTACTTTTCGACACCCCTATGGCCTCAATTATTTCGCGCAATTTTGTTCTTCGATCACTTAATACAATGTCGTGGATTATGTCAACCATTTCGAGGGTACTCACTTCTATGGGACATCCTGAGCGATGATTATCTTTTGTTGATGTACGGCCACGTTTAAACTTATTAATACAATTGTAAATAATTGCAAACACAGGGAGTGTGCCATCAACTGCATTTAAGTCAGCTTTGATTTCTTTTAAGCCTTTTAAATAAAAATGTTTTATAACCGCTCGAAACTCACTTTTTTCCATTTTTATAAATAAACAAAAGTTGTTTACTTCAATCGACGATAAAAATGAAACTACTAGATGAATATGGCTGAAAGTTTAGCAGCGTTTAAGTATATATATTCTTGAAATGTTGATATTTAGTTTTCTTGGGATTAGATTGGCATTAAAATTATTTTTATTTTGACTTTTCGTTCTTTATTTGGAACATTTTCAAAAAAAGAATAAACAAAAACATCAAAATAAAATAGATAGAGGTCTAAAGAGTGGTCAAGGTCAAACTAATAATCTAAATAGCACAGTACATCAACTTGGATTGAAAATATTTTTAACACTCCTACAACCTGCAAGTACAGAAGATGCTAAATAAGATTTTGGCGAAACGACTGAAAATTTCTAGAAGAGACCAAACAACGATATATATATTTATATATATATATATATATATATATATATATATATATATATATATATATATACATGTTGTTTTCTTTTTTACTTCTACTTACTAAAATTCAGTTCTTTTTTTATATTTTATCCGAGTTTTTACTTTTAATCTGAAAACATTTGCTGCACTAATGCCACTGTCTATTAAGTTTTAGATTTACATTACCTTTTCAATGACAGCCAGTAGCCTTTACTAAAATAAAAGAATATCAGTCATAAATGAAATTTTTAATTCATTGTATTGACATGTAGTTAAAAAAATACAACAAACTTTCTTTAATAACAGACCCATTTTACACACCAAGAATTTGAAATTATTTGTACCCATTTTTTTAACTTCGTTGAACTAGGACAAGGATACAAAATCCACTAAAAATGAAAGAATAATTTTCAAGAATTCAAAGAATTCTCTTGACACAAAAGTGTCGAGAAAATTGCATTCTTATTCTAAAAGTTTAAGACAGGATGAAGGAATAATATTTGTGGATTCGAGAACATCTCTCCAGCATTTATTTTTAGTCTAGTCAAATGAGATGCATAAAAAGTTCTGAATTCACAAAAACAAATATTTCTTTATATAAAATAATCCTGCAAGGTACTCTTTACTTAAAATCAACTTGGGAATGCCGATAATCTCCAATAAAGTCGCAAAATTATACAGAGTTACAGTAATATGTGCCCATGGGTAAATAATATTAGGGATAGATAGGTCACTCAATACTAATTTCTGTGATTGCGTTGTGCGCACTCTACTGAGATGTTCGCACACTAGTAACTATATAGAGAAAAAATTAATTGATCCACATTTATGACGAAATGTAAAAATTATGTGAAGTGCACAGAGATGGGTGAATATCAGTTGTTTTTCGCCCCCTCAGACACAGATATAAAAAATTTTTATTTAAGACATTTATATAAAAATTATATGATAATAACTTTTTTAAATCGTATAGTCGCCCAGCAAGCACATTGTAATTTTTTACCATTTTCAACGTTTCTTCTAATTTTGCTCGATGAACCGAAATTAGTTCTTTTCTTTTGTAATAAATACAGTTTCAAGACTCTTTAGTACATACTAGTCTATTTTAATTCTTTGAAAGCATCAATGTCATACAGGCAGAAAAATTGGACTTAACAAATGTTAAAAAATCACGAAACATGTCTTTTTGACGACTTAGAAGACTAATTTTGATATAATTTTTGTAGAATTTATAAGTTACAAGCTTGAAGTACATATAAACACCAAAAAAGTAGCTCAAATTTCAATATCGTGTTTCATTAAAATTTACTAAAATTAAAAATATTTTGTAGGCAATATCAACGCTAGGTCCGATTTGTTTAGATAAGTGATCCCCCCCCCCCCAATTATTGGAAAAATTCGAAGCTTTTTAAAAATATTATTTAAATACTCTGTTTATTTTGTAACATGAGATACAGCTTTTAATATTCCATAACATTCATAGTTGTTTTAGTAGCTCATCAGAAGCTTCCCTGTGCTCGAAGTAGGTCACATCTAACGTTATTTGTGTTTACCTTTTTAAACTAATTTATGTAAAATGAATTAAGGTATCATTTGAATATATTTTTTATACAAGCATATACAACTTAAATTACTTATATAAAATACTTTAACAGAATGTGAAAATTTCTTTAAAAAAAGAAGATGACAAGATACGTGCTATACATTGATTTGAAGGAACACTCGAAGGAGTGGTTAAAGACCTAAAAATATCATGAAATTCAAAATTGGTATTTCAGATTCTAAAATATAAAAGATCCCTAAACTTTTTTAACTAGTTTCAAATATGCCTCTCAACTTTATTGTGTAGTCAAAATAAAATAATGTAATCCATATTGACTGGGAGTTTTTTTTTCATCCATTTGGTCGATTTTTTATAAGATTTTGACATTTACCAAATTTCAAAGGAAAAATAAACATCCATTATAAAAATATTAACTGTTTACAATATGTACAAACATAATATATAATAGAGAGGAAAATTTCCTTTTCTTAAAACTGAAATTTCTGTGACCACATGTTAAGGCACACTAATATCTTTGATTTTTGAAACTATAGATTTTCTTAGCAAATTCTCAAATTGTTTATATAAAATGGAAAAAAACTATAGAAAATACACACATTTATATAAATTTTGCTGCAAAATGTGGATGAATGTTTTCAATATAGATATGAAAGTCTATACAGGTATTTTTGTTGTAACCTCGCAGAATGTACATGAAAAAAACAGTTTACTTCAAATTCTTCCATACATCTCTGACCACAAATACTAAGTTATGATCATATATTACTCCATTTTCCACACCCGCGAGCTAATCTTTTTTATCATAAACAACACTACGCATTAATTATATTTCATCAAATTATTAACATGTACAAAAATGCCTTTAGTTTTTTCTAAATTTTCCATTAGGAAAAGATAGATTCTAGAATAAACTAATATATCTCATCAATGTCCTTCTGGATAGTAAATAAAACGAGTACAGAGCTAGTGCCAAAACTTTACTTACATCAGACGCGGATCCAAGGGAGGGGAGGCGGTGGGGACGATCTCCTCCCCAACAGCTTCGAATTCAGCCCTCCTCCAAAAAGAGAGAGTCTGGATCCGCCACTGTATCATAGTGAGTGTAATATATATCTGTTCAGCCACCTTAGTGATAGAGGTTACACATATGTCCTCCCTTGGCAAGGTGGAAGATGTATAACAAATCTCGTTTTGAAAAAATTGACCTAACTTGTGAATTGCATCATATTGTAAGTTAGAAGTTATGTCGTCACTTTTGTTCTGCCTATCAAAAGATAACGCTATGTTGAAACAAAAATAAATAATTATTATTATTATAAAGATAGTAAAATTAAACTTTAAAATATAGTCACTGATGATATGATTATTCACTTATAGACTCAGCTTAAAACAATCAAGAACAAATGTTTTCACCTCTTCTTGTTGGTATATTCCGTAAAGGCAAAATAGTACTGAGACTTGTGATTATTTATCTTTCAGAAATACTGGAACAGTTGTAAAAAATCTTATTCGTACGTCCTACAGTACTTATCTTGCAAATGTTGAAGCAAAATTTAAAAAGTACCGCCAGTGGTTCTGGTCCTATATCAATCTTTGGAAATCTAATGGTACTCTGCCATCTGCTATGTCTTATCAAGGTCAAGAAGTAACTAATCCCACTAATATCATACATTCATTTGCGACATTATTCAAAGAGTCCTCTATTGCTTCTACTCCTTATGTACCTACTTCTAGTCATGGTTGCAATTCTTACCCTATCTCATTATCTAAAATAATGCCTAAAGACGTTGAGAAAGCCTGTGAAAAATTGAAGACCAAATTTACAGCGGGTCCTGATTCTATTCCTTCGTTTTTCGTAAGGGATTGTGTTTGGCCGTTTGCTGAGCCTTTGTGTAATTTTTAATTTATGCATTCAGAAATGTATTTTTCCTGATCTATGGAAGGAATCAAAAATCTGTCTAGTTTTTAAAAAGAATGATAGAACCAGGTTCGAAAATTATCACCCCATAGCGATAATGTGCAATTTTGCTAAGGTTTTTTTTGGCGGGTTCTTCTGGAACAAATATCCTTATACATAGCGCCTCTTATGATTGATCAGCAGTATGGTATTGCTTCTGAAAAGTCAACCGTGGTGAATCTTTGTACTATTGCGCAGTATGTCTCAGAGCGTATTGATTCTGGCACTCAGGACGATGTCGTTTACAAAGATTTTTCCAAAGCGTTTGATCGACTTGATCACGGTGTTTCACTTTCCAAATTGTCGGACCTTGGTTTTAATGACAATCTTATTAGATTTTTCGAAAGTTACCTATTAAACCGCTCTCACTATGTTAAATACCGTGGTCATAGATCTAGTAATTTTATAGTAACGTCGGGTGTTCCTCAAGGATTTGTTTTGGGATTCTTACTTTCTAATGATATCATATGTGGGATGAATACCAGCTGCCTATTTTATGCAGACGATTTAAAGATATTCCGTCACATACGGACACCTGGCTTGAGCCTTGAACTGGATCTCATGAAATTAAATGCTTGGTGTCTAAAAAACAAACTAACTCTGAACGTAGACAAGTGCAATGTCATTCTCAAGAAGTAGAATGCCTCTACTACATGATTATGGGATCAACGGTGCTTTTCTAAAGCGAGTTAACTGCATTAAGGACCTAGAAGTCACCTTTGACTGCACACTCACATTTGTCAATCATATTAATGATACAGTATCAAGATCTAACCGAACGCTGGGTTCCCTAGTGAGATCTAGTTATGAATTTCAGTTACTCCAAGTCAAAAACACTTTATATTATTCTCTAGTACGCAAATTGGAATATGCCTCAGTTATCTGTCATCCGTATTACCATGTACACTCTGAAAATTAGAAAAAATTCAGTATCGTTTCTTAAAATTCTTAAGCGTTAAATTTGATGGATTTTATCCACCACCTACTGCACCTCGCGAAAGCCTATTGACAAGATTTAATTTCACAACTCTGGAGAAGCGCTGTAACGGGGCTCGTGTATTTTTTTTTTGTATGAACTGGTTAATAACAAGATTTTGGCAATTAATTTGCTCGCGAGAGTTCATTTTCATGTTCCAGGGATAACTAGATCTTCAGTATTTTTCTATGTGCCGAAACGAAGAATTAATGTATTGCAGTTCTCCCCATTATACTCGATTTGTTCCCTTTATGATTGGCTGGAAGACAAATTTGAAATATTTTACTGCAACTATTCTTTGTCAAATCGTTTATTTACAATTATCTGTGATTGATTTATAGACTATATTATACTTACTGTACTGTCTGTATTATCTATACAATTTTAGGATTTATGTAACTCTGTTCATTTTCCTGCCTAATAATAGGAATTCTAGTCCTGTAGGGCAGGGTAAATAAATAATAATAAATAAAAAATAATATAGATGGTTGAACTTTTATCATCCTCACTGAAATACTGTTGACCTACATGATAACTTCCATTGTCTAAATTAAGATTTAGCGTCAATAACTTGGGCTTATTACACAAGAGAATCCACTCACCAAGTGGTTTTTTATGAGTTTCAAGATTAGGAAAATGATATCTGGTGTAAGATAAATTAATACAAACAGGGACACAACAATTCCTGTATCTAGTTATACTTATTGTCTTCAAAGCAAAACTAAAAATATAACTTACAAAGATATAAAAGCGAGTTTAAATATATTGAAAAATAGCACAAATTTGGGATGTTGTTATCTAGAAAAAAAATTAATAATATTTGAAATAACAGAACCATTCACATGACAAGTCGGTAAAACTAAGGTCCAACTTTACTGGTATACTATTGCCATCTGCGAAAATGGTCGCAAACTAAAAACGCTATCTTACTTCTCTCATAATGAGCGCCCAGACCCTGAGTGGGTTCCTAAACATAAAGCAGTGTGGGACCAAGAAATTGTCATTTGCATTAAATTATCTCAAAGGAGGAACAATAGCCGTTTTATCGCTGGGAGACGTGCTGTAGTAAAATTAAAGATCATCTCTGCGAAAAATTTAAAGAGAGACTTGCTGAAAAAACATTCCAGACCAAGACGCCCGAAAAGATTCATTTCACATTCGCCTAATTACACCAAGACGCTTTCAGAATTTCATAACAATGATCTCAAACTTAGTCTCATACTTTCTAATAGAACATGAATCTTTGAAATATTCCCTTCACAATCATATCCTCATTGGAAATTTCTCCCCAACAATGGGCAAAATTGAGGATGACGTTCTGTCATAAATCGAACGAAACTTAGAAACAAATTTCGGGCAAACCAACAGAGACTAGAAAATACTAAATGAGAATCTATTAAGCCTAAAGATATAATAAAACTCACCATACAATATGTTATAAATTCCGTTAAAGATTTGGAAATTAAACGGCAATAAACCTCATTTTGGTTGATTTTAGTTGATACTCCATGCAATGGGCTTAGAAACTAAAAAATTCCCAATCAAAATTTTTCCATCTGCATTGAATCTACCAACTACAATTGTATCAATTATCAATTCTTTATATATCATAGTTTTTGTTTCACATATAAACGGCGAACCGACAACTAAGACATTTTTTTTAAAGAAAAATATCCTCTTAACTCTAAGGAATTAAATCCAGACAAATGCGGCAAAAACTAAGTAATAAGCCATAAAGTACCTGTTGAAAGCTGCAATAAATTCAGCAAAACAAGCTGCTAAAGACACCCAACTTTAGTATTTCTCTTTAATAGTAATATCTTAAGGGTGGGTTCTCTGATTTATTGGCTTTAAATTTTAGTACCAAACTTTACTCATTATCTGAAACTAAGGACAGATTGTGCAAGGTTTTGCTTAAAGACAGTATTGTCAGTGAGGTTTTTATAGACCGTTTGCGAGTTTATTTTAAACGATTTATTACCATTTAATTAGTGATGGAATCGATTGGGCAAATTAACTATTTATATATGTGCAATTAAAGCAACGTCGATATAGATCTCGTTTTATTCGCTTAAATTATTTAGACTTTAAATAATTTACACAAAAATAATACTTTTATTTAATTCACTGAACCTTTGTTAATGTAGTTTATTCTACATATTAAATAATAAAATAATATATAAATAAATAAAATTATTTATTGTAACAATACATACTAGATACAATTTATATAATAAATATTTATTAGGTGATACAATGGGCCTTAAAAGAGTGCAGACATTCGATCTTAAATAGAATCAAATATTTTTCAAGCCCCAACTTAAACTAAAGTACCAAAATAAATTAATGAAGGCTTGGGATTAGCCGAACCGGTAAAGGTGCTAGGACCAGCGTTGAAAACCTTTTGATTTGAAATTACCGTACCAAGGTCATAAAAATTACCGCACATGACCCAAAATTACCGTACCATTGATTGTTTTTTTTTTCTTTTTGTATTTAGGCGAGAAATAGTCTGTCCTATGGTTTTTTAATTGGCAAAGCCAGGTTTAAATTGTGGGACTGTCAATAAGTATTAGTCGTATTTTTAGAATCTTATTACAACTCAAACTGAAAACTTCAAATATTTATTGCGAAAAGCTAACCAGAACATAAATATGTACATACATATTATTTTAAAAAATTCGCAAATAAAACGCTGTCACTTGTACTATACTTTCAAACATAAACACAATTTCTAATTAGAACTAAACACTTTAACATCTCAACTAAGACTAGTTATTAAGTAGGCAGTGGCGTAAATTACGACCCCGCAGACTACACGGTGCGGGGGGGGGGGGGACGCAACCAATCCAGGGGCGCCGTCAAGTCCCTTGAAAATGAATAATACGAAGGATTAAGACTGGTACAAAATAGCAGGGCGCATTCAAAAATCGCCGGGGGGGGGGGGGGGCGCACATAGTTATGCCACTGTAAGTAGGCCAATCAATAGAGAAAAAAATAAGTAATTCTATGACAAAAATACTATCAGGATTCCTACTGTGCTATTACACTAAAACCAATCCATATAGATATTTTATTATGTTTTCCCCTCTCATTTATGATCCATTAATTTTTATAAACATTTAAAAGGGACACCACAGCAGTATAGAAAACCACCTGTTAAATATATATAGTCCTTTCTAAAACCCGGGCTGTGTCTTAGGTAAACTGTTAAACTCATTTGAAAATTATCTTATTTGTTCGTCCATAATTCTGTTGAAAGTGTTGGGAAAATACTTATACAACCCAGATGTCCATCTGTCACCAATATGAATTCATTAATTATATGGATGATATAGGGAATTATAAAAGGGCCAAAGTTGAATCATAGTGATAAGAAACTGCACTAGTAGCTTTGTATTTTATATCTGTTAAAATTTACAGAATTTAGTTTTCGTTACATACATAAATTAAAACGAAATAGATTTTTATTAATATTCTTAATAATATTATTACTATAAAATTTGAAAATTTCTGGATTTAAATAAGTATTCTTTGTATTTATTTTTTATTAGCAGTAGTTTTCTAAATTCTTGTCCTTTGTCTTTCTTAGAAAAATTTTGGGATTTTGTTCGAAGATACATTTTTCTTTCTCTACCTATAGCAGTAGAGTAATTTCTTAATTGTTTATATGATTCATGGTATGCAGATAGTTTTGTTCTTTTAAATCTTTTAAGTGTTTTATTTCTTAACTTGCATAAATTTAATATTTCTGGCAATTCAAGGTGCATAGTTGTGATTTTTATTTTCTCAAAATTGTCTAACTGGAGCATGGAAATTAATAACTTCCAGGACTAAAATATTCCACTTTCTCACCAATATTACGGATATTTAAGATATGTTCCCAGTCAGCCTGTTGCAGGTCAAGTTCAAATTGCTCCATATTAATATTTTTTATAGATCTATTAAAAAAGCTTACCCTAGCGTTAGGGTTGATGTTTTCAATTTTTACTTTTACATAAATTTAAAAACTGGTCCGCAACCCCTACATCAGTCATATTATCTATATTTGTGAACGATAAATCTAAAAGAGACGTTTTATGAAAAGATATATGGCGGGGTTTCTTTATTACTTGAAGCATATTAAAAGTAGAAAAAACCAGACTCCGACCGCTGAGTGTTAAATGAGTTCATATCAAGCATATCAATATTAAAATTGTCGATGCATACTATGTATTCATATCCATAGTAAAGGCTAAACCGAGTATATCAAAGTAGTTTAAAAGTTGGAAAATATTTCAACAAGCCATCTATATAGGTTATCAATTACTATTATATTATTAAATAATTTAATTTTCAGCCAGAATTTCAAAGAGGCCCAACAACTTAAATATCAGAGATAATAGCGGCTTACGTAACATCGACCAGTAGCAGGTAGTAAAAAACAGATTACAACTCAGCAACACGACCCCAAACATTGGCAAGAGAACCGATGACACGCAGCAGGTCTCGCAACCTGAATGACCAAAACCATCCAGCCAATGAACGCGTCCCACGTACACCCGGGACCGACGGCACTCGAGCCGTAAGCGTCAGTTCGCCCGAAGACGCCGTTCAGTGAGCTTTGAAAATGGTGTATGAGATTTCACCGAAACGTCAGCTGCCTTACAGTCGTGAGAGAAAATCAGCACATACAGGAGATACCCGAAAACCTTCGATTACACATCACACCCGTGTGCTGTACCAAAGCTGCAGGAGGCTTTGAGCACTGAAACCCGCTAAATGTTTTAAATGTCAGGAGTGTTTATATTAGTTTTCAACTTATTTTTAAAAAATCAGTGACAATTTGTAAAATATCTTCATTTTTTTCATACGGTAGATCAAATATTCGTATGCTGTCGTTACAGGAATACTTGAGAATCTATTGTTAACTTGAGGGAGTAATTTTCACTCTTTAATATTTCGATAAACTTCAACGGGTAACATTTTCGATAAGAGAATGTCTTAAAGTTGTTGTGGTAGTTTGATCACCAACAATCTTTCAAATGTCATTTTTTAGTAGCACCATAGCGAAAATCAAAAAACACAAAATTTTTGTGACCACGGGTTGTATAAACCCTTACAAATACAGGACCTTCTTTCCGCCCAGTAACCATAAAAAAAAACAACTTTTCTAACTTTAAAAAGTACTAATTCGCCAGAAATGTAACAATTTTGCACTTGCAAGTGGCACACGATTATAACTACTCACACGTCATCTATACATAACCAAATCAATTGAATATAGGTACTCAAATTTTAAATTAGGCTTTATATCTATAAATGAACTGTTATGAATATTAAAACAAAAGCTCCAAAAGTAATCTTATACAAGACACTAAAATTACAACAGTATAAAACCAAAACAAAACTTTGTATTCACTAATTAAGTTCGCTGAAGAAAATTTATTCTATATTACACAATGCGCAACAAAAACGACTGAAAGGATGTTAAAATTGCATGAAACGGTTTAATTTAGACGTTCTCATATTTAGTTAAGACAACTACCAAGCGTTCCAGAAAGTGTATGCGTGATACATAAAGCTAATTACAAAATCTTAATATTTACCTATTCAGTATGAACAGTAACATAAAACAAACATTTCCGTATACCAAATAAGTAATAAAAAATAAAAACATTTTTTTAAGAAAAACGATTTTATTTTCAAAAAAGTCGTGCACAAAATTTTTGTTTGAAGGTCATAAACAACAATGTTTCCTGCGAAGTAGTAGATATCTGTTAGACTTCCATTGTCTTTATTTTAATTTTTTTGTTGAATATCTCTACGTTTCGACTGGTAGTTATTTCTAGCCCTTTTCGAGTGAAACTAAATAAATTCCTAAGCTACACAACTATTTATACTAAAAGTAAATGCAGTGGAGTGTGACAGATATGGTGCAGTCATGCATTCTACGCCAAAGTCCCATTTATGCTGCATTTACTTTTAATTTACAATGATTAAGAAGTGGTTTCCACACTTCTCTTATATTTAAAGATGGTTTACTAAAGCAACTCGGGTTCTGATGTATAACCGCGGCTTCTTTGAATTTTCGTTTTCTCCAGTGTTGTTCCCTGTGTAGAATTTTAGCTTCAAACCATTTTATGTGGTCCCATGAGTCCAGACGTGGTTGGCGGCACCAGATTTTTCAATTTTTTCTTGAGGTGTATATTTTTGATGTTCTTTGATCCTTACGTCAAAGAGTTTCTTTGTTTCGCCAACGTAGGAGTTGCCACATTCACATAGTATCTGATACACACATTTTTTTCATATCGTTTTGAGTTGTTTGTTTGACCCTAGTGAGCGAACTCCTCAGCAGGCCCATATAATATTAAAAATTTTTTGAGGCTATCGGTAATTTTATTAATAATTAAAAACATTTTTAGTACATTTATCGTTTCAGTTTATTTATTTCTTAAACCATCTGCAGAATTACAATTAAACACTAAAAAGGGATTCAAATGTAATTAATTTTTATATGTTACGGAAAATTTAAATAATAAATTGTGTTTACGCTGGTAAACGTTACGTATCTAATTCGTAATCAAAGTCAGTGAAGCTATCTTCGTTCAAATTAATTATAATTTGTTCCTCTATCTCACCGATCATGAGATCGAGTTTCCACATTTTCTTTTATTCTTTAATTACATGGATTTTTCCCAATTTTCTGCAGTAACTCTATTCAAAAAAAATCTTTTAAAAGTTCGGTTAAATTACTAATTTTATAAGTTGTGTTATTTCTAGCAACTATACCTTTTACTTGAGACAGATATTTCCTTCTCCGACGGACATTGTCCGGATGATCTATAAGAACAGATTTCCTGTCTGGTTTTTCCCAGCAAAAATTAAATTCTCTGAGCAATTTCCAAAGCTCAGTTCTTTTAATTTCAGGTAAATCCCTATCTTCATTGATTTTAGTTAGAATTTTGTCGACGGTTGGGATCTGCTTCTCATAATAACACATATGTACAACTCCTTTTATTGCATTTTACATCTCTTCTTCCAACGAGGATTTTCGTCTGCCTGTGATCGAATGTGGCTTGGGAGTACTAACAATTCCAGTCGTTTTTTTCTCCGTCAGTGTTCGGTACATAGTGGATTTTCCAACTCCTGTTATGTTGGAACATATCTCAACAAAGCTTTTAACATTATTATCTAGATATTGATATCTTAAGGCATCATAAACATTCATCGTAATAAGTTTTTCGTTGAGGAAAAAATTCCCTGATTTAACGATTTTGGAATAAATATAGATGTGGAAGCCATATCTTTTGGGTATCTCACTAATTTGAAATAATATATAAAAACAAATACAAACAAGATAAATCACTAAGGACATACTGTAAGGTGTAAATTGGAATATCAGAAATTTTATTGTTGCAGTAAGTTTATAAAAGTTTATAATATTTAAATATAATTAGATTTACGGCAGTTCTCAATTTCCTGCGGCACTGGAGCAGGTACGTTGGAGGTTTCGGTAACAGTTTTATTACTCTCTCTAGTTCTTGAATAGAGTATAGGAATCTGTATGCTTGCGATCACCCCGCCCCTTCCCAAAAGCTTTGAGTTCAGGAAAATAGAACGTATTCTGCCTTTTATGTTAGGAATGTGTATGCTGCTGGCACTTCCCCCTGTTGTAAATTTATTTTTCTTGCGATAGCCCCCCTCCCAAGACCTTTAAGTTCAGGAAAATTGACCCGATTCTGTCTCTTAGACTAGGAATGTGTATGCTGCTCGCATCCTCCCCCTTCTATCGGCAACTTGTTTTTTCTTGTAATCGCCCCAACCTCTCCAAGAGCTTCAAATTCAGAAAAATAGACCCGACCCTGCCTTTTACACTAGAAATGGGAATATTGCTGGTGTCTC
Organism: Diaprepes abbreviatus; assembly: GCA_034092305.1. Lineage (NCBI taxonomy): Eukaryota > Metazoa > Arthropoda > Insecta > Coleoptera > Curculionidae > Diaprepes > Diaprepes abbreviatus. The sequence continues at coordinate 3,938,725 of JASJET010000044.1, read as the reverse complement.
CCCCTCCCCCCGTCGACAACTTGCTTTCGCTTGCCATACTGTACTTTTGTGATATCACCCCCCCCCCTCCCCAAAGAGAGAGGCTGGATCCGCCCCTGCTTCTCAGAGAGTTATTTGAATTGAAAACAACGTTGATTTTATATGGTTTTCCTATTCTTCTAACTTTTGGACGTTCAATACAGGTTTTCGTTCTTCGTTGGTTGTCGATATTGTCCTATATATGCGTTGTTCTAGAATTTTATCCACCAGATATACTGGGTATCCATTGGCTGTCAGGTCATTTTTAATGTGATCTATCTCTTTCACCAAGTCCTCGTTGGAGTTGCAGAGAGTTAAGGCTCTATCTACGAGATTTCTTATAATTCATTGTTTGGTATTGTTGGAGTAATTGAATGAATAGTTTAGGTATTGTCCTGTGTGTGTCGATTTTTTGTAAAGTGAGGTTCGAATTTATCTGCCATTTCTTTCAACCAAAATATCTAAGAAAGATCATTTATCTTGTACTTCTTTCTCCATGGTGAGTTTAATGGTTGGGCTGATATTGTTGAGATGAGAAAGGAAGTTTTGAGATTCTTCGTCTACTAAGTTGACTCCACACCACAGCAAAACTCCACATCTTGACGTATCCCGAAGACACATAAACAAGACACGCCTTTACGACCTATCATGAGTTCCCGGAACTTTCCGATTTCTGAGCTTGCCAAGTTCCTTCTTCCAATTCTGAGACCATTACAAGGAAATACATCGTCCTGGGTCAAGAAATCGCGACGTTTCGTAGAAATTATACGTGAAATAGAAGTACAACCAAAAGACAATTTTATTAGCTTTGACGTGGAAGGCCTATACACCATCGTCCAGTTAAGGAGTCACTAAAAATCATAAGAAGGAAACTTGAAGAAAACTCGATCTTAGCAGAAAGAACATCTTTATCACCGCACGTCGTCATGGACTTATTGGAAAGTTGATTGACTAATTTCTGTTTTCAGGAAAAGGAAAAATTCTACGTTCAGAATGATGCACTAACGATGGGATCCTCAATCTCACCGGTGGTCGCAAATATTTTCATGGAATGGTTCGAGACTTTTGCAATTGAATCCGCAATTAGATAAGTAGCCGATACCTTTATTATCTGGAATGGAGACGACGAAGAACTTCAAAACTTCCTTTCTCATCTCAACAATATCAGCCCAACCATTTAACTCACCATGGAGAAAGAAGTACAAAATAAATTACCTTCCTTAGATGTTTTGGTTGAAAGAAATGGCAGGCAAATTCGAACTTGAGTTTACGGTAAATCCACACACACACACACAAGACAATACATAAACTATTGATCCAATCACTTCAACAACACCAAACAAGGAATTATAAGAAATCTCGTAGATAGAGCCTTAACTCTCTGCAACTCCAACGAGAATTTGACGAAAGAGATAGATCACATTAAACATGACCTGACATCCAACGGATACACAGTTTATCTCGTGAATAAAATTTTTGGAACAACGCAGAAATAGGACAGTATCGACAACGAACGAAGAACAAAAATCAGTATTGAACATCCCCTATGTTACAGGCATTTCGTTAGTTAGAAGAATAGGAAAACGATATAAAATCAATGTTGTTTTCAATTCAAATAACTTTCTAAGAAGTCGGTTCACTAGGGTCAAACCAACCACTCAAAGGAGCATGAAGAACTGTGTGTATCAGATATCATATGATTATGGCAACTCCAACGTTGGCGAAACAAAGAGACCCCTTGATGTAAGGATCAAAGAACGCCAAAAATAACATCTAGAGGAAAAACAGAAAAATCTGGTGCCATGAACACCACATAAAATGGCCTGAAGCTGAAATTCTACACAGGGAACAACACTGGAGAAAACGAAAATTTAAAGAAGCCGCGGGTATACATCAGTACCCGAGTTACTTTAGTAAACCATCTTTAGAAATAAGAGAAGTGTGCAAAACCACTTCCTTATAATTGTAAATTAAAACTAAATGTAGCATAAATGAAACTTTGGCTTAGCACGCTTGACCGCATCCACCTCAGTCACACTCCATTGTATTTTCTTTTAATATAAATAATTGGGTAGCTTAGAAATTTATTTAGTTTCATTTGAAAACGGCTAGAAGTAACTACTAGCCGAAACGTCGTGATATTCAACGAAAAAAAATATGGGGGCGGTAAATGGTATAAAATAACTTTTTATGTCAAAATATGTTAAAAGAAATATACAAAAAATAATGATATATAGTTGATTACTAGTTTGATAATTTATTTCGGTTATAAAATTCTATGCGCTTGCTTTGTATGACTCAAATCCTGCTGTCAATTGATACTTATATTTTAATTTGAGGGTCAAATGAGAGTGAGAGTTTCTCAAATTGAGAAATATGGACATTAATCACTTTTAAGTCATTAATCATTAAATTAGAGCGTCCATGATTTTATAATCAAAATAAATTATCAAACTATTTTTTTTAACATATTTTTATATAAAAAGTTATTTTATACTCATCAGTATCCGACTTTCATGAAAATAAAATCGTTGTTCCTAATGAAAATTTTCTATTTGTTTTATCTTTCCCTTTTCGATTACAAAATTTGATTGTCAGTAGACATCCCATAGGCAGCAATGAAACTAAATGATATCAGTTAATCACAAAAAATAAAGATTTGGAAAAAAAGTTGACCTTGAAATATAATTCTGTCAGTTCATGGTCATTACGTCCTTTCTTCATAAAAATTTAAATCCCTTGTCACTAAACCGTCTGATTTCCAAGCCATTCTGCATTTTTTGTCAGACACGTACGATTAACCTTCAAATGACCTCTAGATGTAAAAAAGGATATAATATATTTATATCGTTGTACGGGGAATTTTATCTACTCTCCATTTCTGTAATAAACAAACGAGTTGCTATTTAAAAAATAAAGTTAAACCTAAAATTACCTTAAAATATGCGTTCAAGATTAGTTTCAAAGTCATAATATTGCATTGTCATTTGGTTTATATATGTGTACCAAATTTTAGCTTACGATTATGGAAAGTAAGTTAAAATTCGATTACAAAATTTGATTGTCAGTCAAAAGCCTTTAAGCCATAAGCAGCAGTGAAACTAAATAAAATCATTTAAAAAGGAAACTTTTTTTATGGAATGAATTTCGAACAAGGTCAGTTTCAATCTCATAATATGGCATTGTCATCTGGTTTATTATATACTAGCGACCCGCCCCGGCTTCGCACGGGTGCAATGCTGATACTAAATACACTACTGAAAAACTGTGACTATTTATTTTATTTTTACAACAATTATTACATCGGCCTCCGACGCGCTATTTATAGGCACGCTGCCGCCGCCCCGGTCGGCCAGTACCGCCGCAAGCGCTACTTCCCGCAATTTTAAATCTGTAATATCTTCGAAAATATTCATTTAAATCTTGTGCTGTAAAGGACCATATAGATCTATATTAAATCAACAATGTATTTAAGCCATTTAATTGGATAAGGATTAATGCTGTATTGGTTAAAATCGCTTCAAAATTTGCCATTATTTGTCGTAAAAAGTAAATGACAAAAAAATGTTATTGTGGGATATCCATGAGAGATAGACATATACCATCGCGGAGTTTTCTGTAGACCTTTTCAATGTGTACAAATAATTAGTACATTATTTTGATAAATCTCGTAGGGTTCAGCCTGCGTTTGCAATGTAAGCGGAAAAAAATATGATAATTAACGACATCACATTAGAAACCTCAAAAATAACAGTATTTCTCCACTATTTAATGGATGTTATTATACATATAAACCTTCCTCTTGAATCACTCTATCTATTGAAAAAAACCGCATCAAAATCCGGTGCGTAGTTTTAAAGATTTAAGCATACAAAGGGACATAGGGACAGAGAAAGCGACTTTGTTTTATACTATGTAGTGATGTGTTCCAAATTTCAGCCTAACTGGATAATCGCAAGTGAAGTTGACCTTGATATTATCTAAAAAATATACCTTCAAGGTCAGTTTCTAAGTCATAATATTACGTTGTTATCGGATTTATATATGGTTACCAAATTTGAACTTGATGGGACAAACGAAAGTGACGTTGACCTTGAAATTGCCTTATAATATACTTTCAAGGTCCATTTTAAGGTCATATTATTGTCATTGAATTTATATATGTGTACCACATTTCGCTTGAGCGAATAATCAGAAGCGAGCTAGGCCAATTGTTTATAGGGTCAAAAAGCAATAAATCCATTAAATTTTCGAATTGTAATTAATTCCAGCTTGTAGTTCTTGACTTGAACTACCAATTGTTGGGCAAAACTTGAAAATATTTATTTAATCAAAAGTTATTCATGTTGAAAATGGCAAAAAATGCCATTTTCCAAATGATTCACAATTTTTAACTCAAAAACTACGCGTCGAACGGAGTAATTACAAAGACACTTTTTGCTAAGAACCAGTCGATGATTATGAAAGTATTTTTTTTTTTGACACAAAAAACAATCTTTTAAACTATCAACAATTTTTTTGTTTATAACAAATTATCTGGCGTTTTTTTGAGAATCCATCATCACAATTCATAATCAGGAGGTAAAAATACATATATGAATTATTGATGGAGCCATGTCTCTTTATCGGCTACGAAAATCCATTGGGCTCCCAAACTATATGTATTATTTTTTATTATTAATACCTCTTGTTAGAAGTCATATTCATAATTAATATAAAAAAAAACATTCGGGAAGTTCTTTTTATATTTTTTTATGATTTAATATACATTGAAATCAGTTAAAATGGATACGTACAATAATGAAACGATAAAGAAAGTGTTACATTTTATTACCCAAAAGGCACAATTGAGAAACTTTGCTTACTATATTATTATATGTTACTATAAATTCCTTTTACTTATTTCAAAGCTTTATCTCTATGTTATTATTCTTAATTTTCCTATGGAAATTTTCGTTTGTGTAATATCCTAAGTAAAACAAAAGGGACCCATTAGAAGGTCTAATTTCGACGACAACTACAAAGAGTTCAAATGATAAACCTTTTTAGTAAATTTAGCTGTTTATACGGACCAAATTTCAAGTTTCTAGATGTACTGGAAGTGGCGTAGGTTTTGATGGTCCGTCAGTCCATTACGAAATAGAATAGACCATTTTCCAACTTAGTTACGAGTATCTTAGAAACTACAATGGATACGTTCCTGAAACTTTGTAATTTTTTTGTTAATATACTCTTTTTTCATGGATGAAGTTTAAGCTTTCATGCAACCACTACGCCTAAATTACGTAAGTGTTCAAATTGCCATGAAGCCCTTTTAGGCAAATCAGTAGAGAAAAAAATAAGTGATTCCGTGCCAAAAATACTATCAGGATATCGACTGTGCCGCCACACTAAAAAACAATTAATAGCAATATTTTGTTATGTTTTCCACTCTCTATTACGATCCATTATATTGTTATAAACAATTAAAAACAAAAACTGCGTTTCTTTTTTGCTTATAAAATCAAAATCAATGAAGCAATATCGTTGGTGTATAGAGATAAACTATAAAGAATAAAAATACCAACAAAATGAGCCCTGGTTCGGTTCAATCCGATCATTTAGAAAATTCATGCCAATTTTCAAGTTAAAGCGCTGGTTCTTCGTAAAATAATAGTAATGTAAGTAATCTTTCAGTATGCCTAGATGCGTCATGGATGGAAGTATCAGTTTCTTAAGCCTAAATTTTCAAAAAATCTGTGAAAAAATGCTAGCAAACATGAACAAAAACGGCCAGGCGCGTGAGTGTAGCTCTGGGGGCAGCGCGACTGCCGAAGGGAGTTGTTAAAATGGTTAAGCCGCTCTGCACAAAAAATCAAATTCTTCACTCATCGAAACAGTCAAAAATCATACTGAAGCTGCAAAAGACTGACCAGATTGTTTTATTAAACTCGATTCGCTCTGATTGGTCACCTGATAAGGAACCGGGCGTGGCTTCCAGATTTTGTAAAAAAAATGTCAGATGCTGAAAATCTAGCAGAATCTGCTGTTCAATCAAGCAACATGGACCCTAAGTTCTCAGATAGTGCGGAAAAATTCTAATATCCAGGAGTCAGTGAGTGCACCATTTATTAGACCGGACGCTAAATTCTCTGCCATTGCTTAATACTCTACCACTTGTACTAGGGTAGAGAAAGGCACGTAAAATTTTCACTAGGAAGACCATTGTCTCAGCAATCGCAAAAGAAATTGTCGTTTCAGTTTCCCCGCCAGCAGAATTCGGGAAAGAACGACAACGATTCAACACATGACTAGGGACTTCAGTTTTAGAGGTTATCGTGTATCAGTTTTTCAACTCCAAGAGGATCCCTGAGCCGTTTACGATAGTGCAGCGAGGAAATAGCTGCCCTGTAACGACGGTTTAAGAAGAACTCAAGGTTTTTAGCTAGCTTTACTAGACGGTCAAACATTCAAAGAAAGAAATTCGTTCAAGCAAAGAAGATTAAAAAAGATCTACGCAAAGAAAGGCCAGGAAACTTCGTTCATTAGGCGATAGCTCATTAGTAGCGAACTCTGAGTAGTAGAGAGGAATCTTTACAGGGGAGGAACCACATTTAGCATTCTTTGACCCACTAAATTCCATAAATTCAGATCTGAATTATCGATTCCGTTATACGTGTAAGCGATTACTACCCGTCATATCGTGCAATAGTGCAGTACGAGAAAACGCGAATAGATGACGGGACAAAAATTTCATTTAACGATTAAAGTCAACGTACCTAAACTGTGAAGAAAGACTGTATACAATTTTCGCGCGTTTAGGAACCACACAACGACCTGATGTTTCCGGAATCGACTGATTCTAGCGATTTTCGGAAAACTAGAAAAGGATAAAACCGGACGTAGCATTCAAGAAGACTTCGTTTGCTGAAATTTTTACATTTTATTAACTTTACTTAAAGTTCTAATCAATTTTTGATTAAGCAGGCCCAAAAATAAAACCTTTTTTTAAGAACCATTCTCTGATTAATCTACTGCCATTGATTATCAGATAGAAAACAAAAAATTAGTCCTTGAGTAGAAATTTCCTATACATTCGTTCCTGAATTATCAAGATGAATCCATCTAACGTGAACAAGTCTGAATCCCAAAATCCTTTTTCATTGCACAAATTAAATTAGGCGTGCGGCATTTCATGCCACCCGGGTGGTTTTGGTGGGATCTTCGCGGCCCCTACGAGAGTCGCGCATGCCTTGAATAAATTAAATGATATGATTATTCGGGATGAAGCTTCTTCTGAAGTTTCAATCACTTCTGTCCAAGACCTCATCAAATAGTTCGACAGAAAAAAACCTGGAAGGGGTATTCCATGCAAGGGACGCAACACAAGCGATACAAGTAGCACTTTGTCAACAAGCGTGGTTTCTACGAAAGATTCTGAGGCCGAGCATGAACGTAGCGCCGCTTACCTGCAAGTTCGCCGCAAATGAGACGAAAGATTCGGTTTCAGGAGCAGGAAAATCGATAATTTTCGCAAATACCATCATTTTCAGTAGAAAATTCGCAATCAGGAAAACATATGAAATCGACAGAGTCGCATTTGTATAATACATACGATTCCCTTCGAAAGAAGCGCTACTCTTCTACTTTCATGCGCTTGGCGGTTTTCAATCATGTTTCACGTATTTCACAAATCTTTTTTATGCAAAATGAGATTATAGGCTTGTACTTTCAAAATCTTTTTACAAAGTTAAAATTGGATCATCCATGATACATCCAAGCACGTTGAAAGATAGAGCACTAAAAATTTCAAATGGCAATTGTGGAAAAACTAATCAACCAGCAGTCTAGTTTTAACACACATTAAGTACATATGTATAACCATTATTTCGCGAAGGAACAGCGCTACAACTTTAAAAATTACGAAGATTCGAATTTAAGAAAAACGATTCATTTTACGGTTTCTCCTGTTTTTCTTAAGTTATGATTTGAGTGAGTCGATCCAGGGCTCATTTTATTGGTGTTTTTATTCTCTAAAATTCATCTCTTCACACTATCGAGATTGTTTCATTGGTTTTGATTTTTAAGCAAAAAACGAAAAAAAAAGAAATTTTTTTGGCTTCAATTGTTTATTACAAATTACTGGATTATAGTAGAAGGTGGAAAACATAAACAAAACATCACTACGGATTATTTTTACTGTGATTGCAGAGTTGGTATCCTAATACTATTTTTGTCACGAAAAAGTCTCTTCTGATTGGTCCATTCACTTAAAGTGTGTATAACCATATAAATTCGAAATTGGCTATTACCGTACAAGCCAAAGAACTGTTTAAAATGTTTGAAAACAAACTGAAAGAAGTTGAAAAATTTCAAAATATATATCGTTAATTTAGCTGTGAAATATATACAAGAAAACTGCTACCCGATTATTTGCACTTCTTGAAAATGTTGCTTCTTGGATTTGTGGTTGCATTCACCAATCGAATTGTATTAATTGGTTGTTACGACAATTGTACTTTGAATGGGAACACTATGAATAATAGATTGATAAGTAGCTATATAATTTGCTTAATTGAGAATCTATTGGGCTTCGGTATTGTTATAATACATCTATTAATATACAGCGGAATAATTTGCTATTTATGATTAGTTCGCTATAGGCATGTTGTACAGGATGTCCTTTTATTGTACAATTCTGCAATATCAGTAAGCGGTTACATACCTACAGACTTCTGTAATTTAATTCGAGACATTTATTATTTATAAACCGTAGATTTTATAAATTCAAAATAAAAGTATTTTTGAAAAATATTTGTAAAGATATGATGATGACTCAAAAATTTGTACCAGCCATTATAGCCTTTTTAGGAAATTGACAATTTAATGTTAGGTGCTTTTCTTGAAACTGGATAAAGGTAGATATTTTCAAAATAAGAAAGATGCGTCTAGATTGTTTTAAATAAATAATAATAAAGATAACCTTACAACGAATAATCTAAATACAGAGTGTCTGGAAATTGCATTCCTATACTTTGAGGGACGATTCTACATATGAAAGCATGAAAAAAATTTCATATAAATATGAAAGGTAGCCCTCGAACACGGGTATATATTTAGTATCTTTGGAACTGCTTGACGTATCAATGAATTTTCGAGTATTCGAACTAACATCAATAAATGCTATTTTTTAATATTAAGAGTGAGTGGCAAATATAGTCAGGAACCTTCCGGCAGGAGGGGGGGGGGGGGCGATCTATTTTATTTATCCCTATTTTGATATGCCACTTTTTTAAAATTCTGCCTAACATTATGATTCCGCAAAACTACTTTCATAAAAAAGTTATTCTTGTAAAAATTCACCACACTAATAGTTTAGGAGAAAACCCGCTTTCATTAAACAAATGAATAAACTCTGATTTATTTGTATTTAAACTAAACAACAATGGCAACTGTAAACTTAAAGCGATAAAATATCATACATGTTTTGGTTAATGGCAAAATAATAAAGGGTCAAAAGTTTTTTTTAATTGTATTTTTAAGGTCTAATAAAAGAACATTCAAGAATGGTCGATTTACTTATTACAATAAAAATAAAAACTTTTTTTCTTGTTCTTTATTAGCTTTAAACGTAACACAAATTAAAAAGTTTGAAAGGAAAAACGTCAAAAATAAGTCTACATTGTTCTCTGCTTTTGTTATTTAACCATTAAAAGTAATTATTGATTCAACAAAAAAAAAATAAAAATAAAGACAAAAATAAGTACCTTAGCTAAAAAAAAGTTTGAAATGATCCGTTTATCTAAAGGCAGACAGCTAGACGATTTCTCATTATTTGTTTGTTACGAATTTCTTGGCAACAATGCATGACACGTTGTCCTATTTGTCGTGCATTTTCGACAGATACTAAATAAACCAAGGACAAATAACCCAAAAAAAAAGTAGTCTAGCGGATCTAGATCCAGTGAACGGGAAGGCCAAGCAATAGGCGCACCTCTGCCTATCCATCGATCCGGATACGTTCGAGTTCGAGTAAATTAATCCAGTGGAACAGGCCAGCAGTGTTGCCACCCCTATCGTTTTAACGGTAGATCTACCGTTTTTAATGAAAGCTACGGTTCTACCCGTTTTCATAAGGGATCTACCGTTTTTTTGCTCACCGTTTGGGTTGTAATTTATTAAATATTTATTCAAAGTAATTACAAAAAGGTAATACTATTTCATAATATTATCATTATATTAATTATAAACCAAGTACGCTACGGAATCTAAACTTTCATGCTTACAGGTCCAAGAATTTTCTTCTATTCACTAGGTGACGCTACGCTCCACACGTAAGCTCATTGTTATTTTATCCTTGTTTACTACTGCAATAAAAAATAACGTTACTGTCTTGAAAAGTTAGACTGGCATTCTATCTACAATCCTGTCTCGATTACTGGCTTGCAGTGTTGCCAATCCCATAGTTGAAGTAAATCCGTTATTTTTCTATCCTTGTTTACCAGAGTACAATAAAAAAAACAGATACAAATCTGACTTTTCACATATAAACAGATATTGTGTACAGAGAGGTTAGTAGAAATTACGCAATTAATATTTTCAATTCTTGGTTTTGGCCCAAAAACAAAAAAGCGAGAGTAGTGATAGTAATGTAAGTCGGCAAGTTAATTAAAAAAAAGAATAAAAACTGTATTGTATTCACATTGATTTTCTTAAATTTAAAGATGTGTATTGGCAACGCTGCTGGCTTGAGATAATTGCGCTGTCCTAACATTACCGTGCACACGGAGACAATACTGGCCTGGCTTACTGGCCTGGCTCGACTTCGTATGCAAGCGGCTTAAGTGCTCTCGAACCAAAACACTAAAATGAGGCGGAACCCCATCGTACATAAACAATGTTTCTAGTCTTTGACCTTAAGACACATCTTCAAGCAAGAGTAGCAAAAGATTTTCGAAAAAGTCTAAATATGCGGGCCCGTCTAAACGTTGAGGCATAATATACGGCCTTTTTATTCGTCCTCTCAGGATACCTGCCAAACATTGACTAAAAATGTGTTTTCAATCGAACTTCGAAAATTACGTGGGGATTTTCATCTGCTCACACATGGTTATTATGAAAATTTACAGTACCTTCAGTATAGACCCTGTTTCCTCAGTAAAGGAAACTTTATAAAGAAAAAACCGGTCTTGGCGGCATTTCCACTGCATCCATTCAGAAAACTGAACTCTGGGAGGAAGATCTTGAGGTTGGAGCACCTAAACTCTTTGTATATGGTATGGGCTCTTAGAAATACACACTCGAAAAGCAATTTTTGTGGTAGTTCTAAAATTCTATCTTCTGGTTGTGGCATTCGAGCTGTACGGTTTCTGCCACAGTCGTTACTGTTTGGCATAAAAGTATAATTTTCTCTTAGGCGTTGGTGTAATTTAATAAATAATTTCTCGTTAGAAATTTGCATATTTGAAGACGGTTTACATAAACATATCCGCTAACTCTGCAAATAAATAATCTGATACTTTATTTTAATTTACACCTTAAGACACAAATATTCAAAAAAAAAATAACTAAAGTTCTCAAATAGGACAGATAATTGTGATTCTTTAAAATTTTGACATTAACTACAAGATATCTGAAGTTTTTTCGCTTCAGAGTGAACGTAAAATTAGCATATTTCGTGGACCTCGTATTTAAAACCGAAATATGTGCTAAATGAAAGTTTATGACAAGATAATGCTATAACATAAATGTCAAGATGAGCATGTGTTTCAATTTTGAGAAATTGAAGTTTAGAAAATTGAGTTACATAATGTGCTTCAGTTGAATAAAATTTGGACATCAAAAATCTGATATCTCGAGAATGAAAGAAGATAAACAAGTTCATCTTATCATCATAGCGTCGTGTTTCATGGATGGAGACACATGCTTCAGTAATAAACCGGGAATGCATCCATTCGTTCATTTAGTTTCTTGAAGACATTTGCGACGTTTCGCCAAAATCTCATTTGCATCTTCTGTGCTTTCTAGTTCTAGATCAACTGATCTACAACATTTTTCTTAGGTGTAGTATTTACATAAACTTTTACCTGCTATAAGTAAGCTAAAATTAAAATTTAACAAGTTTTTTTAATAGAAATAAATATAGTTAATCAACTAAATTACAAACTTTTATTTTTTAAAAGATGTGTAGATACTTGTATACTTTGTATACCTAAATACAAAACTGACTACACTCAGCAAATTCAATAATTTTCACGAAAAAATTAAATTTATTGCAAAGAAGAAAACAATAAATCCATCAATTTTCTAGATCTAACCATCAACAACAATCAAAATGGCAATATAAAAACAAATTAGTCCACAAAAGAAATTTGGTCTGGACATTTAAATTATAATTCTAATGCTACAAATATTATAACAGCGTTAGCAGATAGAGCAATTAAGTTCACCCAACCTCAATTCAGACTCCAAAATCTAAAAAAAGTAAAAACCACATTAACAAATTACAACTACCCCAAAAAAAAATTCGAACCGATAATAAAAAATAGAATACAACAACATTATAATAACAATACACCACAAAGCAACAATTCATCACTGACCAAAAAATATGTCGCCCTAACATATATATCTGAAATTGCACATCCAATCAAAAACAGTTTAAAACCACATAATATTTTGATTGCTGAAAAACCATCTAACAATTCAAAAAGTCTTTTCATTAAATTAAAACCAGAACAAACAAAAGTTATTTACAAAATTAATTGCCTAGATTGTAATCAGGTGTATATTGGTCAAACAAAACAGTATTTAAAAAATAGGACCCAAAATCATAGATATAGTATTTAGCGGCATAACACAAACAACAATACAGCACTAACAAAACATGCAATTGAAAATCTACATAACCCTGATTTAATTAATGTCGAAATAATAGACAAAGGAAGTAATTACAAGATCGATAAAAGAAATGATATATATATATATATATATATATATATATATATATATATATATATATATATATATATATATATATATATATATATATATATATATATATATATAAACATCTAATATCATGAATTTCAGAAGTGACGCGAATGATCTCGGAATTATTTATGACCACCTTATTAAGGCATAAATTTTCAGAAGTTTGCACACACTTTTTTAATAAAGAGAAGTCCTTGTTAAACTTTAGTTTTAGTTTTCTTAGAGTAATATAACAGGCAGAAACTTATATAAATACTATACGCAGGAAAAATATAACAATCATTAGTTAAAATAATTTAAGTTAAATAAGTAGTTCACAGTAAATAACACTCAAGGTAAGAAAATTGTAATTTAACTTCTGAAATTTTTCATAAAAAATGACAAAATTTAGTCTTTACCTATATATATATATATATATATATATATATATATATATATATATATATATATATATATATATATATATGTACGTATTGATTTTCTTGAACCGTTAATATTTATATATTTATTTTTATTTTTAATTTTTTCTTGGGATTAGGTTCATATTTAAAATATAGTTTTCATCACTCTGACGTTTCGTTCTTTATTTAGAACATTTTCAAAAATAATCGTTTAAAATTTAAAACGAATTATGAATATAATATAAATACACTTATAATATACACTTAAAATTCACCATTTAAGACAATAATATTTAAAACAATATCAGAAATTAAAATGATGATTATTTAAAGGATTATTTTGGTAAACTTTACGTAATACAAAATGGTATTCCTCCAAAAAATATACGGACTACCTAAATTACACAAACCAACCATTCCATTAAAACCTATTGTTTCCTGCATACAGTCACCTTTTTATAAATTTTCAAAATATCTCTCAGGCTATATCTCAAATATTACAGGAAATAATAATTTTTAAATTAAAGATTCCTTTTGTTTTGAAAACGATTAGTTAAAATTATATTATCTGAAAAATGGGAAGAGCCAAAAAACTATACAACTCTGTCCAAGAATAGTTTTATACAAGCTGTAACTTTACCTTTATCAACAAACTACTTTCAGTATGACAATAAATTTTACAGACAAGTTGATGTTTGTGCAATGGGTTCACCTATTTCATCTTCGATCGCCCCGCTAGTCATGGAATATTTGGAGGAAAGAGTCATTCAAAATCTAAATTTGGACTTGATTTTCTTTAAACGTTTCGTTGATGATTGTTTAATGGCAATTCCTTAGAGCAAAGTAAATTACGTTGTACAACAGTTTAATAATTTCCAAAGCAAATTAAAATTTACATCAGAATCTGAAGTAAACAGAATAATAAATTTCCTGGATATAACTCAAATACGCCATAATAATAAAATTCAAACGCCGTGGTATACCAAACCAACCTAGTCCGGAAGATATTTGAACAAGTTTTCAAACCATTTAAAAAACCAAAGAAGGAGTGTAATCGTGAACTTGGTTGACAGAGCCATTTTATTAACGTCCCCTACATTCAGGTCCTCGATTCTAAGAAAAGTTAAAGACACACTTATACAGAACAATTTTAATATTAAAGATATTCACGAAATTATTAAAAAAGGAGCATACAAACACTACAACAACCTAAGAACCAATAAACAAGGATGATTCACAACAGGAAATACAAAAACAATACATAGCATTACCTTATACAACAGAGCTTTCAGAAAAATTAAAATACATTTTAAAAAAACACAATATTGTAGCATGCCACAAGAGTTATAACCAACTAAATTCAATCTTTACTAAACTGAAAAGCAGAATACCAACTGTGACAACTTCCAATATTGTATATTCAGTTCCGTGTCCAAACTGCTCAAACCAATATATCGGAATGACAAGCCAATTACTAAAAAATCGACTAAATGGACATTAATACACCGAAAATGCTACTACAGCATTGACAAAACATGAAAAGAATGAAAAACACTCTTTTCACTTTGAAAATACCAAAATAGTCGATAGGGACAAAAATTATCATAAATTAATAATAAAGGAAATGATAGCCATCAAAAAGGAAACACATACAGTAAATGACAGAACTGACATAAACAATCTTAGTCAAATTTACAACATATAATTTAGACGCAGATATTCCCTTAATAACATCAAAAATGTTTATATTACCTTAAAACAAATTCCTTAAATTTTTTATTTATCATGCCACCGTACATAAAATACAAGTCCTTTAAATAATCATCATTTTAATTTCTGATATTGATTTAAATGTTATTGTCTTGAATGTTGAATTTTAAGTCCGCATTATAGGTGTATTTATATATATATATATATATATATATATATATATATATATATATATATATATATATATATATATATATATATATATATATATATATATATATCTTTAGTCGAAGAAACCAATGAGGGCAATTTATATACTTTGTATTATCTGACAGTCTAGTTTATAGGTACACATTTCACTGAGTTTTCTTATTTCAAAAAGTTCTAAGTTTGCACAGCTGTACCCACCATTTAACTATTTTCTAGGAGCATAATGTTTCACGTGCTAAATTTGAACCAGCTTAATATAAATTTGGCTTAACTACATATGGAAATATAAACCTCATATCCTACCCACTAAATTATCTGCTAATTAACTCCACCTATTAATTTGTACCCTCATATTTTTAATAACTCCATGCATTAATAAAAACCATACGGCCAATTGTAATGTACATCCCTCATTTTTAAAATATCATTTTTCTTCTGAACTATTTAAGGAATATAAGCATAGACTTACGGAGTCATCCATTATTTTCCCCTTCAAGTTTAAAGGGTGCCAGCGTACAGTGGTGTAGCTAAAAGAGAGGATTAGTTGCAGAAGGCGGACTATAATATATCCATTTAATGTCTTGTATACACTATCGAGCAAAGTAGGGCTACACTTTTGAATGATGTACAAATCCCGATATTGTAATATACTAAATGTTTTTTAAATTCGCTGTGTTTTAAAAGAAAAAGATAACTTTGTGGATTAAAGGAAGTGGAAGTCTATTTACAGTGACATCTAGTGCACATAATTATTATATCTTTCGCTGATCGTTGAATTAATACTATAAACTATATATATATATATATATATATATATATATATATATATATATATATATATATATATATATATATATATATATATATATATATATATATATATATATATATACAGAGTGTCCAAAAAGTCTGGAAACAGCTAAATAATTACCCAGAAAAGATATTTTTCAAAAATGTTAATGTCGTTTTTGTAGTAACTTTTAACGAAGAATTCAATGGTTAACTTTGACGATGACCTTGAAGGCTATTTTAAGGTAATTTTTGTTTCTTAAATAGAACCCCCCTTTTTTGACGTCGATAATCGATAGAGCGTGAAGTTTTACGTTCAAAAATGTATTTACGTCATAGGTCAGATGTGACCTGGATGGTCACTTAAACGTTACTGAAACTTTAACAATGTCCGCCTTTTGAGAAGCGCAGCTTGTGAAAATCACTAATACTTGCCTTACTTACTTATTTTAACAAAGTGTTTTGAGTAGTGATCTTAGATTCGACCTTGCTAACGCTCTGCAAGTTCGTTTGAAGGTCAACTTTTTTTACTGAAAACTTTCTTTTTGATAAATTTTACGTGTAAGAATGTTTTCAGGTCACAGCCCAGGTGTGACCTTCCTGTCTACTCAAAATCTATTTTGCTTAAACACGGTCTGATCATCTCTGAGAATTGAAAATTTGATAAAAAAAATGTATAATGACTTGATTTTTTTTTTGTTTTAATAAGGTGCATTCACCGCTATTTTTTCTTGGTTCTGCAACTTAAATAATATTTTAAATTGTCACAGGGTAGTTTTCCAAAATTTGTAAAAATATTTTTTAAAACCATCACATTAGAATGGTAACTTAAGGTAGGTCACTCGTGAAACTGCATTTCTTAGGCATGCGATCGAATTTGAATATATAGTTTACCAAAGGTTCTTTTATTTAATCGTCTGTGAGACGAAATATTAACAATTAAAATATGTATAATTAACATGCTGGAGGCCACTACATATAACAAAATGCCAATAAATTTTGGAATAACTCAAAAACGGTTTTTACCATATTTTTTAAAAACTAATGCAAAGTACTTCCAAAAATTATGAATTTTTTAGGAAAAATCCGGATTTTCTTGACCATTTTGTTTAGAAAATACAGATTTTTTAAATAAAAATAATTTGAAAACATCTGACGCGTAGTAGGGTACAGTGATCACAACTTGGCAACCTTGTTATCGTCATACTTAACGCGCGATTCAAATCTAAGTTAGTTAGGTTAGTTCTTCAGAATGTGACATTTTTTTAAATATATTTCTCGGTTAAAAAAATATTTTGTAAGTTTCTGATATTTTTCGTGTCCTATGTTACATCGTCAAAGGTAAAGCGCACGATAATGCAAGTTGAAACGTGAAAGTTAAGGAGATTTACAATAATCAAGCAACCTAAAACGTGAGAAGCAAGGAGACTCACGCCAATCAAGCACCCGAAAGGAACAGAAATTACTACGTCCACGTCGTTATTCCTGAGTAACGCTAAAAGTAAATCTAGTATTCTAACGAAAAATTACCTTCAAGGTTAGCAGAGGATCATGTTTAAGGTCACTACTGGATGCACCTTATTAAAACAAAAAAATCAAGTCATTATAATTTTTTTTATAAATTTGCAATTCCCAGAATGAATAGACCTTGTTTAAGTAAAATAACCTTTGTGTGAGCATAAAGGTCAAATCTGGGCTGTGACCTGAGAATATTCTTATATTATATATATATATATATATATATATATATATATATATATATATATATATATATATATATATATTTATTTATTTATTTGTATATGTATATATATATATATATATATATATATATATATATATATATATATATATATATATATATATATATATACGTATAGAGATCCTATAATAAATACAAGCTTCTAATTATAAAATAAACAAAAAATCAACCCAAAGAACTTCATTTATTATAACGATGTTTGAGAGCGGACGGGTTGAAATCTGTTCTGCATAATAATTACATTTTCTGTTTAAAATGTTGCATGATGAATACAACACAATATCATACTAAAGTACGTATATTGTACATATTTTAATAATAGCACATTAGCTAGACAGTATTGCTAAGCTGAGAATCAGCAATTAGACCAATTATGATCACATTAATGTTTTCGCGAGCTAATAACCAATCATGCGCAGTGTTGAGTTTTATATTCGAAATAGATGAGTTGTTAAGGGCAGCAATATGAGTAAATCTGGAAAAGATTATTTGTTTTAACATTGATTTGTACATTATTTCTCAAGAAAATAAAAAGGGCATAAATTTAACCAGTAATTGGCTAAGGTAGGTGTCGAATAGGCAATGCTGCCGATTTGCATCAAGACAATGTGTTTTGTCGTATGGATGTAATAGCCAAACAAGGTAAAGTGACTTTGTAACAAATTTTATGTATGTAATTCTAGATTTCAAACAACTTTAACAATATTAAATGTGATTATTGAATGCGATTGATGTAATTTTTATATTTATTCAAGTACCATATGACCGATGCCAGTTATAAAAAACATATACATTAAAAAATCTTAGATAGTTTAAAAATTAAAAATAAAAATATAGAATTTGTAAAAATAAGGCAAAATCGTTTATAAAGTTTAATCATTCAAAGTATTTAGTAAATCAATTACTGGTACTCAAATTTTATTGCGATATAAATATATTATATAGCTGTCAACTAAAAGATGCAATGTATTCCAAAATGGATATTATAACAACACAAACAAACTCTATATTTTAAAGTCTTTCTTAAACTCTAGTATAATTTGTTTTATACAAAAGGTTTAATAAATAAGCCGCTAACAAAATTTTTTAGCTTTACAATGTTAGAATTCTGCTTTGCATTATAGTCCGGGAGCCCGATAAAGAGACATGACTCCACCAAACTTCCTTATATATATTTTGACGCCCTTGTTTACGGATATCGAGGATGGATTTCCAAGAAATGATCAAGTAATTTGCTAAAAAGTTGTTGATATTTAAAAACATGTTTTTTTTTGTAATATAAATTTTTTCTTGTTCCTTGGCAAATGGTGTTTTTCCGTCCGACGCATAGTTTTTGAGCTTTCTTGTCTGTCTATTTGTCTGTTTGTTACACATTTTACAGCCGATTTTAAACCAACTTCTCGATGAGCAGAAACTTAAAGCTGGATGACAATTTAATATTAACTCGCTTCCTTATCTATCTGTTGTTTTTTTGTTTGTTTGGTACAAATTTTGCAATGGATTTTTACCTGTTCCAAAGTTTGCAATGGATTTTGAACTAAATACCCAATGAGCGAGAGGCTTGAAATTTTAAACATAAATCAGAACTGGATTAAATGCAATATTAAGTAGCTTTCTTACCTCTCGGTTCGTCTGTCTATTCAATACAAATTTTTCAATCGATTTGAAGCTAACTTCCCGATAAGCTAGAGACTTGAAACTGTAAACATAGCTCAGAATTGAATGATAATGTAATTCTAACTAGCTTTCTTATCTGTTCATTTCTTTATGCAAATTTTGCAATCGAATTTTGTCTGTTCAGTACAAATTTTGTAATCGACTTCAAATTAACTCTACTATGAGCTAGAAACTTTAAACATAACTCAGAACTAGATAACAATGCCTGTTTATGTATTTGTCTGTTTGGCACAAATGTTGCAATCGATTTTTGTCTGTTCGATACAAATTTTGGAATCGATTTTAAACTAACTTCCCAATGAGCTAAAGACTTGAAACTTTAAAAATAGTTCAGACCCGAATGACAATGCATATTAATTCACTTTCTTGGCTGTCTATTTGTTTGTTTGTCTGTTCGGCACAAATTTTGCAACAGATTTTAAACTAACTTCCCGATAAGCTTGAAACATTAAACATAGCTCAGAGTTGAATGACAATTCAATATTAACTCACTTTTTTTTATCTTTCTGTTTGTTTATTTGTCTATTTGGTACAAATGTTGCAATCGATCATTTCTGTTCGGTACAAATTTTGGAATCGATTTTAAATTGAATTCTCGATGAGCTAAAGACTTGAAACTTCAAACATATTTCAAGACTGAATGTCAATGCAATATTAATTCACTTTCTTG
This sequence comes from Diaprepes abbreviatus, assembly GCA_034092305.1. Classification (NCBI taxonomy): domain Eukaryota; kingdom Metazoa; phylum Arthropoda; class Insecta; order Coleoptera; family Curculionidae; genus Diaprepes; species Diaprepes abbreviatus. The sequence continues at coordinate 3,918,516 of JASJET010000044.1, read as the reverse complement.
CCAGTCGATTTGTTTGTCTGTTCGGTGAAAATTTTGCAGTCTTAAACTAAAGACTGAAAAGCCAAAAATAATTAAATAAATAGAAAAAATTAATATACCACTTTTTAAAAAGGACTAAAATATATAAAATAATTTTCTCTTGTCCCATACAGATTTGTAGCCCAATACAGGTTCCTAACCTCAAGCACATTATCCTGACAGTTTGTGATTGTGAATTATTAATGACTATGAAAATACTTGCAGGATTTAGAACGGAAAGCATGGGGGCAATAGATAATAAGTGTTGGGTGAGTTTTTTCAACGACAGCTACTTTCTGTACTCCTTATTATCTATTGCATGCGCCCCAGTTATTTTGTTTTAAATCTTACAAGTATTTTCATAGCTATTCACAATTACAAATTTTTAGGACAATATGAATGGAATTAGGGGCTTGTATGGGGCTAGGAAAAATATTTTACACTTTTTAGTCTGTTTTAAAAATATAATGTATTAAAAATAAATTTTTATTGAAATAATTTTTTTTTATTAATGTGTGAGTGAACATTTTAATAATATTTTTTTACTTTTACATTTAACTAAATGATCTCAAATAGGGAATATTTAAAGAAATGTTTAATTTCAATAATTCTACACATTCTGAATCTTGTGAAATAAATTGTTCAAAATGGCATGGTTCCTAGTCATGTTAACAGAAATTTTTAAATTCCAAATATTGTTTGTTTAAAAAGTTCTCGATAATTTTCCCACTTATTCAAGTTACCACATAAAAAAATAAATTCTGCTTTATAAGCGATTTAAAAATATTTTTCAAATAAAGTCCACATAAGGATCGAATATTTTCTAGTCGCGCCACTGTTAGAATATTTTTAGAGCCATCTCCAAAGATAGTTTTTTTATTTAAATCATTGTAGGGCGAGCTACTTAATGACTTAATGAAGTGTGACTTAAACGCGGAGTGTCACTAAAAACATTCCACGAACGATAAGTAATGTTTGTTGTGGTGTGGAAACGATGTGCAAATAAAATGACTTTGTTTTTCTGTTTCTACAGGGTTTTCTTAGCTAGAAAAAATTTTAAAAATGTAAAATTCAGTTATGCTAAAAAATTAATAAAAACAATCAAAAAGTAATGGAGAAATATCTGATTTATAGTTTTCGTCTTCGGAGGGTCGGTGGAGGGTTTCTTTAGACACATGTAATAGTACATGTCAGTATATGTCTTAAGTCTAGAAACACAAATATTGCAGTTACAAATGATGGTTGTATGTAATAAATAAAAAGATATTGTTCTTTTTTAACCGACTTCTATAAGAAGGAGGTTCTCAATTCGTCGACTATGTATTTTTTTTTTTTTTTATGTATGTACACCGATTACTCCGGAACGGCTGCACCGATTTGAATGAAATTTTTTACGTTATGTAAAGGAAGTTGCTGCGGTGGTCTCATATTTTTTTAGATGATATTGGTGCAGTGAAATCCAAGATGGCGTCCGATTTTCTCCAAAATTGGTATGGAGGAATTTTCGGGGTTGTACCCAAAGAATCCGAAATTATTTTTTAAAAAAATCAAAATGGCTGATACAATATGGCGGACAAAAAAATTTAATTTAGTCCGATTTTCTCCGAAATTGGTATGGGGAAGTTTTCGAAGTTGCACATAACGAGTCTGATATTACTTTTAAAAAATTCAATATGGCGGATCCAATATGGCGGATGAAAAAATCAATTTTGTCCGATTTTTTCCAAAATTGGTAAGGAGGAGTTTACGGGGTCGTATATGACGAATCTAAAATAATTTTAAAAAAATTCAATATGGCAGATCCAATATGGCGGACCAAAAAATCAATTTTGTCCGATTTTCTCCAAAATTGGTATGGAGGAGTTTTCGGAGTCGCATATGACGAATCTAAAATAATTTTTAAAAATTCAATATGGCGGAACCAATATGGCGGACGAAAAAATCAATTTTGTCCTATTTTCTCCAAAATTGGTATGGGGAAGTTTTCGGGACCTCACATAAAGAATCTGAAATTATTTTTAAAAAACTCAATATGGCGGATTCAATATGGCGGACAAAAAAATCAATTTTGTCCGATTTTCACCAAAATTGGTACGGGAGAGTTTTCGGGGTCACACATGACGAATCTATAATTATTTTAAAAAATTCAATATGGCGTATCCAATATGGTGGATAAAAAATTAATTTATTTTCTTTAAATATCGATATTGGAAGGTTTTGGAGCCTATATTACCAATCTAAAATTAATTTGAAATTTAAGATAGTGGATTTTCTATGACAGAATAAATATTCGTTTGACCCAGTTTTCCAAATACCAATGTATTTGGAAAACTCTAATAACTAAAGAATTTTTAGTGGTTCATTTTAGGGTGATTTACAACTTTGTATAAAATGGGTACTTTTTTGCCAGTTTGGTGTCATTGCGAGGTACACTAATCTCGATTAGTACTTAGTTCAAATAATTTATGAATATCATAATGAATTCTAAAACTAAAAATAGAAAAATAAAATTTTTATAAAAAAATTGAACCGACTTCTAAAAGTGCGCTAAAAAGTGAAAAATAACCATAAATTTTTATATGAAATTGAACTTTTTGAAGTCGGCGCCAAATTATTTGTACACGAAATAAATATCTACTAAATATATATATAAATTATGGTAAAAAAGCAATTACAAATAAAGTATTTTTAATCTGTTTATGCAAGTCACATTTTGTCAGGTATTAGTTTGGCGCCGACTTCAAAAAGTTCAATTTCATATAAAAATTTATGGTTATTTTTCACTTTTTAGCGCACTTTTAGAAGTCGGTTCAATTTTTTTATAAAAATTTTATTGTAAAATACATTTTTATATCCCTCCATCAATTTTAAGCAAAAAGTGTCTCTTGTGATTTTTCCGTCCAACATATAATTTTTGAGTTAAAGATAGTTAAACATGTGAAAAATGTAATTTTTTTGCCAATTTTCAACATAAAACCCGTTTGACTAAACATTTTCAACAATTGAGTTTAAGTCAAGCTGGGATCATTCGCAATCCGAAAATAGAATCTTTTATTGCTTTTTAACCACAAACAACAATACACAAATTATTGGGCAATCCCAAAGACAAAATATCGTTGGAAAACCAGGAAGTGTACAGCATCCTACGCAGAGACTGTGAAAAAGAATACATAGCCCAAACAAACAAAAGAATCTCTACCAAGTCCAAGTCCAAGAACATAAAAACAGCATAAAGAGTAAGCAAACCATGTCAGCTTTATTTCAACACCATCAGGAGACAGGACACACTATAAATTTCCAGGAAACTAAATAGATCGCAGCACTCTAGAACGGGTATCATCAGAGAAGCTCTCAAAATAGATAACACTCAAAACTTTAACAAGAAAGATCATACACAAAACATTTCAAATAATGGAAAACCCTACTCAAAACCAAACCAAAAACAGCACACCAGAGAAAAAGAACAGAGAGCCGAGAAGAGGCACAGATTCAGGGAAGCGAGGAAACCAAGGTATAACCTGCGCAAGCGCCAAACTATAAAAGGCCGACAAAGGACCAGCACGCTCATTTCAAGCCAAACAGCCGCTGAGAAATGCCAGCTGAGATATTAGCGAAACGTCGTGAATATTTTTATACTGACGAACGGATTGAAAATCGGAAAAACACCAATACACACACACACACATATACATACATATACGATATAAATCAATGTGAGTAATATTTGATTTTTTCTCTTAACAAATAATGCACAAATCAATGTTAAAAAAATAACCTTTTTCAGATTTACTCATATTATTACCCTCAACAATTTATCTATTTTGAATATTATGTCATACAAAGGTCATGAACAAATTTACAGGCAGTAGCGTCATTAACAAATTGAAAAGCTCACGAATATATTAATATGGTCATAGTGGTTCTAATCGCTGAATCTCAGCTTAAAAATACTGCTTAACTCATGTGCTATTAATAAAATATGTACAATTTATTTACTATAGTACGATATTGCATTTTATTCATTATGCCACATTTTTAAACAGGGATTGTAATTATTATGCAGGACAGACATCAACCCCCCGCTAGAACATAACTAGAATAATTGATGTTTCTTATGTTAATGTATTATTTGTTTAAAGTTAATAAATAAAAATAGAAATATATTAAAATGTATTTAAAGTATTAACACAACGATCAGCGAAAAGTATAATGAATTATGCACTGTGAGTTAAATTCCACTCCCCTTCATACAGAGCGGCGTGTCTGTTATAATTGATGGAACGTTATTTGTTTCCAGCTTGCAGTTCTTGACTTGAACTGTCAATTGCCGAGCGCAGAATTTAAAAATATTTATTTAATCAAAAGTTATTCATTTAATCGATTTTTAAATCAAAAATTATGTGTCGAACAGAAAAATTATGAGAGAAACCTTTTACTTAAAAATGACTGAGAAATATGAAAATATTTTTTATTTTAAAAAATTATTAAACAATTTTTTTATTTATAACAAGCTCCCTAATCATTTTTCGAAAATCTATCCTCGATATTCGCAATCAGGGGGTTAAAATACATGTAAAAACTTTAGTGAAGCCATGTCTCTTCATCGTCTACGAAAACCCACTGGGCTTCCCGATTTTATATGATGGAAACTTATTCAATATAATTTTTGGACGCAAATAAAGCTACATTATATCACCTCTGTGTGTAAAAGTTTTCCGAAAACAATTCTTTTAAGTTATTTGATCACAAATTCGATATTTCATTTAAAAAATTGGGTGTCAGCAGCGAAATTTTGAATTTTAAGCAATAATTTTAAACAAATTAACTTATAGTTAATTGCAAAATATTTTACAATTGTGAATCATCAAACTAAATTACAAATTTCAATGTTCGAATTGCTTCGTATTATATAAACGTCCTTAAAATAAGTTAACATACTTCTCTAAAAATGTCATATTGAAAATAACGGTTTTATTCCGTCTAAGTTAACAAATAAATCACTTTGCTTCCAAAAACAGGAAGCGATAACAGGCATGCAATTTCTCCGAAATGGGATATTCAAAAAAATCAAAATAAAGGAAACAAAATACTTCTGGACAAATCCCAACATAAATACATTGCTTTTACACTAACACCCTCGTATAACCCGGGTAAATTGGCTTAGTCTGTAGCGTGGGACAAAATTCTATCAGGCAGCTAAATCTCTTGGGTCCGCTTTTCTACTTAAATTGAAGAAGTAAGGTCAGCAGGTCCGATAGTCACTAAAAATTACCATATTTTACGAATTTTACACGATTCTGCTTTCTGTATGCTTTATGGCGCTAATTCAGCAATATGCAAAGTGAAAAGATAATTATTATTATTACGAGGTTTATCTAAATAATTTATTTTTTACTCAGATCTATAACCTGCGCTTTTACAATTATTCGTGGAGCCCAGTCCACCAGAATTTTTTATATATATTTTTTGACCTTCTGATTACGAATATCTAGCGTGAATTCTCGAAAAATTTTCAGGTAATTTGTTATAAAAAAAATTTTTAACAATTAAAAAATTATTTTTTTATAAAAAAAAATATTTTTTACTCAGAATCGACCATGTTCCTCGGTCTGGTGATTTTTTCGTCTCGTTAAATATTTGATAAATGGCATTTTTTGCCACGTTTCAACATGAATAACTTTCACTTATTTTTGCAAGTTTCACACGATAAAAAGCGTTAAACGTGATACTTGATTTTCAAAGTTAATGAACTTCCTGGTGAAATAATTAATATAGTTGTAAATGTGATCTTTACATAATCAGGAAGCCGTTTATAATTTTTCAGCAAGGAACCATGAATCCATTTGATGTAGCTTAAAATGTCTTCTGTACGATATTTTCTCGAGAATCATATCTTATATTGAATTAATGTTTATTTAATATTATTGGAAACCAAATAAAATATTTGAAGTCTAGAATTGTGTTCAAAAAGTTAGTGTTAGTTATCAACTCGCGAAGACAATAATGCGATAATAATTATTCTAATTGCTTAATCTCAGTTTAACAATACTGACTAACCGATGTGGTATTAATAAAATGTATACACTATACTTTCCACAATACCATATTGTATTTTATTCATAATGCTACATTTTAAGCAGGAACTGTATTTATTATGCAGAACAGACATCAACCCTCCCGCTCTCAAACATAGTTATAATAATTGAAGTTTCTTATGCTAATGTATTGTTTATTTTATGATTAAATGCTTAAAATTAATAAACAAAAATTAATGTATAATTAAATATATTTAAAGTATTAATTATGTGCCATAGGTGTAAGTATACCGCCACTTATCTTCATATACGGCGGCGCGTACCTTATAATTAACGAAACACTATTTGTCTATAGCGCTAAAAAGTAATAAAAACACTATATTGTAGCACTGCGATTAATCCCAGCTTGTAGTCATCAAAAGTTATTCATGTCGAAAAGTGACACGTGTAACGATTTTTAACTCAAAAACTATGCGTCGGGCGGAAAATCACTAGAGAAACTTTTTTCTTAGGATCGGCCCAGGGGGGTGGGAACTTTTACCACACATAATGCGTATCAGTCAAAATAGCCTGGAAATGGCCTACATACTAGAAATCTGGAGAAAGGCCAGAGTCACCTTCATTCCCTAAGCGGCGAAAAAGGACACTACACACCCTAAATCCCTGCCACGTATTAGTCTCACATCATTTATTTTGAAAACCATTGAACAAGCAGTTGAGAACTACTACAGAACAGAAATTCTTAAACAGGTGCCACTGCACCCTCATCAGCATTGGTATCAAGTGGGCAGGTCTACAGAAGCCGCACTGATACAATTAACAGATAAGATTCAAGATACTCTGAATATCAAGGAAGCCGTAGTATGTGCCGTTCCTGATATAGAAGGGGCTCTTGACAACCGCACTGATACAACCAACAGATAAGATTCAAGGTACTCTGAATACCAAGGAAATCGTAGTATGTGCTGTTCCTGATATAGAAGAGGCTCTTGACAACACTCTATATGAAGCAGTCAAAAAAACACTTGATGACGAGGGAGTAGACTAAACGACATTCAAATGGATGGCGCGACTTCTCTCCACTACAATAGCAAAAACAGAGATAGAACAGAACCACCAGAGAATGCCCTCACGAGGGAGTAGCTTCTTCACTTCAGAAGGAACTAGAATAAGAGTGTATGGATCCAGAACCAGACACCATGAAAGCTTAGTTAAGTCACTAAGCATCTTCCAGGCGGAAATACACACCATCAGGAGATGCATTCAATTCATTAAAGAGAGAAACTATCGCGGACAGGAGATTATTATCATGTCGGATAGTCAAACAACCATCAATATTCTGGGTTCTCAAGTAATCAGCTCCAAGACGGTCTGGGAATGCTTAGAGGAACTTACTTAATTAATTAAAAATAATAAGATCATCCTCCTATGGGTACCGGACATACCGGAGTCGAGGGGAACAAATAGTAGACAAGCTCGCAAGGAAAGGGACTGAGACACCATTTCTGGGGCCCGAACCTTTCTATGTGTAATGCTGGAAGAACTAAAATTATAGGAAGAGAGCAAGAGATTTAATTACTGGACAGATCTGCAAAAAATGAGACAAGCGAAGATACTTCTTGGGAACTACGATGTGAAGAGATTCAAGAAATGCATAAATGTCAAAACTCGGATTGACAGAAAGAGAAGAGTTCAGATTTTGCAAGGGAGAGGATGAAACCTCTATTCACATCCTTTCAGAGTGCAACGCTTTAGAAAACCCTAGAATGTGGTTCTTAGGAGCACACCAGATAGAAAAAGGGGACTTACTCACTTTATAGCCATCCAACATTCTAAAGTGCCTGAGGGAAATAGGACTGGAGAACCTGCTCTAGTCGGCAAGGTATCCATAACGACTTGACAGCAGAAGGGGAACACAATAGATCTATTAGGTAGCAGTGTGGTGATCCCCAATTCCACACCCATATATACATCGGCCGAGAAACCCAAAAATATTTTTTATTCTACAAAAAAAAATACCTATAAAATATTTAGGTGAAGACATGTCTCTTCATCTGCCACGGAAGCCCCATGGGCTCTCTGACTAAATTAATTTATCAATCTGTTTTTTAAATCCTAGCGAAGCTACCCTATATATAATTGTTTTTACTTCTGTGCATAAAATCTCCGCGATCTCTGTATCTGTCAGATTATTCTCTCTATTTAAATCAAGAAATATTTTTTGAAAATACAAATTGGCAGTCATACAACACACCAGCTAGATACATATATTTTATTATATGTTGTAACACTGGTGCCTACTAACTTAATTTGGCTGCTAAAAAATGAATGAAACATTTTGTTGGAAAAAGGCCGCAAAGAAAGAAAAATGGGTTAGTTCGGGTTAAGAGCTCTCCTTTTTTACCTTACCTATTTTCCCTTTTTTGTATCAGTATTCTATCTAATACCCTCCTATTTTTTTCTAACGTTATTTGAATAATGGTATCAAATAACTATTTCAATGATGCATTTCGTCGTGCCAAGAGGAAAGAAAATAAACGCTTTTTTATACTCCAATAGAGAAAACCAAAGAGGAAATTAAGCTGTCGTCACCTCACTTACGAAAATTCAAATTGAACACTAAATTATATAAATCTTTAAAAAACTGTAAATTTTAGTATTTTAAATTTTTATCGAAATATAAATAAACCAATATCTAAATGGTACCACTGTTCTATATTGATGGAAGAGAGCTTTTATATTTTCTATCCACAGGAAAGGATATCTGTAACCAATGCTATGAGACAATTATATGAAAGAATTCTAAGCGATTTGACAGAACAAGAGAATAGGGAAGTTGAATAATAATAAGGTTTTAGAGTTAGTAGAACTAGTACAGATAATAGATTTTGTTACAATTAATAGAAAAAGGATCAGCGACGAGCCAAGAATCTCACATGTTTATAGACTTACATAAAGCATATGACATAGTTCCTGTGAAATTTTGGAAAGCATTACAGGAAACCATTATACCCCAGATCTTAATCAGAGCTCTGAAATGCCTTTGTGAAGAATTGTCCTCACAAAGTGGGTAATAGGTTACCAAAAAAGTAAAGGTGAACAAAGGCCTGCAGCAAAGCTGTTGTGTATCTCCCACTATTTTCAAGATATAAGTGACAAAAGCTTTAAAACATAAAATAGAGAAAGTGTAGAATATTAGGAATCGGTATTGGAAAGACCTGTTTATACAGGCTTCAGTTTTTGGATGACTTGATAATCACAATTCACGCCAAGGACGACCAAGAATACATGTCAAGGAAACTACAGGAAGAATATCAAATATGGGGATTGGAACACAAGACACCTCCCCTCCTCCCTCTTTCTCGCTCTCCCCGCTCTCTCGCTCTCTCCCTCTCTCGCTCTCTTGCTCTCTCGCTCTAGCTCTAGCTCTAGCTCTAGCTCTAGCTCTAGCTCTAGCTCTAGCTCTAGCTCTAGCTCTAGCTCTAGCTCTGGCAGCTCTAGTTCTAGCTCTAGCTCTAGCTCTAGCTCTAGCTCTAGCTCTAGCTCTAGCTCTAGCTCTAGCTCTAACTCTAGCTCTAGCTCTAGCTCTAGCTCTAGCTCTAGCTCTAGCTCTAGCTCTAGCTCTAGCTCTAGCTCTAGCTCTAGCTCTAGCTCTAGCTCTAGCTCTAGCTCCAGCTCCAGCTCCAGCTCCAGCTCCAGCTCCAGCTCCAGCTCCAGCTCCAGCTCCAGCTCCAGCTCCAGCTCCAGCTCCAGCTCCAGCTCCAGCTCCAGCTCCAGCTCCAGCTCCAGCTCCAGCTCCAGCTCCAGCTCCAGCTCCAGCTCCAGCTCCAGCTCCAGCTCCAGCTCCAGCTCCAGCTCCAGCTCCAGCTCCAGCTCCAGCTCCAGCTCCAGCTCCAGCTCCAGCTCCAGCTCCAGCTCCAGCTCCAGCTCCAGCTCCAGCTCCAGCTCCAGCTCCAGCTCCAGCTCCAGCTCCAGCTCCAGCTCTAGCTCTAGCTCTAGCTCTAGCTCTAGCTCTAGCTCTAGCTCTAGCTCTAGCTCTAGCTCTAGCTCTAGCTCCAGCTCCAGCTCCAGCTCTAGCTCTAGCTCTAGCTCCAGCTCCAGCTCTAGCTCTAGCTCTAGCTCTAGCTCCAGCTCTAGCTCTAGCTCTAGCTCCAGCTCCAGCTCCAGCTCTAGCTCCAGCTCTCGCTCTCTCTCGCTCTCTCTCGCTCTCTCTCGCTTTCTCTCACTTTCTCTCGGTTTCTCTCGCTCGAAAAAAAAATTTCATCATCTTCTAAGATTTCTAGAATCCATAAACCAAATTCGAGTCGTCAGGCGCAATATACTTCCAAACGTTCCTGATATAGTTGAATGCGGTATGGGTGAAATTTGTGTTTTTTTATTATCCTTTCAGTATTACAGCTACTTATTCCTGTAGTTTCATAAATTTTTTGGAGATTTTTATGCGGGTTTTCGACCATAGATCCCATAACTAAAAAGTCATTTTCCTCATTTTCGGTAATTGGTTTTTGACGGACTATTTTTTATAAGCCACACTCCCTGTTATTTGAAAAACATATGAAAAACATACAGTAAATTTTCAAATCAATACTTGTCAGGATAACGTCTGTAAGAAGATTTTTAAGCATACATTTTTCACGATATCATATCAATCTTTTCTTCTTGGGAGTAAGTTTTCTCGGATGATGTTCATAAAGTAGAAAATTAAACAATAGTTGTTTGTTTGTCAATTTTTAGCCTCCTTTCATAAATTTATCGAAGAAATATTATACGGAATCCTCTTGGTAGTGCTAACTAAAACCCACATCAAAATAACTTACTTCTATCAACAGTTATATGCAAATGAAGTCGAATAAAAGTTCACTAACTAACAAATCTTTTCAGTTTTCCCCTCCCTTAATTTTTCAATGGAACTTGAAAATATGATCATATTCAATTAGCCACTGTTAACCTAATAAAACTATAGAACACATTTTAATTTGTACTATATTTAAGTCCAAATTAATTATTTTTAAAAATTACATTTAATGCAAAATGTATTTCTCTTACATAGTTTCTAAAGATTGTGCAGGTATAATAGATTACTGTTAATCTCCTTCTCGCCCCTTTGTAATTATATCCAAAATCAATGAAATAACTATTTCTCGAGATCTAGATCGGGTTATCTCTTCGATATTATTATAATATAATTTGGTCCAGGCAAACCAATAATTGCAAATGAAAATGGATTTCTGTCCATCATAAGCTGTTTACAACGAAAATCTAATTTATCAGCAATTTTCGACCAAATTCGATTTAAAATTCATTTTTCATCCTGAGGCCAACTTTTTGTTTTATTTAATAGACGAGTTGTTTTGTGAGGATGGGTAAAATAATCTGAACCTTCTATACAGAGTGTTTCAATGCAATTCAATACAGCTTGCAAACTAACCCTGATATTTTTATATTATATTACTTAATTAAGGGCGAATGAAAAGTGATATTCTGCAAAATTCAAGACTACAACTCTTATATTTGCTGTTGATCTTTAACTAGCCAACACCGAAGATACCAAATGAGATTTTGGCGAAACTTCCGCAAGCTTATACAAGAAATCAAAGGAGAAAACGGATGTCCTCTCAAATTAATACATATTTCAATCTATGAAATACTACGTTACAATATATATACACTGCTGGACAAAATTAACTCAACAATCGCTATAATTCCTTAATTTTAATAACTTCTAATGGACATTAGACTCATTCAAAGTTAGAAAAAAACATTTTGGGTTACTTTAAAAGTGAATTTGCTACAATATGTCCATTAAGATTTGAACTAAACTTATTTTTAAGACCTAATATCGTTGAAATTATGGAATGATGAAAGAAATAATTAATGGCTTAACTGGGATACTAGTAGCATGTGTTGCCTCCTTTACTTCGGATTACAGCATTTATGAGCCTAAGCATGCTTCTAATTAAATTTTGGGTAAAATCTTGAGGAATTTGTTCCCATTCGGTGATAACTGCATTTTCAAGTTCCTTCAGATTTCTAGGTGCGGGTATATTACGTTTCACATTTCTTTTCAGGTAATTCCATATATGTTCGATCGGATTCTGATCTGAGCTTTTTAGTGACCACTGCATAATTGGTATACCAACATGATTAAGATAATCGAGTACCTCCCTAGCCACGTGAGGTCGAACGTTGTCTTGTATAAACAAAAAATTGGGCCCCACAAAATGGCCGAAGACATCACATGTTCTACTACAATATTCTCAAGATAGAAATCAACATTCATAGATCTCGTACGGACAGGAATTAATTCTGTGCGAGCGTCAAAGCAAATGCCACCCCAGAACATAACAGAGCCACCGCCAAATGGAATTCATCCAGAAATATTGCAAGTAGCAAACGTCTCTTGGTCTTCACCATACTCGCTCACGACCATCTGGATGTTTTAAGCTAACACTAGTTTCATCTGTGAAGAAAACTTGTTTCCAATTATGCACGGATTTCGAGCAAAATGTAACCTGGCAACTGTGTTCTCTCTGGTAAGAAAGGGCGTAATGGCTGGTTTCCTACTGTATAATCCAGCTTCATTTAACCATCTTCTAACTGTTTTAGAAGAAATTGCGACACTGCGGGTAGCTTCAAGTTTGTTTCTCATCATAGAACTAGTGGCAGACCTGTTTCTAAAAGCATATTGTCTAAGAAAACGTTCATCTTGGTCGTTAGTGCATCGTTTTCGTCCTTGCACTAGTCTTCTAGAATAAGTTTCTACTTCAGTCAAACGTCTTACCATACGATTTATTGTGGAACGATGTTTGCCTAACTAACTGGCTACATAACTCTAACAATATCCTTCGTCCAATAAAACTGATGCTTGCACCATCTCCATTTCAGTTAAATTCCTTTTTCGATTCAATTTTCCACAAATAAAACAATCTACCATAAAAAAGTAGTACTTTCAAAAAAATAAACAAATTATAAGCTTAATTTCAAAGAAAATCTATATCAACAATTGCACAAAACTGTTTATCTTCTAAAAAATTCGTTAAATCTGTAAATCTTAACAATTGTTTTATGCTACGAAAACTCACTGGGCTCCTCGACTATAAAGGAAAACTTCTATACTGATTTTGCATAATAGAATGATATTTTTTGAATATGAATAATAAAATTACTAATAACTCTATAAGGCTTGTGAAGGTCCCACCCGCCTCCTCTTTGAATCCGAATCTGGGATTTGTTTTTTGTTTTTTTTGTTAGTATCTAATATAGAAATGGATGATATGCATTATTAATATTATACGAGTAGTAAAGCTGCCAAACTTTGTTTCTTATAATTTCAACGGAGATATTTTTTATTCTCAGAGTAAAATTTTATTTTTCTTAATTTACAAAATACTACTTACTAGCACACTTTATTAAATTAGTGTACTCTTAACCTAAAACTTTTCAACAAAATTATTATGAATTTAATTACCTTTGAAAGCGTTTTATACTTCTGGTAAATAATTTGTTTACCCATTATTTTTGAACAAATTCAAACATTATAATATATTCACAACAACTACTATTTCCAAGAGTTAAAACATATAAACTGATATTTACATAAACCTTCAAATACAGAATAGTAATGCGTCAAAAGTAGAGCAACATTTTTATATTTTTCTAAAAAAGAAAGTTTTAGTAAAAGCTAAGATAATAATGGAAAGTTTATTTTATGTAATAAATATATTGAATTGACCACGCCAAGAGGTATTTCGAAGGAATTCTAACAGAAACTACACCTTTGAATATAGCTTGGTAATGTTTACGAAAACTTGATTATAACAACCTGTTTTTTAGTAAAAATTAACTCAACTGAAATTTTGGTTCAAAGAACAAAATAAAAATCTTGTTTAGAAAAGCCAGACCAATTCATTACGTAAGTAAATAACATTTACACTTTTGGTTATAGGAACTAAAGTTTAAGCTTTAAGGCATTGTACGCCAAGTGATGCTGAGATGTGTTTAACAAGATGGCTATCACTAAATATCAAATCTAAAAATTGCTCATTCAGATTAGAATACTGATCAATATGTAACAATTTCAAGCAATTATAACTTGTACAAATAATGTTAACCGAAGAGGAACAAAGCATTGTATACTAAGGCTATTAAAAGAATCATCCCATAAGCTGTTCCGAAGACTGAAATCACCAGAAATCACAAACTCGTGAGTTGGATACTTATCAGCCAACTCCAAAACAATTCTATAATGTTTATCATATACTTCATGATCAGATTGAGAAATATATACTGATTTAAATATGAACATTTTGAGATGCTCCATATGTGTAGGACCTATTTGTACTATTTCAAATTTTAGGCTCTTATGTACTGCAATCAACGTGCCAACTTATCTTGATTGTAAAACAGTAGAAGTAAAATTCCTATCACGTCGGTAAACATCAAAATCCATAAATCCATCAATTAAGTTTACACGAATACTATAACATGACTATATCATTCAACCTGATACAAATTCTTCCCATATTTTGAAGGTAGCACTGAAGGGTTTTGTTTCTGTTTTTAATTTCAGTAGCTTTTTGGATCAATAATTGACACATTATGCTGTTCTGCGGCCGGTTCACTACAGCATAACGCAGTAGGTTGATGGATGCTCACATTTGGTTCAACCGCATTTGTATATTACCCAGTGATAAACGTTCAGGTCCACCAACCCTAAACGATTTACACTGCCATTTCTGTGATCCAGTTCTCAGAGAAAGAAGGGCAACTTTATTAAATACCTTGGTTGATATTCCCGAGCACCCTTTATGTCTCAAGGTATAACATCCAGAGCATTCAGTTGCCGCTTGCTTAGATCCCTTCAAAAACTCACAAACAGAACATAAATGCTTGTCTTCCAGTGCGTTCAGTCAATATACTCTTTTAACAAATTTAAATCCACTTCTGTCTATTCAGAATACAAAAATCACCAACACAAAGAAGATTCCATCAAACAAAAATTCACAATAGATAACTGATAAAGTTGGGAATTGCTTGAAGCATTTAAGACTGATAAAAATTTATATTTTTTATTTTTTACTTATTTGTAATTTAACCTTAATAGTATTTAAAGAAGTAAAATCAAGATTTCTGCAATAATTTAATTAAATTTACAGCATCATTATAATATCACTGAATTCTGCATCCAGTTTTAAATACAACTTTATATACTCGTCGATCTCACTTCCAAAATTTATCACCGTAATCATTGTGTCAACCTATGAATGAATTTTGTTGGGTATTTTGCGCCCCAAATCTGAAAAAAAGGTATTGTTTGATGTTTTATGCTTTGAAAAAATGTTTAAATACTATATATTTTCGACACATTTGTAAAGTGCTTTACCCTTCTCGGTCTATAAAACATAAAACTTTACTCCCAACAATCGTTAACTCACCCTGCAGTATTTCGTACGGAACGTCAAATATGCGACATCAATATAATTAAATTTTCATAAACTTGTCGGTGAAAATAAATAGTCGTAAACCAAAAAGTCATAAATCTAGAACATTCACAGTCGCGCTGAAAACACCAATAATAGTGGAAATATCTAAAGTAAACATATTTTCCTTAAAATAAAGCGTTGATACATGAAATAAATTCAATATTTCAAAAACGATTTCAGTTATCAAAAACATAATGCGAAAATTTTTTAATTAAGAAATAAATTTCGAATACGTAAAAAGTAACAATTGAAATACAGCAATATAAATTTGTACTATACTTCTAGCAGTAATAATCATCGAATCAAAATCAAAAAAAAAAACTAAATGGCTTTGTGATTAAAAATCATGGTTCTTGGGTTTAGACTATTTCAAACTGGAATTATTATCCGACGCCTGGGCTACGATTGCACGAGGCATCTTCAAGGATTTTTATTCCACAAGTTTAGAACACACATTGAATTTTTATTTCATTTTGGGTCTGAATACGAATCCGCTGTTTTATTTTTTTTTGTTGCACACACACACACTCCGGCTGGCTTGCAGTTATATCTGTGCAGGTTGATCAAAGAAGTTGTGTGGTGCACTTTATATTCTAATTTTAAAAAGATTTACCTGAACGATTTTCCTTATTTTCTAAGATATAATCCAGTTTCAAATGACAAATTTGCTGGTGACAATATTTTAACTAACAGCTGTAGATTTATCTATAATGATAAAATTGGACCTATTTTAAATTAAATTTGTAAATAGTTCCTAACTTAAAAAAGACATAAATTATATGTTTTGCGTTCCACTAAGACGAATGATAATTGTGATAACATCTAAACTAAACATATCCCTCAAGTCAGGGAATTTAATATTTACGAAAATACGAGACACGTGCATAAAAACGATTTTTGTTAGCTTTAAAGTGGCACAAACGTTTTAAAACCTCATAAATGTGTCTACAGATACTTAATGGTGTCAAGATGCAATCCCCTGTCATCGTTTTTCACTTTATACTACTAACAGCAACTGCACTTAAAGCATACTCTCTCTTTAAAACGGCTTTAATTATCCCATTCATTTTTTAGGTAAATTTTGCAAATATTTATCTATCAATCCAGACGAGGATATCGCGTCGTGCTATGGCGAAAGGATTAAAATTAAAAATATTAAAAATGCTTCGATTCAGGTGGTTATTTTTTTGGTGTTGATCGCTCCTTCTTTAAAGGAAGTGTCTAGGCTCGGAGATTAGGCGAAGTTACATATTTACTCAAAGCCCCACCTGTTTTAGACCCGTCGGTAAGAAGAAGCGATGATGTTAGCGAAAACATTAAACAACCAGATTCAAAAATAAAACACCGATTCCAAAAACAATTAAAATATGAATAAGTGAAAATAATTTGTTGTATAAAATTATGTTTATTAACTTAATCTATAAAAATATGTGACTATTTGCTATTTAAACTACAAAAAAAACAAGGAACAATAAACAATAATACTATTTCAAATATGACGTCATCAGCCCCAAACATGAAATCGGTTAGCTTTAGGCCCAGCATTAGTCTAGACTGTCAGCTGATCTTGAATATCAGCGGGGTTGAATAACCTTTTTTTTCCGTTCAAATGTTTATATTTACTTTGAAAGAAAAAACTATCTAGTAGGCCGATTAACACTAAAATTATGTTTATTTAAACCTAATTAAAAATGTTGAACTATTAATATGTGAAATAATGTTTTAAATTACTTCTTGTATACGTATACCTTCGGTTTACAAGATATTTCAAATGAAATTAAATATAAAGTGTCCTGTAATTGTGCACAGAAAGTATAATTAGTTCCCAATCACAGGAGAAAAATGTAAGTATACGATAAAATCGGTAATATCACTGTTTATTATATAGTTCTAATACCTGGAAGGCAGTTTTGTCACTAAGTCCGAGCATTTTCAGCAAGCTGGATGGCCGAAGGCCTTTATGAGAGCAATTGCATATTATATGCCAGCTGTGGCATGCAAATCTAATCTTAGATATGAAGGCAAAATCCCGGTATAATAAAAACTGTTTGTGGCACATACCTGTTTGTCTTTAAGGGTGCACCAAGTATTAAAAGTCACAAAGATAGTGTGTTAACTTCTAAGGTGTTCACTGCGGTTTACTTAGCGAAAAACGAATACAATAATAACTTTGTTTATTCTCAATATCTGACAAATGATGCCTTAACACACGAAACTATGGCTTTAGCTGCGCGCAGGAATAAAAGTAGTATTGTACTCTTAGAAAATTAGCAAAAAATCTGCTTTCTGGGTTTCTGTCATTTTTTACAACCAAGGCTTGGCCCAGACTCTCTCTACTAACTCTTCGAGAAATCTCCAGAGGGCCAAAAACAAAAGATTAACTACACCCTTGATGAAAGTAGCAAAAGTGGAGTGTTTGGTGCATTTCTAGGCATACTTGAAAATTTTTTTACTATAACAGTTTTTGATGTGACAGGTAAATAATAAACTTTTAGCTTTTAATTTAATATTCATTAAATAGGGTATTTGATGTAACGGTCGACAAATTTAAAACGTCTTTTTTGGGTTCCGTAGAAACTGAGAACCCTTATAATTTTATAATGTCCATTCGTCCATTCGTCTGCATTTCATAACCTTATAATTTCTTCATATTTGCTTCTTTAACCGAATTCTAAAAGCAGATATTTCTAAATTCGACCGTTAGGTATTTTTTCTATGTACACCGATTACTGCAAAACGGCGTTACTGATTTGAATGAAATTTTTACGTTATGTTCAGGAACTGGTTGTGGTGGTCCCATATTATTTTGGACGTTATTCGTGTAGTAAAATCCAAAATGGCGCTGATAATATGGCGGATAAAAACATTAATTTTGTCAGATCCGAAATTATTTGTTAATAATTCAATATGAAGGAGCGAACAAAAAAAATTTATTTTGTCCAATTTTTCTCCCAAATTGGTACGGGAGGGTTTTCGGGGTC